>CM039733.1:62963043-63319812 GCA_022539455.1 Dendrobium nobile | reverse complement strand
TTCATCCATGTTGAAGAATTCGTCCTTCATCATCTTCTTCTCCACGTACTCACGAGCATTATAGAGGTCATCAATCTCCTCGTCAGTCTCGTGGAGTTCCTCAAAGTCGGATTCGAAATCGGCATCCTTGACATCCTCCAGCGGGGCCATCCGGAGCTCGTCCATCAACTCATCATCCGTTTCTTCGTGCTTCTTAGAAAGCCCGCGCTTCAATATAGCCTCCATAATCGACGGAAGTATTTGCTCGTCCCCTTTGAAGTACTGTTCGATAAGGCCATTCAGCTCTGTAAGGATATCGAGGGGGAAAAAGAAAATGATAAATTTGTAGCTAATAGGAGAACGGAGGATGGCGAGGGGAGAGTTTACCCTTGTTGCTGACATCTTTGATAGCGAGATCAGCCTTCTTGGAATCATCTATGGAGGAAGGGGAAGAAGATGTGGCACATTCAGATTGGGCCGTCGCCTCCGGCGGCCGATGAGGAGGAGGTTTTCCGGCATCAGAGGAGAAGAGGCGAAAGTTGGAGGAAAGTAGGGCGCGAAGGCGTGAGGAGGAGGTGAAGGATGGAAGAGGATAGGATTTGGGGAGAGGGGAGGGAGAGAGATAATGGTGAGCATGGAGGGCTTGAAAAAGGGTTCGGCGGAGTACAGCTTGGTTCATGGCTACAAGTTCGCCGGAGCGAAATATCTCTAGGGTTTAAGCTCAAAACAGGCGTAAACACTCCCGATTAATTACGGGCTGCGGCCTGTGGGCTGTGGGCCGTCCATCCTTAATTTTATGAGTCACTTTTTTTTTTTACATTAAGGTAAATTAAGATAAATTTTCGCTTACAACACATATGCAAGACTCGAACTAACAAACACACCAAGAAGAGCTGCATTCTTTTTTTTAGTTAATATTTTTTAATGAGAGGATTTTATTTTTTAACAAATGTCATCAATCTTCTTATTAGAATACATTATATTCAGTGGTAAATACTTTGAAAAATCATTTAATATAGATGAAAATTTAATGTAGTTTAAAAATAATAATTCAATATGAACAATTGAATCAACTGATTTCAACGTGTAAACGAGTCGAGCCAAGATCGAGTCATCCCTAATTTGAGAATAAGCTTGATTAATTAATCAACTTTAAGCTCGAGCTTAATTCTATGAGTTCGAGTGGAAAATATAAAAAATTAGAAGATAAATATTAAAGAATTATTTAAGAGATGTGGTATTTGAAACTCCAATAATCATGACAATAGTGATATGGAGCTAAATATTAAATGTATTACGAAAGTGGGATGAAATGATCAAAGAGGCAACAGAGCAGGGCTTCCTGAAGGATACTAGGGAATGTGAGCAAATACTTGAGGATATGCTCAGCTGGGACAAGCTCCTTCCTGGTAACTATTAAGACAGATCTTTAAATTGATAGCCATTTTTTCCTTCCTGCTCTTAGTGTAATATGTTATCTATTGAAGTCAGTGATGTTTATTAGATAATTTACATCCGAATCTTTTGACCATTTACCTGAACAGAAGAGTGGTGGCAACGACTGAGAGATTGTGATTCGTTTAAGATTTTGTCTTAATTTATCCAAGTTGAAGGTTCCTTTGCTTCATATAGTTACTGGAAAGGGGTGTGAATTTGTCTATTGGATGGTGGAATTTGAGGATGATTACTGAATGTTTAAATTTTGTTTCTTTTATTTAGTGAAGATGCTTGTTTCAAAGTGATTACATGCCATGATTATGTAAAATTCAACTATTGCAGGTTTTGCCAATTGCCATCAATGGACTAGGATGTTGTTTTGTGCAAATAGTGTAGTTGAGTGGAATTTGATGTAGAATGGATACTATGAAATTTTAGCTCTTTGGTTTCAGCTACAATTGTGTTCATTGAATCATAGCAATGAGCCTTAGAAGGTATATTTTAGTCGTACTAGATCAGTAACATAGATATCCCATATTTGCATGGCATTACCATCAAACTCACTATGATATTGGAGTAATCTGATGCTGGTGATATCTGTATCTCCATCTTTAGGCATTAGGGGGCAACAAAAAAAATTATTAGAGACTCTTTAAACTTAGGTGCAATAACATAGTCTATTAAAAATCTTTGTTTAAGCTAACACATCTGCAAACACATAATTATTACACTTTCAATTATGCTCAATCATATCATCACACTTATGCTTAAACATACAATAATGCATGATTGTTTTGAGCATGTGGCATAATATTATATTTGATGAGATCTAGGGCAGCATTTACATATTAAATTGAATGGTTCTTTAACTACTTCATTTAGAACCTTTAGGTAATATTTTATTCAATAATCACAAACCATATTGAAATTAGATATTGCATAATATTCCCGGCTAGTTTTTGTTTTTATGGAATATCTTCCAAGTATATTTTGTTCATCTCAGGCACATCATGTTCTTTAGTTAAATTGATTTCATGGTAACATATCAATAAATTCATAAAGCTTGAAAGTATGCATTGCCTCTAACATAGAAACGTTCGACATTGAATTAGATTTAATAATTATTGAAATCCAATGGGTAATCTTATGTTTTGTAGTTAGGAAAGAATTTGCAGATTCATGAGAGGTGATTGGAATTAGTTAGGTAGTTGGAGTGAAGACATTATTGCATGAAGAAGTAGCAGGCAAGGGTTTCTTTTCATGGATGTGTTTGGGAGGAGGAGGTGAAGTCAAGGCTTGATGTGCGTATGCTAAGTCAAAAGCTATGTTAGGTGGATGAATTGTTAGGGATATTAATGATAATGAGCTGAGCAAGTGCTCAAGAGAAATGATAGCGAGGAACTGTGTAAGCATGTAGGTCAATGAGCAATCGAGTAAACAAGCATGTGAGAGTGTGATCATGTGGACATGTGAGCATGTGTGATTGTGTGCAAGTGAATTTGAACAAGCAGCAGGCACAATGCAAGATGCGAGTTGGTTATGCAGAGCGGGTTACAATAGGATGGATTTTGAAAGTGAAAGATGATCTCAGATACTTCCAATTACAGTTGAAGGCAATCAATGAAAGGTGTTGGGAAAATGTTAGTTACCAATCAAATTTAAATGGCAGACAAGGAAGTTGGGTATATAGCTTTCCCTCATCTCAAGCTTCAATTTGACGAGAGTGAAATCCTCTTAAATGAGGGGCCCAACCTTGATGATTATATAAAATATGTGATATATCATATAATCTATTATCATAATTTAGGCATTAGATTTTGGAAAGAACGAAAGGATCATGCTCATTGAGGTTTTAACTTTCTAATATCTTTATGTAGAATGTAAATGATAGTTATTTGTACCTCATATCATTGAGGTCAAAGTGGATGTTGACAGGAGTCCATAAATACAATCGAATAATCATTTAACATCATATGAGAGATGAAAATATTGAAAATTGGGCTATTGGATTAAAATTCAGATTATAGTAAGATAAGATGAGTTAGAATTTTTAAATTTGTTTGGATAAACTTGTTTTGAATTTTAAATTCATGATTAGGTTAAGTTCTTCTAGAATTATCTTTTAGTTTGAAGATATTAATTTGCGATTTAAAGATAGTATTTTTTTCATTTCGTGGAGTTTGTTATGAGTGGATGAAATCTTATCCATACTATCTATTGCAATTTTATTTCTCTGTCTCGGAATTTTTCATGGGCATTGTTTTAATCCTTTTTTTCCGTCAATTTCATATACAACTTATGCAAATCATGTGCTACTAGAACTCCACAATGATTGGCATGATGCATTAAACAATTTTGCTTTTGTTAAGATTAAATGTCTTGAACTTGGTTGTTGTAGTATCATTTTTCAAATACTTGCTGGAGATGTCTTTGGGAAACTACGCTTCTCTTGTTAGCATTTTCATATTTCTTTGTGATTTAATTTGCATGTTACAATAGTTTATAATTGACCACTATATATTGATTATCTGTCTCCTTTAGATGTTTCATTTGGAAGCAATCCACTGACAACAACTTACTATATAAATAGGTCCCCATGAGCTTATTCTACCATTTATTTGTTTTGACCTCTCACTTGTGTGCATTGGGTCTTGTCACATCTACAATTTTATTAGAGGTAGAGAATTAGGAGGTGGGTTGGTGGGGGTGGGGATGGGGAGGTGGAAAATTAGGAGTGGTAACTAAAACAAAGCAAAGATTTCGAACAAAAAAAAAAGTTTTCATAGTTCACAACATTTTCTCCTTTTTTGTTTTATGTGTGATTGTGCTGGTGGCGGTAAAATAATTTATATGAGCTGTAATGAAAAAAAGTGACGGTTTTGAACAGAAAACTTTCAATAGTCAAAAAATTTTTTTTTTTCCATATGATTGTGTTTGTATGGAGGGGTGGAGTTTTCTGGATCCTTACTAGTAACTGCATTAATAGCATGATTTATGAAAATGAAATGTGCTACCATGATTGAATAGACTTGTTTAAAATTTTCAGTTGTTTAATATTTAATTATCATTATTTATCATTCTCTAAGTCATAGTTGCAGGGCTACTTCTCTATAGAACTAAAGTGTAGTTTCACTTCTTCATGTCTTAGAAACACACACTGTCAATTGGTCTAAAGCAAATTCAGACCATCCAAATTCTCACCTTATTAGATAAGCACCTTGAAAATTATGTAAAATTGCACCCTTGCCACTGTGAGGAATTGAACAGTCTAAATTTGTACTGTTTATAGACACTAAAGAACTATTGGATTGTGGAATTATCATAATCTATTAAATTAAACCAAGAATTTTGAACTATGAGTCTGATTAATGAAAACTTAAATGACATTACCTGTTATGCCTATCGACATATTTGTTGAATTTTAGAAAGTTAATTTTATTACGTATTACCTTTGGTTGCCATGGTTATTAATCAGTGAAAATAATAAAAAAATACATACATATATATATATATATATATATATATATATATATATATATTGCATAAACTTAAGTTTTACGGCCCATCCTGTTTTAATCCATGCCAGTTGGAGCATTTCTTCACATTTTCTTCTTTCTCAAGCAAATCTCCTTGAATTAATTATGTCCACAGCAGTAAACAAAATTAATTTCGTATTTTTGGATGGGATGATTTCATAAATCTCCATGATTTCAGATGAGATAAAGCAAAAAGTTGAGGCTAGGTACAACGAGTTAGAAGACATGGTTGGAGAAGGAAAATTAGAACCCGAGGAAGCTTATAGACAGTTCAAAGAATTTGAAGACCAAATGGTTCTTGAATGTTCAGAAATCATGGCAGCAGAAGAGCCTCCCCCTGATGAAAGTGAAACTATTGAATCAGATAGCAAGAAGAAGATAGTTTTGGATGATCCACCTGGTGAAGGGCCAATCCTAAGGTGGGAATCACGTGTTGTTTTTGCTCCAGGTGGTGATGCATGGCATCCAAAGAATAGAAAAGTTAAACTTTCAGTTACTGTAAAAGAGCTCGGACTTTCGAAACACGCATTCCGCCGATTAAGAGAGGTGGTGGGAAAGAGGTATCATGCTGGTAGAGATGAGCTCACAATCACAAGTGAGAGGTATGCCTATACTTGTGCAATCAATACCTTTTATTTTTTATTTTCTTGCCTATAGTTTTGCGATGAAACCTATTGTTTACTTTCAATATATTTTTAATTAATTCATGAATAGTTAGATATGCTCTAATATTTATGCTTTTTCATAGGATAAAATTTTTCTTAACAAAAGAAGAAAACAACTTGAATTAGCTGTTGATTCTAGCATGTTTAGCAATTTCTCTCATTTGTGTATTACTAAAAATGCAATACTTGCCACTAATAATCTATATAAATTATTATTTTTTCTTAATTAGAGATTATAACTTGTACCTTTTTTAAATTGTAGGACATATATTCACATATAAGAAATGAACTAATGATTTTTTTAGGGATAAATTTTTAATATTTGTATAGTTGATTTATCATGATTTGCAGGATAAGTAAATAAATTAGTTTTCAAATTTCTTCGAGAATGAGAAATTATAATTTCAACTCAAACATAAATTGAATTCATAAGTGTATTGGTTTAATTTGATTCAAATGCACATCTTTATGAGTTTTATAACTTCTTGAAAAAATATTGAAGGTAAGAAGAATTAAAAATTCCACTAAAAAGTTAATTTGATGTTACTTTTATAATGCAATTTCATTTTATTAAATTATTAATTGCAAGCAGTTAAGTGAGTTAACTTTTTAAAACAAGGGATAATTTGTTGTTATTATTTCTATGAATTTGAGAGGAGTTAAATTCGGAAGTGTCTGAGTTTGTTATTTGTAAACTTTATTTATATCCATAATTATTTGTAGTGGAATATTTGTTATAAAAAACAAACTTCAAACGTGAAATAGATATATGTTTTTTTTTGAGAATGGTTAAGCCGTTAACCAAATAAGTTATTTTTTCTATATCTTCGTTATTGTGAAATTACAATTTCAACTCAAACATAAATTGAATATGATTATAAAAATATGGGCTTAATTTGGTTTAATCATATAAGAGTATTAAAATTTATAAATCATGATTTATGAAACTTGTAATTGTGAAAAGTATTCATGTAATATGAATTCAAAACTCAATAGAAAATTGTATCTAATTTAATTTTTACAATTAACTTTTTTTTTTACCTAGAAGAATGATTCTAATTTGATTCAGTCATAAATATATATCTATAAGTTTTATAAATTTTTATATAGCAAAATATGTTTTGGCTTGGCTGTGATATAATTTAATAGGGAGATAGAAATGTAATATGTAGCCATAAATTTTGGCTTGGCTGTGATATTGCCTACATAAGTTTTTTAAGTAGTAGGAAGATTAAGGGTTAGGAATTTTTTTTTAAGAGGTAGGTGATAGGACTTGATAATCAAAACAACACAATAATATAAAGAAACAACAATTTACTCCAAATTTATCTAGAAATAACACTAAGAGTCCTGTCTTTATTAATCTCCAAGCAAAGAAAGGCAAGGTACAAGTTGATTCACTATTCGAGAGGTGAATCGTTTCTCCTGCAATTCCTAGCAGCCAGTAGGAACTCAAACAGCCAACAAAAATTGTTGCAGAAAACAAAAATAAACATAAGCACTAACCCTCTAGAATCTCCCATCTTAAACAACCCAGATCCTCTAATAACTCTTAAAATTTTCCCAAAGAGTTCGGCCCCAAAGCCTCTTCTCCTATAAGTGATAAAGAGGTCCTGAGCCCCATCGGGGCAGTTGGGTCGTTGTCAGCCGCCGCATCAATACTCCCTTCCCCAAAAGTCACCTTGTCCTTAAGGTGGAAAGAGAAAAATTGCTTTTAGATGATACTATAGGGCTCCCATATTGCCTCATATTATGATAAATCCTTCCACTTGATCATGAATCAAATATACAAAGTTAACTCTGTATGGATAGTCTAGATAGTGAGATAAATATTTTTTAATTTCATTATCAAGTACTCAAATCTAAGAAAAATTTTTTGAGCATGTATAAAAAAACATCTAGAATAATCTCAATAAATTTTATTTGAAAATGTTTTTAGATATCACACTTTAGTGAGGAGTATTATAAGTATTTTTTTTCATTATCATGTTTGATCAACATTCAAATCATTATGAAAATGATCAAATTAAATCATCAGCTTTTTCTTAAGTTGTAGATCAACACCAATAAACTTTTTCTTGATTTTGAAGGTGGTAACTTAAAAATAAATTGTGTGGAAATTTTTTTTCATATAAATGAATGGCAATCTTTATATATATATATATATAATTTGTATGAAATAAAATTCATACTTTTATGTCTTATTTATGCAAAATTCATAATATATTTAGTTAAGATCCTATTTGTTTTTGGGTTTTGTTTCTTGCTTATGTTTTTGAGAATAAAATAACATTTTTTTAATGAGAAATGAGCTAAAAAATACATTGATAAATAATATAATATATACCAATTAGATTGGAGTCGACCAGATTAATACTATAAAACACTAGACCAGTCAAAAAACCAAAAAAATAGTGTAGACCTAGGAAAATTGAATCTAGGAGGGAGGATGCACATGATAGAAAGTGAGGTTCGAGTTGGTGGTATTTACTCAATCAAGATTTAATGGAGGGGTTGAGTCTAGCCAAGCATGAATCGTAGCAACCATCGATGTAGCTTAGGTAAGTATGCCATAACAACACAAATCATGATTGGACACATCTTCATCCAACCTCCCAGGGACAACACAAATCCAACTTCCATATTCTGTCAAAAGCACCCTTAGTTGATGACAACATTGTGAAGCATTGCCAATGAAAACCAGAAGCTAACCAAAGTCCCTAACTAAAAGAGGCACTAACAAATTTCAGGGGTCGGGGGGGGGGGGGCTCCGTAGAAGTTAATCAAATTAGCAATGTAAGACGGAATAACGAGGGCCAAGACTTGAGACACAATAGAAATAGTAGCCCCCAATTGTGGGCAACTTATGGACGTCATAAAAAGGAAAGCTTTGGCCCAAATTTGTTTCATAAGTAGCCCAAGAAATGAAAAGCATAACGTGGGTTAGGTGAAATATCAATGTTTGAAAGAAATATTTTTTGTGTGAGAAGATATTTAATTGTGTATTAAACAAGCAGGTCTTGCAGCTTTAGATCTATGGATTCTGCAGTTTCTCTCAAAACAAATACTAAAAATCATAATATTGGCAATTAGTTGATAAAACTTCTTTAAAGCATATTAATAATGACGTGAAGTACTGAAATCCAAATTTTGCATTGAAGCAGCATTTAGAAGAAATAAATTCCCACCAAGAAGAGAATTCCTTACTAGCTACATTAAGAGCAACTAAAGAAATGGTGGGACTAAATTTCATTATCCAAGGAACAAAGAACACATAGTTATTAATGTTAATTCCCCTATCAGAATGGTCATTGGATCTATTGTTCAGAGTGATGATGAAATAGATGGGGATATTATCAGCAGAATTCAAGTTGTATGGTTGAAGTGGAATGCATCGGGCTTGTTGTGTGATACAAAAGTACCCCTCAAACTTAAGGGAAAATTCTATAAGATGGTAGTGAGGCCAACAATGCTTTATGGTGCTGAATGTTGGCCATTAAAGAGAAACATAATACTAAGTTAAGTGTGGCAGAGATGAGGATGCTTAGGTGGATGAGTGGCTTTACCCTTAGAGATAGGATACGAAATAAGCATATACGTGAAAAGGTTGGAGTAGCTCCAGTAGAAGATAAGATTAGAGAGAGTCGCCTTAGATTGTTTGGTCACATAAAACGGCGGCCTTCCAATGACCCGGTCAGGAGAGTAGAGGTATTAGATTTGACTTATGTTAAGAAAGGTAGAGGCAGACCTAAAAAGACTTGGTTAGAATATATTAGGAATGACCTTTCTTTATTGGAATTAAACAAGAATTTGACCTTTAATAGGACACAATGGAGAAAAATAATTCATGTAGCCGACCCCATGTAGTGGGATAAAGGCTTGATGTTGTTGTAAGAAAAGACAATATATCTTTCACATTCCAAACTAACTTATCTTGATCGGAAAGAATATGAATTGATTTAATGAGACTAAAGTAGATAGCTTTATTCAGCGAGGAAGGGTAGGGGAGAGACCATTCCCCTGTAGCAATGATGCCCCCCACATAAGCATTAATTTAATTGGGAGATTAAAAACAAAATTTACTTACGAACCCATAATTTCTTTTAATGAAACCCATTCAGCCATGGGTCATTGAAAAGGGAGAAGCTTTAAACACTATGAATGGACTAGGCTGACTATCAATAATATTTCAAAGGCAACGAATTGTAATTCTCTACAAGAGTTACATAGCTCAATAGAACATCCATCCCAATTGGAACCATAAAGAGCATTCAACATTTGACATAGAAGACTAGGAACACAAAAATTCTTCCAAAAAAAAAATTATTTTGCAGGCAATATTGAGCATTAAGTGAGGGCAGTTCTTATCTACATTTGGATTTGGGAATTGTTGTTGGATACCAAGAAATAATATATAACTTATTAAGAGAGCTGCACCAAGCTGGTCACCTTCTTGAGTACACATTTAGGTAAAGACAAGGATTTAAACAGATATGAAAGGTAGCTCTAATTAGAAAATATGTTATGTTAGAACCTACCAGCATATGATGATAATTTGCTTTTTCAATATAGCCTGGCAATCCTTAAATATGATTCTAGAAGAAGTGAAAGAAATATTAACGTATTTAAGAGGGAGAGAGCAACTAGGAATTCCAAGGATCTCACAAAGGTGCTAAGGGTTGGCCTTGGCCACAAATTTAGAAAACAGTATCACATATTTGTTACGATTAGCTAAAACAACTATAATATAACCAAAAGATGAGATTGATTCTTGCAGAGAATTGATAATCCTCAAATTGCAAGCAATTCTTTAGCATAAAAGTGACTAATAGAGATCTTGCCAACAAAAAATGGTGTAGAGCAATTGAACACGTAGCATGCTGGCTAGAAATAAATAGGAGAATCTTGGTATGTTAGAGTCGAACACCCACCTTACCCCCTAAAATTTAAAAATATCTGCAGGCCTAATTTTAAAAAAAGATTAAATCATTAAATTAAAAAATAGGTATTATTTAGTTTTAAACTTAAAATATATTTTGATTTTTTATTGAACTATTATTATGAATTACTTTTATGTGTGTGAAATATTTTTGTGAATCACATTTGTGTGTCTGCGAAATATTATTTTCATAAAATTGATTTGTAATACTTTTAACCGTCATGCTTCATGATCAATAAAATTGATGTATCCTTTTATATCTCAACGATCAAATGGATTTTGTAATGCTTCATGCACCATCAAACAGCTGCAATTTGTATCATATATTATACATATAAGAATACCTAAAACTTGAACCTAAAAAATATTAACTATGCAAACTTATCAAAATGTTATATTTTGTGAAATATTTTTTATTTTTAAAATATTCAGAAGTTTGTCAAGGAATAGTGATTTCTTACCGGTGAATTTAGTTCAAGATAGTGTACTAATAACATAATGTAATAGTTGAGAGTTTGTATGACGGCCAAACACATTAGATTCTAGCTAAGGATTTATTTGAGATGACTGAAGCTTTTTATAAAGGCAGTTATGAGAAAATGAATTTTATTTTAAAGATGCTATATGCATTATAAATAGTACAATTTTTTTTAATAGACGGTTGTTTTATTATAGTTTACATACATTAATATATCTGGTTATAAAAAATAGTTTTTCTTCATAAAAATTTATGGAATGCAGCAAATAAAAACTAGATTGCGATGTAAAAATCAAAATAGTGGAAAAGCTATTCTGTATGTACCTTAAACTCTAATTCAATGAAGTAAAAGAAATTGACTTGTTTTAATTTTTGTTAAACTACTACGATCACTATAAATTTTGAAAGGGTCTTTATTTTTCTGGATTAATTCCATGGTGTGGGAAAGATTATACTAATACAGTTTTATTTCTGCCTTGCGATTAAAAGGTTTGAACATCGAGAAGAAAATAGGAAGGACTGTTTGAGAACTCTCTATGCATTAATTGAAGATGCAGCTAAAGCAGATAAGTTGGTTGAAACGGCCAGAACTTCTTATATCAAGGATCGTCTTAAATCCAACCCCAACTTCATGGAGAAGCTGAAAAAGGTCAAGACCTTGAAGGTTCAAGGATCTGAACAAGTTCCTGCCTAATGTGGCTTTAAAGATTATCTGTCTTCTAAAATGGGTTAGTTGTTGTAGATCATCTACAGTGCGTGCTATTGTGCATTTGAACTACCATTAATGGCGGTTTCTTTGTCATTGAAGGATATCATTAGCTACTGCTAATGTGCAGCTGCTATCTGCAATTGTCTTCGTCTTATTTAATTTTGCCTGATTGATTCAGAAGAAATTTTGATGATTCAGAGCATGTCCAGATTCCTAGCTTAAGTTTTATGATTTCAAGCTACATTTTAGACTTTCTGAGGTTTTTTTCTTTTTGAAATTGTTAAAAACTCTGTAAAAATATGTTGATATCATTTGTATCTGAATGAAGCTAATTCGATCTCGCTTATGTGAGTAGGTCATATGTTTATTTGCTCTCCCATAATATCATTTAGGCCAATTGATTCTCTTTCATTTTTTTCCATTCTTATAATTGAGTGTTTATTGACGCATTAAGTAATGTATTTTTTTAAGCTCTTTTTTTTGGAACGGGATATCTACCCGCTGCCACTCTTCTTAGGAGGTGTTTGACGGCGTACCTAATCTCTTGGCAAGCCTACCAACAATTAGCCTCACAGGTGCAGGAACCGCAATTACTTTCTCCCCACTTAAGTGGTTGTGCCGCATGAGTGGGGATTTTACCCAATCATGCTTGCTTACCAATTTAGCTAAGCCCAGTGGGCGTATCTTAAGTTTTCATTTCAATTGACAATTTTTGGTGTGATGCTTCTATCCATTTATTCCTCATAAAATTGAAAGAGAACATTAAAGCCCTCTAACCTGCTGAATTGCTCCTAAATATTACTTAGCTATATAAACAGCAAGAAGAAAATTGAAATAAAGAGGCCTTAATTTTCAACTACTTTATTATAAGATAAAAATTTATTGAATGGTAAGTCCTTAATAGAAAAAACAATTACGTCACGTAAATTACATTAGTGTAGATTTTTTATGAGTTAAATGTATATTAAGATTACTGCTCCATTATATGACATCAAAGAATTACAATAACCTCAATCTAATATATACAATTTTATTCAAATTAAATTTTGGTTTTAGTTGGGATGATTTTTTTATTATTTTTAAAAAAATTAGAATAAAATTTTTTAATTCAAAAATTTTAGAGATTTTTATATATATAACACTTCAAACTATTAAAAATACATATTTAACACCTAAACTTTTATATTTACTAATATACCATCTAAAACATTTTTTTTCATCTATTCTAACACTCCGGCGACTGCGATGACACACCCTCGGCGAATCGAAGCGTTATGAGGGGTCCTCTGATCTTGTCAACCTTCGATACCACATGGGTCCCGTTCTCTCATCCTCTATCAAGCTCTATCTGATATGGTACGGCCGATGGGCTCCTTCTCAACAATCCACAATCTGGGACTTCCTCCTCTAGATCTCCGACTCATCCTCTCCATCGCCCTCCGTTTCCGAATGGTGGTCGACCGTCTCCCTCTACGCCGACCAAATCGGCGCCAATGTCACCCGATCCCTCACCATCGGCGGCGAATCAATCAACCTCTCCCTCTCTCGCGGCACCTCACTCACACATCTCTCCATTCAGCAAGTCATCTCCGATTCCATCCGATCCGGCCTCCCCGCAGGCCACCGCAACGACGTCTAACTCGTCCTCACTGCCGCCGGCGTCGATGTCCAGGATTTCGATATAAAGTTACAAGTCACAATCAAATCATTACCGGAGAATCCATTTCGATATAGAGAACTGGCACATCTGCTTAAAAATTCCATCTCTGTTTATGGACTTGGAAAGATCGAAGTTCCACTCTGTTTATGGACTTGGACAGATCGCGCTCCGTTTGCCGACGAGTATTGGCCTAAGAGCACGAAAAGTAGGAGAACAAAGAGGTGTCATTAGAGGCAGAGAGATCGAGAGTTTACTGGTTTAGAAAGATGATACAGTTTGCAACGAGTAGGTGATGAGCTGAGCGATGATTCCGGCGACGCCATTGATGAGGACGTCCGGCATCAAAGTCGACGCCGACGACGAACGCCGGCGGCGGAGAGATCGGAAAGCGGTGGAAACAGAATAGGTATAAATTCCTTGCTTCGTATGAACTATGAAATTGGACTCTCGGACTCGGTAAGCGTCCGCGGCATTTTGAAGCGACGACGGAAGGGGCGGCAGTCCGAGAATTTGGTTGAGCAATTCGGCAGGTATTTACGGAACACGGATCATCATTGATGCCATCGCAGTAGCGGGAGTGTTAGAATAGATGAAAAAGAGTGTTTTAGATGGTATATTAATAAATACAAAAGTTTAGATATTAAATATGTATTTTTAATAGTTTGAAGTGTTATGTATATAAAAATTCCAAATTTTTTTGTAATAATTTTTTTTTTCTTGTGTTACTTTGAATATGAAAGGAGGAAATGCGTCATGTTTGGAAACAGTGAGTTGAATGAATTCTGTGTTGCGATAGTTTGCCTCTCTTGGCTAAATTAAAGCTTCCTCGGTTAATACTAAATTCATCACTAAATGAAAACTCATCAATCCATATTCCTTATGGAAGATATGTTGTCTCTACCATCTTGAATCATAATAGTCAAAATTATTAGCATGATTAGTAGAACTATTAATACTTTGATGAACTCCATCAATTAAAGAATTTGTAAAGTCTCAAAGGGATCTAGGTTGGTCTTCACCATCGGGTTAATTAGCCATTTTTCCTATTTTTTTTTTAGTTCTTTTTTCTTTTTTTTTTCTATTCCAATATTAGGTGGTTCTACAGACAACAGGTCTCTTTCATGCCTAAAATGATTGAATCAAATAACTAGAAAACATTCCACATAATAAATTGATTTTAAATACACTAGAAATAATTCCAACGTAATTTAATATTTTATGAAAAATACAAGAAATCACAACAAATAAAAAAGGAATACGCATTATCAAAAGAATCACGATAAAGTAAATAAAAAGTAAGCCAACCCTACAGAAGTCAGTCTCAATCATATATGTTATGTTGCTAGTAATCAGTTTCATATCACATGTCATAAGTCAAGTGACTTTTATTTATGAAGTCGTAACTTTCTACCCATCGATATATCATATCATATCAATAAATATCTTTATACCTCTCTTTTCTACTTAATGTGAGGTCACCCCAGCAACATCTCTAAATGATTGCTTTGGATGCTTAAGCCAACCTTGAGCATCTCAGAGGGAACCCATATAAAAGTATTGAAGTTATTATATAAAAGAAAGAATCAATATATAAAAAATTATCTTTGTAGAAGGATCTGATCTAAAATTATCTTTGTAGAAGGATCTGATGTACAACCTCTTCTTAGATGGTTTCAAATAGCTCTCTATATCTTCCATTTTCTTTGGTCTGATAAGTACATACTCTTTAACCATGGACATGTTAAAATTTTTAGACTAGATTAAAATTTCATAGATCTTGAAGCTTCCCCACCATCATATGAAAACTTTCTAGCTTGATGTCGAGTGTAGGTGACAACACAAAATGAGTTGAGAAGATGTCAATCCAAGGTGTTTTCATAGGTGGATGGGGTATCCACAATTTATTGGCTTCTTGAGAATACTTTGACGATATAACAATCTTAGGTATCGTAATCGTGGTCGTTATTGTAAAAGAAATTTTTAGTTATCATAAGTGTTGAGATCCTTCAGCTTCGGAGTAGTCCTTTTGAATTATTATCACAATTAAAACAATGGGTAAGTTCAAATAGTTGATTTGGTTTATTTTGGACTTGGATCGGATCACATTTAAGATTGTTGTGTTAGTTTCATCGAGATGTTCAATTTAACAATAAATTTGGTGAACCCAAAAGTTTTTCAGTTGAATATTTTATCGAGATTCATTGCTCAGACATAACAGATTTTTTTGTTAACTTACCATATATTAAAAAGTAATTTACATCAAACATTAAATTTAATAATCCTAAGATAATATGATAATTATTTATGCATTTTCTAAAACTCATAATATATATTTTCAGAATTTATAAATTAAAATTTCACTCTATATAAATAAGTGCATTAAAAACTGGACCTGACGGGCCTGTTCAATCGTGAACAAGTCTGAAGGTCTGTCCAATTCAACCTGAAAACCAGCTTTGCTTCAAACCGATCGGTTTTGAAAAGAATCGCCTGTTCAACCGATAAACCAATCCATGTTTTTCAAAAACGGCTAGTTCAAATTTATATAATATAAAACTCTTAAATTTTTATTAAACACATTATTATTCAATATTAATTTCAAAAATCTCATGTTTTCGTTATATGAATAATACTTATTTTTTAGTTGATAATATTTAATTATTATATATTTATTTTTTTTATTATATATATTATAAAGTTTATGTGGATTCATTTTTGTTAGTCAAAGCCGCTCGAGTAAAAATTTTAAAATAAAAATTATAATATAATAGATTAATTTTTATTATTTGAATAATATTTATTTTTTGTAGGTTTTTGGAAAATTTTATTTTATATTTTTATTAATAATATTTAATTTCAAATGAAATACTCTTATGCTAAAAAATTTGCAAAGTTTCAATTTTTCACCTCTAAAAATCTTTTATGTTACAAAATAAAATATATTTATATTAAAATATTTAATTATATTTATAATTTTATATTCTGAGTTTTAAATTAATTTATATTTATAAATTAAATCTAAATATGTAATATAAATTAGCAAAATTTATATTAAATTATATGGTTATTATATTTTGTTAAATTTAATATTTTTTTATAATAATAATATTATTTATTATGCCATTAGTTCGACCCCGGTTCGACTGGTCGAACCATGAACCTCTCCTTTTTCTGATTTGTTCTCCGATTTGATTTTCAAAACCTTGATACAAATGACGTTTTCTATTAAGTCACAATATATTTATGATATACGTTTCTATTTCGTAGGATAATAAATAATAAGATATTTTTATTAAAATATTAAATATTATTGATAATTTAAAAATAGTCTCTTTAAGTTCAATTTACATTAAGAAAGTATAAATAAAGAAATAAGTAAAAAAGTTTTAAGAAAATACAAAATATTTAAACTTTTTTAATTTTTATAAAATTTATTAAATTATTAGCAATAAATATATGTGTTAATTTATTTGAGTGTAACATTAATTACTTCATAGTCTGTTTAATTTCAAAAAGAATCCTAAATCCTAAATTGAACAAGAGTCCAAAATTAAAATTTCAAATTTCACCGCATCAATTTCTCAAATTCTGAAGGGCACTTTCCAAATTAAAAAAAAAATTACTGTTAACAAAATAAATATATCATCCTACGGCAACTCAGAACTCATTCGAACTCCTGTTTCCAAAAATAGCACAAAAAAGCTCTCATTCAAATTTAAAACAAAATAACGTCGTTAGCAATATTCTGAAACAAAAAAATATACGGATATCTCTCAATATATATATATATATATATATATATATATTTTTTTTTTCCACTCGCTAATAAAAGCGGTATATCTCTCAATATATATCTCTATATATATATATATATCATCTATTGCAACTCTCAACTCATTCGGACTCCCTGTTTCCAAAAATATCGAAAGAAAGCTCTGATGATTGCTGCTCTTCGTCCCGTGGATATTCGAAACTTCTACATCGAATCGGCCTCCTTCATCCAATTTTCTCGCCGTTGCCGCTCCTCCTCCGTCTTCTTCGACACTGAGTTCCCCGACTGCATTTTCCGATCCTCCAAGCATCACACGAAGCTCTCCCCTGCCGAGCGTTACTCTGTGCTGAAATTGAATGCCGACGTGATTCGCCCCATTCAGGTCGGCATTACTCTCAGCGACGGCGCCACCTCCGCCGCCACCTGGCAATTTGAACTCAACGACTTCGACCTCCGCAGCCACCCCCACGCTCCCAGCTCAGTCGCTCTCCTCGAGTCTTCTGGGATAAATCTTACCCGGAATCTACAATTTGCTGACTTGCGAGGTGTTCTTGAGGATGAAGAAGATTTATTTCGGTCTTGGTGATGACGGAAAGGAGAAGAAAATGCCCTATGAAGGGCTTATTTTTGGACTTAACAGTGATGATGATGATGGTGCTGATGATATGTCCCATGTTAGTTTTGTTGCTTACAGCACAAAACAATTTTGTTATGGAACATATCCATTTATGAAGGTTCTGAAAGTAGAATCTTGTAGATATGTAATAATTCTGAAAAGTAAATGAATTTTAGTGTTGATCGTTTCCATTTTATATTGCACTCTTTTGGTCATATGCAGGCAATAGGTTTTGATCAGTAAAAATAAAGTAGTTGGAAATTAAAGCCTCATTATTTCAATTTTCTTCTTGCTGTTTATCAGTTACGCAGGTTTGAGAGCTTTAATGCTCTGTTTTGATTTATATTTGGAAATTTATGAGGAATGGATAGAAACAACTCATGATGAACTGGCAACTGAAATGAGAGCTTAAGATCTATTTTTTACAGCAATAATAACTACTTGGAAAGTAAAATTAGAACGAAGACATTACTCAATGCGTCAATAAACACTCAATTAAACAATAAACTAAATTTTAGCATATTCGATTAATGCATAGAGAGTTATGAGGAACATGTTTCGATCCCTGAACCTTCAAGGCTTTGACCTTTTTCAGCCTCTCCACGAAGTTGGGGTTGGATATAAGATGATCCTTGACATAAGAATATAAAATCTTTTTAATCACAAGGTAGAAATAGTCATAAACTGAAAGAGAACATTAAAGCTCTCAGACCTGCTGAATTGATCTTAAATTCATAAGACACAGGAAACAAGTAACTAGCACTACTCACTAAGTATTTGGCTGACATCTGATTAGAAATACTACCAACAATACTTGCTCAATCATATCAACTGGCTTATTTCCTCCTATAAGTACTCATCTGAGGCCCTTGTAACTTGAGAGATGACTACTTGATATTTAGATGACTGGCTGAAACAATTGTTCCACATCCATCTCATTAGTTTTTGAGTCTTATGAAGTCAATCATGATGTCGATCTTGGATCCTATATATAAATTGAAAGCCAAGTAATCAGCGTGGGCATAAAAAAATAGACTGAGTGATCAATCACTTTTTAAGATCTAATTAAATAAAAAACTTAATAACATTTTGATGATGTAAAACTATCATCAACATCTTGAATTTATAGTTTTGAGTATTAATTTACAATCATTTCGATATACATTTAAAATACTTAATGCATGAAAATAATGATTTGAAAACAAAAACATCTATTTTATGTTAATCTTCTAGACAAAATAGATTTTTAACATTTAAAACTAGTTTGCTGATTTATAATTTCATTTTAATACCCATATTTTAAAAAAATATATCAATTCACAAAAAAAAAAAGCACTAACAATTTATCATATTGCAAAATCCATAGTTTTTCATTCACAAGGCACCATAACAATCTCATTATATTAAAAAAAAAATCAAAAACCTTTGGGACGAGTTAGAGACCTATTGAACACTATCCATACAATAAAATGAAAGCACGCCTTGATCAAAGTGAACATCGATTGATACAATTTCTCATGAGCTTCAACAACACTTATAATGCCATTCACACTAATATCTTCAAGATGTTTTCTCTAACTAATGTTTGAGAAGAAACATAGCAATATGTGACATTAAATAACATAGCAATAAATGACATCAAAATCAACAAAAAATATTTCCATTCTTGCTAGTATACATACTCAATCTAATATAACTTGTTAATAATAAATGGGTTATGTTAAGTTTTGGCCTTGAATCCCTTGGCTAAGAATGGATAGCAAAGAAATTTTCCTCTTTGAATGATAAACAATATTTTGTGAGGTTGAGATTCAGTTCATATTTAATGAGGGATGTAATGATTTAACTAGGTCGGCTAAGTGCTTTTTCATAACTCTATTTATTGATTAGGAGCTCATCTATGCAAACTTCAAGATTTTTGTCCTATGCATTGAAAGATCTTTTCCATCAACCTTTGATAGTTTGTGATAGCATTTTTTTAGCTCAAGGGCATTATTTTCTAGTAGAATCTAGCTAGCAAGTGTTGAGATCCTTTTGAATTACTATCCAAATTACCATAGTGGGCAAGTTCAAATGAGAGAGGCAGATATCTCTAAATCCCTTTGAATGAGAAAGTGTAAGCCTCCTTTGATTGATTTATGAGGTTGGCAATACGGCCAGCTTCACCCTATCATAATAATGAAAGGTTTTTATACCAAATTTCCTCTTTTGAACGTGGCTATACATCCATCATTGAAATGCTTGATTATAATTTAAGCATGAAAGGTTTGAAGATTATTTGATCATCCAATTATTGTCCAAAAAAATTCTAACTATGGTTCAAGCATTTGATTTGGCTTATTTGGACTCAAATCAAATTACTTTTGGGGTTGTCAAGTAAGTCTCATTGAGAAATTCAGTTTGACTATAAGTTTGTTGAAATCAAAGTATGGACAATCAACAATAAAATTCTTGAATTTTTTAATTGAATATTTCCTCAAGATTCATCAATCATAGAAAATTTTTTAATTATGCACCCTATATTAAAGAGAATTTACATCAAACATTGAATTTAACAATCCAAAGTTAATATGATAGTTCTTTATGCATTTAAAATTAAAATTTCAAAGTCCACCCCTGCACTTTTCAAATTTAAAATAAAATACTACCATATGCTGAAAATCTCAAATAAAATATATTCTCTTAACAACCAAATATATTAATCATATGGGATTCCCTTCTTTCCAAACATAGTGTATTCGTTGAGCTATTTGGAAAGATCTTTGTGCTCGAAGACGGAAGAAGAAGTTTGTTTTCACCAACAGCGTTTTGAAGTGTTTATATTTTTAGCAAAGAAATTTGGTTAGTATTTTCTATAAATATTTGTTTGAATCGATTTTTTAATTTCTAATTTGATAGGATATATATTATCCATCCAGATTTGATGAAATTTATGCATAAATTAGTTCTTTTAGATTATTTGACTATAGTACTTTGTTTATAATTTTCAAACAAAGGCATATTTAAATAACCAATAATATTGCTCGTTTGATGCTAAGATACAATAGTGAGTTGTCAATCTCACACGAACTCGTGTCTAAGTATGTCAATGGTTGGGGACGTCCGATTGATGTGCCACAACAAACAATGCTTATTGAGTTGAATAATATAATACATAAATCCCTTAAATACGATGCATCAACAAACACAAAGAACCTGATTTGTAGTTTCCCTGCTAACGATACTTTTGTTACAATGCATGTGAAATACGAAGAAGCGTGTGAATACATCTTACGGGTAGCAACCACTATATCTATATATCATTGCAATTGATGAGAATAATGGATTATTTTCTTTATCATTTTTGTCATCAAAGTTGAAAGCCATGATTTGTATGAAACATTCAAATGCATATTCTTAGCAAAAAGGTTAAATAATTTTCTTCACTTTAAATGGGAAAGCTGACAAATCTATTTTTCCTTAAGAAATTGATTTGAATAGTTTAGAACGCTCTCTATCATTTGTTTCAAATTAGATCCATTCATCATGCATAAAAGAGCAAAAATATAAAAATAAAAAATAAAAAAGAGCAAAAATTTAAACGTGTAATACATATATCATATTAACAAAGAACATTAACAATAATACGAGCTATCAAATGAATATATAAAAAAATACTAAAAAAATTTATTCGCCGAAATAAAATCACTTACCAATGCCACAGGTGAAAATACACTTCCATCTTCAAACACGAAGGTCGTTCTAAATAACTCAACAAATACACATAAAATCAACAAAGAATTAGAAGAGGAAAAGGGAAATGAGAACATAAGGAGGAAATGGGAAAAGCTTGGTAGAAATGGGGCCTTAAATAGCTCCAATCCATTCCCAATGGGTCCTAGAAATTTATTAAAAAAATTTAAATTTACCTGCCAAGTGGCAAATTTAAAAATTTTTTGTGGGCATTTGGTTTGTTTAGCAGATTTAAAAAAAAAAAAAAATTTCCCTCCTATTTTTCAAATTTAAATTCTAAAAGATTAAAAAAATAATTTTTTTTGGTCCAATTTCCTTCTTACATATATATATTCACAGCTAACACAGCCCCCAAGCAGGCAGTGCCCTTCTTTGCGTTGATATCTCCTCCTCTTTCGTCCGTAGAAAGCGTCCTAATCGTCAGCTCTTTGAACAAGATGGGTAGATCATAGCATCCGTGGACGAGGCCCGCATCAAGCAGAAGCCGCGCAAGCCAAGGTGAAGGGAATGCCTAACTGACCGGTGAGATTAATGGCAGCGGAGTTCGAACTGCCGGGTGAACGTGGAGGTTGTGAGAACACTGCTTAAAATACATTTTGTCCCATATCTATCACTTTGTATTTTATCTTTATTAAGCTCTTTATATATACCGCTGTATTATTTACATATGGTTAATAACAAGACACTCTATTTCTTTTCAAATATTTCCTTTCTTCTTCCTTTCTGTTTCCCGCGCTCTTCCCTTACATGGTATCAGGCGGCCAGGATGGCAGATCAAGAAGCTTCATCGTCCCTCCCTCCCGTCTCCACCGTGACACCCACGGCAACCTCAGAACTCACTCTTCCTCCCACCCTCAAATTCATCATCTCCAACATCAAGAACCTGATGTCCTACTCCCTCACCTCCGACAACTATGCTCTGTGGCGGTCTCAGATCTTTCAACACCTATCGGCGAACGGATACGCCGATCATCTCACCGGAAAAACCCACCCCCCGCCGGACAGCAGCACTCAAGAATACGCCCAGTGGCGACTCATCGATAGCAACTTGATCTCAGCCTTGTTCTCTACGATCTCTACAACCATTCTTCCCTATGTAATCACCTCCTCCACGGTTCATGAGGTCTGGACCGTTCTTGAACGACGACTCCAATCTTCCAGTCGCTCTCGCATCTTACAATTAAAGAACGAGCTCCACCACGTTCAAATGAACAACCTCACGATGCAACAATACCTGGCTCATATCAAGACCATTGTCGATACAATTGCTGCCTCTGGAGCCACCGTGGATCCTGAAGATATCGTTCTACATACATTGAACGGCCTTCCGGCTAGCTTCAATTCCATAAAGACTTTCATACGCTCCTCTTCGCAGCCCGCCGATCTTGACGCTCTATACTCGCTTCTATGTAGCGAAGAAATACATGTGAATCAAGATATCAAGAAAGACTCTTCTCCGGCTCCTGCTGCCTACTACACCACCAATTCCAATCAAAATCGCAACAAATTCCAGAAACGGAACCAGAAATACCGTAACGCTTCGAACAAACCCACCAATACACCGGATTCATCTTCTGCGTCTCAGCCCAGCTCAGGTAACCGACCGACTTGCCAAATCTGCGGCAAGATCGGTCACGTTGCTATCAATTGTTGGCACAGGTACGCCCCAGCTAACACGACCGGATCTGGCTCCCGAGCTCTTCTTGCTCAACCTACTTCAGACAACACTCAAACCTGGGTAATGGATTCCGGCGCCACGGCTCACATGACGGCTGACATCACGAACCTTCAACATTCCAATGCATACCACGGTCAAGACTCTGTCTCCACGGCCAATGGCTCTTCTATACCCATCCAAAATTTCGGACAAGGTTTGCTTCCCCTGCCTAATTCGCCGCGTAAGCTCCACCTCTGTCATCTCCTTCATGTACCTGCTTTAACACACAACCTAATATCTGTTTCCAAGCTAACACAAGAAAACAATGTTACCATTACATTTGATTCTAATGGCTTTGATATTAAGGATGTTCAGACTCAACAGCCCCTCCTTCGTGGTCGACTGCATAATGGAGTCTATCAACTTCATATCACACCAGACGCTCAACCGAAGGCTCTTCATGCTACCACCTCTTCCTCCACCGTGTGGCATGCCCGTCTTGGTCATCCGAACAATAAAATCTTTAATACTCTTGTTTCTCGCATTTCTAATCTGCAACATATTCCTTCTGATTTTCAATGTCAATCGTGTAGCATGGCTAAAAGCCATAAGCAAACATTCAAAAACAGGCAATCGGTCACCACACATCCATTTGAATTAATTCATTTGGATGTCTGGGGACCAATTCCAACCTCCTGCTCAAACAATTTTAGATACTACGTTGTATTCATCGATGATTTTACTAGATTCACATGGATTTACTTTATGCGCACCAAGAACGAAACCTTCTCTTGTTTTAAAAATTTGTTGAGCATGATATACAATCAATTCAATACGACTCCAAAAACATTTCGTTCGGACTCAGGCGGTGAATTTATTAGCAATGAGTTTACAAATTATCTGAACTCACTCGGCATACTACATCAACTCACCTGTCCTCACACGCCCGAACAGAACGGCGTAGCAGAGAGAAAGCATCGCCATCTACTCGACATTACTCGAACACTGCTGATCGCTTCCGGTCTCCCAAACTCATTCTGGACAGATGCTCTTTCAACAGCAAACTACCTTATAAACAGGCTTCCATCTAAATCCATAGCTCTACAGACTCCTTTTCAAAAACTGTACAACAACCCACCGGACTACGACAACCTCCGAACTTTCGGTTGCCTATGCTATCCATGGTTACAACCGTATGCCAAAGACAAGCTGTCCCCCCGCTCCCAACCTTGTCTATTTCTTGGCTACTCCACCAACCATAAGGGATACAAGTGTTTCAATATAGCAACCAACAAAACACAGATCTCTCGCCATGTGGTATTTCACGAGACAACTTTTCCTCTTCTACATACAGATACTCAGCATTCAAACTCCACGCAGACGATACCGCACAATATGCCTCCGCTACTATTGGTACCGGCCTCAACCACAACCAGCCAAGCCAATCAGCCTAGTAACAGTCCGTCCAGCAGCATTCCCGTCCCGTGTCCTGCTCCAACAGAGTCCGTCTCTCTCCCTGCATCTCAGCTGCCGCACGATTTACCGATTCACACTGATCATTCTCTACCAACTCATCCTATGCAAACACGATCCAAATCAGGTATATCAAAACCGAAACAATTTATTTCTCTACTCGGAAATGCAGGGAACACTGTCACGCCAACTACGTACAACCAAGCATCAAAACACCTGCACTGGCAAAATGCTATGACAAATGAATATCAGGCTCTAATTAAGCAGCGCACCTGGTCTCTCGTACCAGCTCCTCCAAACAAACAAGTCATCGGATGTAAATGGACCTACAAGACGAAAACATTACCCTCCGGGCAGATTGACCGCTATAAGGCACGGCTTGTTGCACTCGGTTACGCGCAAAACTTCGGCGAGCACTACAACGAAACATTCAGCCCAGTGGCTAAAATGGTCACTATACGTATGCTTCTGATTCTCGCTGTCAACCGGAACTGGCCAATGCTCCAATTAGACGTCTCAAATGCATTTCTTCACGGCGATCTTTCTGAGGATATCTATATGCGACAGCCACCCGGTTTTGAAGATCCTCAACATCCCACCGCCGTCTGCAAACTTCATAAGTCTCTTTATGGCCTCAAACAAGCCCCGCGACAGTGGTTTCACAAATTCACCAACTTCTTACAATCTCGCGGTTTCAGGTTTAGTCGTTCCGACCCCTCCCTCTTAATTTACAACAAATCCAACGTTCATATATTTCTACTCATTTATGTGGACGACATACTCGTCACTGGTACTGATCCCGCACAAATCCAATCTCTTCTTCAAGATCTTCATTCCCATTTTGCTCTTAAACAGCTTGGCCAGATCTCGCTGTTTCTCGGCATTCAAGTGACTCGAACGACAAATGGATTCTTCCTCAATCAAGGACACTACGCGCAGAAAATCATTCAGGATGTTGGCCTCACCGATTGCAAAGCTGCTCCTACTCCGATAACTCCGTCTTCCAAGCATCCGCCAGCTGACAGTCCACCGTTCCGCGACGCCTACCTCTATCGTCGTCTCGCGAGCTCTCTTCAATACCTCTCCATCACTCGACCAGACATTGCATTCGCAACTAATCAAGCTTGTCAACATATGCAACATCCGACCGATCATGATTTTCAAAATATCAAAAGGATTCTACGATATGTGAAGGGTACCTACGCCTACGGACTACCAATTATACCCGGCGACATCTCCCTTTGCACCTTCACCGACGCAGACTGGGCTTCCGATCACAGCGATCGGAAATCCGTCTCAGGATTTTGCACTTTCATGGGACCCAATCTTCTCTCCTGGTCCGTGAAGAAACAGGTAACTGTTGCCAAGTCTTCCACTGAGGCGGAATATCGAGCTCTCTCGGCAGCCACGTCGGACGTCCTTTGGCTTCGGCGTCTTGCAGAGGAACTTCTCCTTCGGCAATCAGAACCCACCACTATACACTGTGATAATCTTTCAGCCATTGCTATCGCGAGAAATCCGGTATTTCACGCCCGCACCAAGCACATCGAAATCGACTTCCAATTCATCCGGCAGCACCTTCTCACTGGGAACATTCGCATACAGCACATTGAGTCTCAACAACAGATTGCCGATATTCTTACGAAGTCCTTCTCCAGTTCTCGTTTCGATTATCTTGTTTCCAAATTGACCATTCGTCCGACGAATGATCAATTTGAGGGGGAATGTGAGAACACAGCTTAAAATACATTTTGTCCCATATCTATCACTTTGTATTTTATCTTTATTAAGCTCTTTATATATACCGCTGTATTATTTACATATGGTTAATAACAAGACACTCTATTTCTTTTCAAATATTTCCTTTCTTCTTCCTTTCTGTTTCCCGCGCTCTTCCCTTACAGAGGTGCCGCCGTCGGTGAATGTGATGCCGACTTGAATGGGGCGAATGACGTCGGCGTTCAGTTTAAGCAGAGAGTAGCGATCGGCAGGGGAGATCGGAAATTGCTGCTGGTGAACTCAGTGTCGAAGTGGGAACGGCAACGAGGTATTTTAGTGTCTTCATTGCTCTTCGGGACGTTTAATAGCCAGTCATGCGATTGTTCTTATCAAGAACTTCTCCGATGATCTGATTATTCTGATGTAGATTCTATAAAGATGCGTTATATTTATGAGGCTTACTGTAGCTCTTTTGTTAATCTCTACTTAAATCTAACTGTTGTAAATTTCATACTGATGTAGTTTAGGTTAAGACATTTTATCATAATTTTTCCTTTTCTGTTAAGCTCTTAAATTTATTATTATATCCACTCAATTAAAAAAGTTGGAAATTAAAGTCGTATTATTTCAATTTCCTTTTTCATGTTTGTACAATTAAATTATATTTAAGAGCCATTCAACAAGTTTGAGGACTTATTTGATGTTCTCCTTCAGTTAAAAATGGTTGGAAATAATTAGCTTATCCGGAATGGATAGAAGCATCGCATTGAGAATAATAACTCCTTGGCAAAAATAATAAACTAGCAGTCAATAAAAAGATGAGCAAATATTGGAAAGTGGCACACAAATTATTTATATAAGGAAACCTTTGTCTCTCATGATTCTATCTTAAACAGATGAGCAAAATATTCAACAATATTTGATCTCCAAACTAACCATATTGACATTTTCTATTCCATTCAATCAAGCCTAATACTTATCTTTTTTATTTATTGTTTAGTGTGAATTGACTTGTTATTTGCAAACAATTTCAATGGATACAATTTTTTGTAAAGAAACAACCAATATTGGAAAGAAGCATAAAAATATTAGTATTTTTTATTTTATGGATTGCTTAATGTAATGTATTACATATCTATAATTTATGAAGAAGAAAAATATTTTTGATAGAAAAAATGGATAATTATAACCATGCTCACTCATTTCTAGTACTTAGTTCATCATTTTCATTCTAGTACATGATAAAATATAATGATGACACTTGTACGTGGCCAGAGTTCCCTAGCACATATTCAAACAAGGATCATTATTTTTTAAAAGTAAAGCTTTTAAATCAATAGTGTATAATATTATGGGGAGGATCTCTCCTTCGTGAGCCTATAGTTTATAGGCACACTTTTGAAGATTATCCTTTATGAGGTATAATCCTTTGGAACTAGCATAGAATTTTCTCATCTTTCAATGCCACCTTGTAACTTCAATCTTCATGAAAATAAGATATCAATGTTTGAATATTCATAGAACAAATTGATTGCTCGAGCAATAATAGCTACAACTTCCTTCCTTTCCTCAAGGAAATCATGGTTGACTGCTTTTCCTTATTTCTTAAGATTCAAACAAATTTTTTTCTCCAAACTAATGTCAAATATCTTGTAGGTACTCATCATAGGTTGTTAGATATCTATGGTGATAGCCATCTTATAGTTGAGGCCAGGTAGAATGCAGACTCTCATGTTGATCAAGTTGTTTTGTATGCCCAATTGATCTATGTTAATTCATTTACCAAATTCTCTGGATTCTTAATAATTTTCATCTTTAACATTTTATTATTATGATGGTTTGTTGCTTCTATCTAACCATCAGATCAAAGGTGTTGTACTGTGGAAAATTTCTAGTTAATCTTATAATTGGTGCACAAGTTAGTAAGCTTATTACTAGTAAATAATGAATCATTGTTGGACATGATGTATAACGGTTTATCCAAATTTAATTGAGGTTTGTGGATAGAGAAATTTAATTATGACCTTGGATGCTAATAATGGAGGATTGTCTCTTTGGCCCATTTTGTATAGTGGCATGCTACAAAAAAAAAAACTATCATTTTCGTGTTTCTATTTGGAGGTGATCAATAAAGTCCATCCCTCGAAAGGCAACAAGCTATGGTGACATGGTGGATTTCAACTGCAAGCATGGGTGCATTTTATCGGTTTTGTGGGGGCACATACCCCTCCCCCTTTAAAAGTAATACAATTCCAATTTTTTATATTATACTTATTATTATTTATTCTTTTCAAAATAGAAGCATAGTTAATCACCTTTATTATTTCATTCAACTATTTATAGTTCTAACTTTTATATGAAAATAAATTATGTTAGGATATTATACTCAAAATTTGATCATGATAAATTAAAAATTTTAGAATTTATTTTAATGTAAAGGTAACATAAGCTGAAAGAGCTTTCTATTATACAATAAAAAATAGAATATAAAATAGAATAAGTAAATTAGTGTATACATGTTATTTTAATTACTTATATTGAGAAAGAAATGTTTGATTGCTTGTATAATGATGTAATCTTTTAACTTTTTTAGATGATGGTTTGTAGGCTTTATAAATTGTAAAGAAGTTATCACCTAATATTTTATCTTTTTAAACTATTAAATTTAAATTTTTTATTGTTAATTCCAATGTGAAGCACAAATGAAAAAAGTTAAGGGAATATTCAAAAAATTAATTTGTGTCACAATTAGAATTTTTTTTTGACTCCACCACTAGTTGTAAGCTGGTTTGTTAGAGAACATTCCCATTAAGCTGGCAACTCTTACAACTTATTGTGAATGCCTAGGCATCATTCCTAATGATTAGCTAATAATAGCCTTATTTGAGTACTTTTAATGTAAGGATTTTGGTGTTAAAATAAGTGTCACATTCTTTTGTGTTTACTTCTTCCAACACCTCTTAAGCTTCTCAAGGATTTATGCGTTATATAAGTAGTATTTAAAGTGTGTATTTTTAAGTAAAAAGTCACTTAAGCATTTTTCTTGGTGTGTGTGCAACAATTTCTCAAAAGGAAAAAAAATAAAGGAAATTCAGCAGAACGTCTCTGTGCCAACAACTCAATGCCTTAGCGCTCGAATGTTGCGGTGCCACAACACCTGAAGGAGAATATTTTGTGCAAAGATATAGATATTTGTGTCGTAGCACTAACACTTCAACACCACAACACCATTAACCCATCATCACAGTGCTATAATTCCGATGTCATAACATTGTGAAGAATAAATTTTGGTGTTTAAGACAGAGAGATTGGTGCTATAGTGTTAAAAGTTTAATGCCAAAGCTGTGAAACTTCCATGTTGTAGTGCCAAATCATCCCAAGAGTCATGATAATCTTAGCATGGATAGTTGCACACATAAAGCTCTATGATTGTTACTTAGACTAATTCTGACATTATATGATGCCTGATATAAAATATGATTTTGGAATTATAACCTTGTTTATAATAATGTATATAACATCTATATACAAGCATAGAGATCAGGTCTATGTTTATTTTTTCTGTTTGATTGATTATTAACATATACATTACTTTATTTTTGTGCATTGAATGCAATTATAGATTTTTATAGCCTATTGGGTTGTTTGCACATACTTTATTATATTTATATGACTCAGGCAAAGGAAAAATACTAGTGGAGTGAGGTCATGGTTTTAATCTTAGAGGTACTTTTCTGTTATAGATAGATTATTTTATAACTATAGAATAAACATATTTTATTGCAATTAAGAAATTCATAATTATTATATATAAATATTATAATATATGGATTATGTTCTGTGTTGGCCTTGAATTCCTAGGCTAAGACTAGATAGCCAATTAATTTTCCTCTTTGGATGTTAAATAAATATTTTGTGGGGTTGAGATTCATTTCATACTTATTGAGGGAAGCAAAGATTTGACTAGGTCGGCTAAATGCCTTGGCAAACTTCAACATTTTTGTCTTGTTGGCATTGACAGATCTTTTTCATCAATCTTTAATAGTTGTGAGTTGTGACAATATTTATTTATTTTTTTTGCTGAAGGGCACTTGAATTTAGTAGTAAGTATCCGGAGAAGGCACCGAGGAAGCTTTAGCCAACAGAGGCTAACTATCGCAACACAGAATTCATTCCACTCACTGTTTCCAAACATACCGCATTTCCTCATTTCATATTCAAAGTAACACAACGGCGAAGAGGGCTCTCATGGCTGATATACAAATGTTTTTTTGGTTGCCGCATTTATGATGTGAAGTTTTGCTCCTTACAGGCATTACATAAGTGGGATCTTGTTGATAGTAATAATGCTGATACTTAAATCAATTTTGGTGGGTGCTCATAGCTCTCTTTAAATTGCACTGTATTCTTTTTGAACGCAGAATGCCATAGTTTTTTATCAATTATTTTTTGAACAATCTGATTATTCTAACCTAAATTTGATCAGCATAAATATGATCAAATTTCTTCTTGCTGTTTATATAAATAAATCATATTTAAGAGCAATTCAGCAGGTCTTAGAGCTTTGATGTTCTCTTTCAGTTTATGAGGAATGGATGGATGCATTGCATGAAGAATTGGCAACTGAAATGAGAGCTTAAGAATTTTTTTTTTAAACGGCAATAATAACTACTCGGAAAGTAAAATTATATGATTCAGCTCATATTTTATATACTCATCAAATGTTGGGGCCTTCCTTTATTTAAGAGGATTTCACTCTTGTAAATTTGAAGACTGAGACGAGGGAAAGTTATATAACCAACTTCCTTGTCTGTCATTTATCTTTGCTTGGTAACTAACATTTTTCCAACACCATTTCATAATTACCTTGGACTGAAATTTGAAGCATTCGAGAACATCTTTCACTTTCAAATCAATCTTATTGTAACTCGCTCTGCAGGACCAACTCGCATCCTGCATGCTTGATGCTTCCACATTGCCCGCTGTCATTTTCATTTTAGGACATTTGGAAGAAGCAAGAAGAGTCAATATGAAGGTGGAAATAAGATGAGCAAACAAGAACTAAATCATCTTGTTGAAACCAGCACTCGAGTCCCGAGAGTTTGCTTCTTCTGCACTGATTTAATGAATGGAATCCCACTGATTATTTGACATTATGTGAAGCATGTAGGCACACTCCGCCAGGTCACAGTGTTTGTTACTGTAAGAACTCTTCCAATAAGAACTGTGTTTCCTGAGGAAAGGTTCATTGTTGCAAAGCTTGGCCCAGAGGGGGTCTACAGATGCCTGGTTCAGTATGGTTACATGGACCAACATAGAATGGATGGAGAAGAATATGTGAGTTCAATTGTAGGGGTGATCAAGGAGATAGCTGAGAATGCTAAGGAGGTTGAGATGATGGATTGTGCATCATGCAAGGATGTGATATTTGTGCATGGGAGAATAATTTTGAATGCCAGTAAGAAGAATGGGGGTTTCAGCAAATGGATAATTAATAACTTGTACAGGTTTTTGCAGAAGAACTTTAGGTCTAATGTTGCCACTTTGAGGATTCCTCCTAGCAAGAGTTTGCAGGTGGGAATGCTTTATGAGATTTAAGAAGAGGGTATTATCGCTGAATGTATATTTGATTGCTATGGCAATTGATGCTGAGTTTACAAGTAGACTTTCTCAAATGATTCGAGCTATCTTGAAAAAATACTCCTTAATAAACTAAATGAGTGCTTATTTATAATTTGGGGGATTTGCATTCATAACACTCAAAATATTAGCATTTATATATTTAAATCTTAAATTTCACTATTCAAACCATCTAACATTTTGTTAACAGAGTAAGCGAATCGTGGGGCGGACAATCGCCAAATTTCATTGTTGGGGATAAGGAGTAAACACCATAATGACGAAATAAGAAAGAAAGTAAAAGCAACGGAAAAATAAAGGACAACAAAATTTAATATGGAAAACCTAAAATAGGGAAAAACCCACGGAGTCACACCACATCAAGAAATTCACTATGAAAATTAAAAGAAATATTAATTACATATCTCTCTTCTCTCTCAATGTCTCCTTGCTTCTCTTCTTACATGCACTGTTCTCAATGTCTAACATCTTATAAATAGCAGAGAAAGCCAAGTAAATAACCCGAAGGGATACAACTCTTTAGAAAAACGAGAAAGAAAATCATCGTCCAATCCGTATTGCAGCGCTGCGACACTAGTTTAATTGGGGCGTTGTAGTGCTCAAACCTCTGTCTTAATCTGTTTTGTTGCCGTATTCAGATCGTTGTGGTGCTCCACTTTATATTGTTCAGCGCAAGGGTGCTCAGGAACACAATGTAAGGGCATTCAAGTACATAGTGCATGGGCGCAATAGTACATTGCATCCAAACCCAAGCATAAACCCCCCGCACCTCCCAGTGAGCACGAGAAACTTGAGGTTCGAGGCAACAAAACAACCTGATGATCAACACAATTAGATTCCACATATAACACTCGTTTGGAACATTGCTTGACTTGTCACCGATGATACCTAACCCATCAATGACCACTATCGGAAGATCCCATAGGGCATCGACGGGTCCAGAAACAAAAATTGCATGAGAGCTCATAGGTGATGGCATCGATTGATCAAAGTAAGGTGGAGCTTGTAGGCTAAGGCTTTCATGGGCGCAAAAGTGCGATGAGCTCCAAGGGTTGGGCATCGACATGTCAAGTGGAGTGTGTATAAAACCAATGCCATGAAGAAGGGTATAGAGATTGTAATGAGAAGGTATTATTCTTTATTTCATTTAAATGTTTTGAATATTATGTATGTAAATAGTGATGTTTATGTGTTAACTATATAAATGTTAATGGCTTGACTGCAATGTATGTAAACCCTCATTACATGTTTCAATATGGATATTCAACAGGCAACATAGATTGGACCATCCCATAATCAATTTTTATTTGGATAATATAGCACCAATTGGTTGACACAACTAGGGGTGTCAATATTGGATACGACCCAAAAACCCGACCCGAACACGATACAGAAATTTCGGGTTCGGGTTGACCCAAACTAGAACCGGGTTTGGTTCGGGTTGACTCGAACCTGAACCGGGTCGGGTTAGAGTTTTCGACTCATTTTAGAAATCGGGGCGGGTTCGGGTTGACCCGAAAACCCAGAAATAACCCGGATTGACCCACTGACCGAGCTGCACGGGTGACCACTGCTGCCCGTGGCCAATCCCGCGTGGCTGCGTGACTCCTGCCGCATGCCAGCTGAGGCGCTGACCGAGCTGCCTCGTGATCAATCATCGCTGACCGTGGCCAATACCTTCCTTGCCCCGCTTGCCTGACGCTGCCAGTCTGTCCATGGCAAATCCCACCCCTACCCGGCTGCCCCACTCGCCCGTGTCACCGCGTGTCCCGAGGAGGCGAGGACTCGAGCCCGAGGTCCACCGTTCACATGACTCGTGAGGGCTAGCCAAGCTGGACAGCTGCTGCGTCCAGGCCTGTCGCGCATGTTGGCACCTGATTTCGGGTTGTGTCGGGTTGACCTGAACCCGAAGATAATAAATGATAAGATATGTTTATTAAAATATTAAATATTATTGATAAGTTAAAAATAGTCTCCTTAACTTCAATTTACATTAAGAAAGTATAAATAAATAAATAAGTAAAAAAGTTTTAAAAAAATACAAATTATTTTAACTTTTTTCATTTTTATGAAATTTATAAAATCGTAACAACAGTTGTCGGTCAAAATGAACCCTAAATCCTAAATTGAACAAATTAATTCACAATTAAATTTTCAAATTATGAACGGCACTTTCCTAATTAAAAAAAATATATATACTGTTAACAAAATAAATATATCATCCTACGACAACTCAAAACTCATTCTTCGGACTCCTCATGTTTCCAAAAATAGTGCAAAAATGCTCTCATTCAAATTTAAAATAAGATATTCCCGTTAGCAATATTCTCAAACGAGAAAAAATATACGAAATCTGTCTATATATATCTCTATTGGCAACTCAAAACTCATTCGCCCTGTTTCCAAACATAGCGCAACGAAGCTCTTCTCATGGCTTCTCTTCGTCAGGTGGATATCCGAAACTTCTACATCGAATCGGCCTCCTTCATCCAGTTTTCTCGCCGTTGCCGCTCCCCCTTCGTCTTCTTCGACACTGAGTTCCCCGGCTGCATTTTCCGATCCTCCAAGCATCACACGAAGCTCTCCCCTGCCGAGCGTTACTCTGTGCTGAAATTGAACGCCGACGTGATTCGCCCCATTCAGGTCGGCATTACTCTCAGCGACGGCGCCACCTCCGCCGCCACCTGGCAATTTGAACTCAACGACTTCGACCTCCGCAGCCACCCCCACGCTCCCAGCTCAGTCGCTCTCCTCGAGTCTTCTGGGATAAATCTTACCCGGAATCGACAGTTCGGCATCCCCTCCGTCTGGCTCGCTCGCCTTCTGCTTGACGCTGGCCTCGTCGGCGACTTCTCCAAAGCGACGTGGGTAGCTTTCCATGGATGCTATGATTTCGCCATCTTGTTCAAAGCCCTGCTTCAACTGACGACGAAGATGAGGGTGAGGCTGCCGGAGACCATGGAGGAGTTCATGGCGCTGTCAAAATGGTATTTTGGTGGCCGCATATATGATGTGAAGTGCTTGATTAGAAGATGCGATGGGCTTTACGGGGGGCTGGAGAAGGTGGCTGAGAAGTTGGGCGTGAAGCGTGCGGAGGGGAAAGCGCATCAGGCGGGGTCTGATAGTTTGCTTACTTGCGAGGTGTTCCTGCGGATGAAGAAGATTTATTTCGGTCCTGCTGATGACGGAAAGGAGAGGAAAATGCCCTTTGAAGGGCTTATTTTTGGACTAAACAGTTGATGTATGCCCTGTGTTAGTTTTTCTGCTTACAGCGCAAAGCAATTTTGTTGATACGAAATAATTCTGAAAAGTAAATGAATTTTAGTGTTGATAGTTTCCATTTTATATTGCATTCTTCTTTTGAACATATGCAGGCAATAGGTTTTGATCAGTAAAATGAAGTAGTTGGAAATTAAAGCCTCATTATTTCTATTTTCTTCTTACTGTTTTTCAGTTCAGCAGGTTTGAGAGCTTTAATGCTCTGTTTCGGTTTATATTTGGAAATTTATGAGGAATGGATAGAGACAACACATGAGAAAATGGCAACTGAAATGAGAGCTTAATATATATTTTTTACGGCAATAATAGCTACTTGGAAAGTAAAATTAGAATGAATACATATGGAAGAATGACAAAATGTAAGATGAAATTATGGGAGAGGAAATAAATATATGATACAAATGATATCAACATATTCTTACAGAATTTTTTAACTTCTTCAAGAAAGAAAAAACTTCAGAAAAATCTGAAATGTAGTTTGAAATCATAAAACATAAGCGATGAATCTGGACATGCTCTTGAATCATGCAAATCCTATTCTTCAGCTGCACATTCAATTTTGTTAGCAAATGCATAGCCCGTGTTATCGAAATTTTCTTATGAATCAATCAAGAAAAGTCAAATAAGAAGAAGACAATTGCAGATAGCAGCTGCACATTAGGCTTTGACCTTTTTGAGCCTCTCCACGAAGTTGGGGTTGGATATAAGACGATCCTTGGCATAAGAATTTCTGGCCATTTCAACCAACTTAGCTGTTTTAGATGCATCTTCAATTAATACATAGAGAGTTTTGAGGCAATTCTTCCTATTTTCTTCTCGATGTTCAAACATTTTAATCAAAAGGTAGAAATAAAACTGTATTAGTTTAAGCTTTCCCATGCCATGGAATGAATCTAGAAAACTAAACGCCCTTTCAAATTTGTAGGATCATAGTTTAACAAAACATAAAACAAGGCAATTTCTTTTACTCCACTAAATTAGAATTTAAGTTGAGTTTGGAACAGCTTTCCCACTATTTGGCTTTTCAAATTACAATCAAATTTTTATTTGCCGCTTTTAAAAATTATTATGAAGAAAATTTGCTTTTTATAATCACATATATTAACACGTCTAAACATTAATAAAATAGTTGTCTATTTTTTTTAAATGAATATATCTATAATGCCTACATTAATATCTTTAAATTAAAATTGACTTTCTCATATCAACTTCATAAATATCTTTATGAAAAGCTGCAGTCATTTGAAATAAATCATTAGCTAAAATCTGATGTCTTTTGTCATCATATAGAGACTCTCAACTATTACATCTTGTTATTAGTAAACCAACTTGAAACTAAATTCACCTAATGAGAAGTCATTGTTCCTTGAAAAACTTCTAGCCCACCCCATGTATTGGGATAAAGGATTGATTATGTTGTTGTTGTGTCTAGTTCTCCTTACTCTTAGTGTAGCCACCAAAATGCAAATCTAGGAGGACATTTAGCAACCCCAAAATCAGTTAAAACTCAATGTACGCCATACAAAAATCATTTGTTGATGTGAAAGGTGCAAGATGACTCAAAAACCACATTTGAACATTTGGTCCATCAATATATTTCATTGATGATCACTACAGGAAAAACGCTGAAAACCGGCGGTTTTTTCCGGCGGTTAGTGTAGATTTACCGGCGGTTTTTAACGTTACCGGCGGTTAGTGTAGATTTGACCGTCGTTAGAGTCCGACGGCGTAACCGCCGGCGTAGCCGTCGGTAATACCGACGGTCTATAAACCGCCGGTTTTTGCCATTTTTCCTGTAGTGGATGTGGCATCACAACAAAACTCTAATTTGTGTGAAATAGGATGGTTTGGTAATCTTCTTTAACAAAACAACATAATTATGCATTTTATATCTTAGAGCCATTTAAACTCTCATGCTCCACTCTTACTTACAGCTTAATAAAAACCTAGACAAATTAAAATAGAAGACAGATATCTAAACAGTGAAATGGAAGAAAAGTTACAGATAAAAGAGCGAAAATACAAGCAGAAGCATACCATTCCTTTAGCTTTTGTCATCAAAGCACGTTGTCAGAAAGCAATTCCAAAGAAGGAACTTCTGTTCTGCAATATGGGCAATGGGAATGATCTGCAAGCCAGGGGAGGACGCAGCTGAAGTGATATCTGTGAGCACAAGGCGACCAGATGACCTGCTGCTGTACTCTAAAGCCATCCAGGAAAACAACACAGATGTCCACCCTCGAAGGTTTCCTTGAGAGCTCTGTTCTCATGACTAGCATGAACTTGCCTTGAGTTGTCTTGCACACTTGTTGTTGAGCTCCTCATCCATCTATGGAGAACATGGAAGCAGAGGTTTTCAGCCAGTGAATACAGCCACAATAAGCTAGAAGAAGATAACACAATATACAAATATCATCTAAAACAATAGAAGAGGTGATTCTTTTGTTAAGATAATATTTTCCAATGATTTACCAAGCAAATTAAAGAAACCATACTTCTGCTATGTTGAAGAAGGGAAATGAAGAGTCTATTTTGGACAGATTCCTCACTACTTTGCTTTTCATAAATCAACCACAACTCCATTTGGCTATTGCTTTCTTACAATTTTCAAAATTTTCTATACTGAAAAACTATTTTTTGCATCCAAAGTAACTTATTTATCTTTCTTTTCATCAAAATGTACACATTTTTTCTCATACTATGATTTGTGCATTGGTAGGAAAAAATCTTTACTAAATGTAAGGACTTGTCCACTCACAGAGTGAGGGGCTGTGGTACCTTGCCCACCATTTAATTAGCCAATCTTTCATTCATCAAGCAATAATCAAACAAACAAGAATAATTGATTTTATTAGATTTGAGTCAATCACTTTGTTTTATGCCCCTTTTACAACAATGTTTTATGATGTGATATTTGGTATTGTACTATGCTATCAACTAAAGCAAATGAACATTTGGTGAAATAAATTTTAAGATTATCTTTTAAAACTCTATAAACAGACAAAAGATATCTATAATACACAACAAAAAATAGAATTGGTACTCCACCCAAACAAAATCATGATCAATCACTTTTTTAGATCTAATTAAATAAGAAACTATATAATATTTTGATGATGTAAAATATTATCAACATTTTGATTTTATAGTTTTGAGTGTTAATTTACAATTCATTTCGATATACATTTAAAATATTTAAAGCAAGAAAACAATGATTTGAAAACACAAACATCTATTTAATAATAATGTTCTAGACATAATAGATTTTTAAAATTTAAAACCAGTTTGCTGCTTTATAATTTCATTTTAACATTCATATTTTTAAAAAAATATCAATTTACACACTAAAAAAAAAAAAAAAAAAAACACCAGCAATCTATCATATTGAAAAGTCTATAGTTTCTCATTCACAAGGTACCATAACAATCTCATCATATTAAAAAGAATTTTTAAACAACCTTTTGGATGAGTTGGAGACCTATTAAACATTATCCACACGCAATAAAATAAAAGGATGTCTTGATCAAAGAGAACATTGATTTATACAATGTCTCATGAGCTTCAACAACACTTATAATGTCATTCGCACTAATGTCCTCAACATGTTTTCTCTACTTAATGTTTGAGAAGAAACATAGCAATAAATGACATCAAAATCAACAAAAAATATTTCCATTCTTGCTAGTATACATACTCAATCTAATATAACTTGTTAATAATAAATGGGTTATGTTCAATGTTGGCCTTGAATTCCTTGGCTAAGAATGGATAGCGAAGAAATTTTCCTCTTTGAATGATAAACAATATTTTGTGGGGTTGAGATTCAATTCATAATTAATGAGGGATGCAATGATTTAACTAGGTTTGCTAAGTGCTTTTTCATCACTCTTTTTTTTTTACTAGGAGCTCATCTATGCAAACTTCAAGATTTTTGTCCTATGCATTTAAAGATTATTTTCATCAACCTTTGATAATTTGTGATAATATTTTTTTTTGCTGAAGGGCATTATCTTCTAGTAGAATCTAACAAACAAGTGTTGAGATCCTTTTGAATTACTATCCAAATTGCCACAGTGGGCAAGTTCAAATGAGAGAGGCAGATATCTCTAAATCCCTTTGAAGGAGAAAGTGAAAGCCTCCTTTGATTGATTTATGAGGTTGGCAATATGACTAGCTTCACCCTATCTTAATAATCAAAGGTTTGGATACCAAATTTCCTCCTTTGAACTTGTCTATACATCCATCATTGAAATGCATGATTCTAATTTAAGCATGAAAGGTTTGAAGATTATTTGATCATCCAATTATTATCCAAAAAATTCTAACTTGGTTCAAGCAGCTGATTTGGCTTATTTGGACTGAAATTGGATTAGTTTTGGGGTTGTCCAGTTACTCTCATTGATAAGTTTGGTTTGACAATAAGTTTGCTAAAATCAAAGTTTGGATGATCCATATATTAAAAAGAATTTACATCAAACATTGAATTTAACAATCCAAAGATAATATGATAGTTCTTTATGCCACGTAGGCTTAAAATCACTACATGAAAGTCGATTTTCCATTCTTTTTTTTTTTTTAATTTGCTGAGTAGCCATTGCTACCGGTTGGGGGTGGATGAGGGCTATTTGAACCCCCAATTCTGCCTAGTTTTTCTCAATTCTACTTTAATTACTTATTGTCACCTCCCTAATCAAAATTTAAGTGAAATTTATGTGTATTCGTTGAGCTATTTGGATCAATCTTTGTGCTCGAAGACGGAAGAAAAAGTTTGTTTTCATCAGCGGCGTTAGGAAGAATTTATATTTTTAGCAAAGAAAGTTGGTTAGTATTTTCTATAAATATTTGTTTAAATCGATTTTATAATTACTAATTTGCTTTTCAAATAGGATATATATTACCCATCCAGATTTGATGAAATTTATGCATAAATTTGTTCTTTTAGATTATTTGACTATAGTAGTTTGTTTATAATTTTTAACCAAAACCATATTAAAATAACTAATAATATAGCTCATTTGATGCTAAGATACAATAGTGAGATGACAATCTCAGACGAACTCGTGCCTAAGTATGTCGATTGTTGGGCACGTCCGATTGATGTACACAACAAACAACGCTTACTGAATTGAATAATATATTACATATATCCCTTAAATACGACACGCCAACAAACACAACGAACCTAATTTGTAGATTCCCTGCTAACGATACTTTGGTTACAATGCATGTGGAATAAGATGAAGTATGTGAATACATACTAAAGGTATATATATTTTTTCATGAATTTAACTTCTCAACGTTGTTGCAATTGATGCGAATAACGGATTTTTTTCCTTATCATTTTTGTCATCAAAGTTGAGAGCCAAGATTTTGATGAGACGTTCAAATGCATATCCTTAACCAAGAGGTGCAAATCAATTTTTCTTTTAGAAATTGAACACTCTATATAAAAGAGCAAAAAATTGAATGTGTAGTATTAACAAAGAACAATAACAGTAATACAAGCTTCCAAATGAATATATATATATATAAATACTAAACAAATTTTGTCTCCGAAGTTAAAATCACATACCAATGCCACAGGTGAAAATACACTTCCATCTTCGAACATGAAGGTCGTTCTAAATAACTCAACAAATACACATAAAATCAACAAAGAATTAGAAGAGGAAAAGGGAAATGAGAACTTAAGGAGGAAATGGAAAAAGCTTGGTAGAAATGGGGCCTTAAATAGCTCCAATCCATTCCCAATGGCTCAGAGAAATGTATTAAAAAAATTTAAATTTACCTGCCACGTGGCAAGCAGTTGTCCAGTGGAGGCCATTCGGTAGGTTTAGCAGATTTAAAAGTTTTTTCCCTCCTCTTTTTTCAAATTTAAATTCTAAAAGAATTTTTTTTATATATTCACAGCTAGCCCAGCCCCTTCGTTGCGTCGATCTCCTCCTCTATCATCCGTAGAAAGCATCGTCATCGTCAGCTCAAATAAAGCTAACTGACGATTACTTGTGAGATTAATCGCAGAGGACTCGAGCAGGGCGATTGAGCCGAGAGTGTGAGGGTGGCAGTGGAGGTCGAAGTCGTGGAGTTCGAACTGCAGTTCGCGGTGGAGGCGCGCCGACTTGAATGGGGCGGATGATGTCGGCGTTCAATTTGAGCACAGAGTAGCGCTCGGCAGGGGAGAGCTTCGTGTGAACTCAGTGTCGAAGTGGGAACGACAACGAGGTATTTTAATGTCTTCATTGCTCTTCAGGACGTTTAATGGCTAGGCATGCGATTGTTCTTATCAAGAACTTCTTTGATGATTTGATTACTCTAATGTTGATTCTGAAAAGATGCGTTATATTTATTAGGTTTACTGTAGCTCTTTCGATAATATCAACTTAAATCTATCGGTTGAATTAATTGCTAAAACAAACAAATATATATATATATATATAGCTATGGTGACAAGTTGGATTTTAGCTGCAAGCATGGGTGGATTTTAGTGATTTTGTGGGGGCATAGACCCCCTCCCCTTTAAAAGAAATAAAATTCTATTTTTATATTATTATTCTTATTATTTATTCTTTATTAAAATAGAAGTGTAGTTAATCACCTTTAATATTTTATTCATCTATTTATAGATCTAACTTTTTTTCTATTATACTCAAAATTTTTTCATGATAAATTAAAATTTTTGGAATTTATATTGAGGTAAATGTAATATAAGTTGAAAGAGCTTTTTTGTTATGACTACTATAAAAAATAGACTACAAAATAGAGACTCTTCTTCCATAATTTTTTTTACATTTTTCTATTGAATTAGGGAGTGTGAGTGAGAGGATTTGTAAAGAAAATTGGGTGCAAGCTTTTGAAAGAAGGAAAGACAATTTTCTAAGTTTTGGCTTTTATATTTTTTATTATATATTTAAAAAGAATTTTATGATTGTACTTTATTAGATATGTATTTTAGTGGTTGATTGCTTATTAGAATTTATAATTTGATTGTGATAATGTGTGCATTGTTAGATTAGGTCTATGCTTGTATTTTGCCAATGATTATGTCTATTCTCCTCATGCTTCATTTAATTGTGATTTGGCCAATTATAATTTAAAATTTAATGTGAACTAATATACTTGATGAAGAGTTAGAAGAATAATTAGGGAGACTTGAAAAAAGTTATAGACATGCATTTTTAGGGTATTAGAATTATCAGGGACATGAGTTTCATGTAGTGAAGTGTGATGATTAGAGTAGATGTATTGCTAGTTATGACTTGCTAGGATTCTGATAGGTACCACTTGAGTATTTCAAGTGATTCCTATCGGATCTACGCCAAATCGCAACTAATCCGCTGTTTTCTATGGGAAAACAGCCACCAAACACAAAAATAGTAGAGAAATCTGAGAGAAAACGTAGAAAAAATAGGAAAAACAATAGCAAACGATTGAATTTCACTAGTCGATGCAAAAGACAAGAAAGATACAAGTTTCCTTCAATTCGAGAGGAAGGAATAACTCTCCAAATCTCTAGCCGTTGCCTAGAGCCCAAAAGAAAAACTTAGCTCTCACCAATCACATTCAAAATCCACATAACCCTAATTTCCCCCTCATCTCCCTAATTAAACATGAAAGGACGATTACAAAAGACCTAATTACCCCCTTCTAATTCAAATTTTCCCTCCCCAAAAGACTCCACGTGGCCTCCCTGGGTGTTCCGCCCCCTCCCTGTTCGCGTGGCCTCCGTCGGGTGAAGACCTGGACCGGTCCAGCCGGCTCAGGTGCCGGCCTAACAGATTCTAACGAGCTCAACAAAGACAAGCAATTAGGATTGCTCTAATTCATAATTAACTTTTAAAAGACCTAACAAACATATGAAGGTTTACCCCAATCAATCATAAATTTAGAGTTTTCATATAACTAGAAAAATCCTTTAAAAATCATGTAGTTTTGTTTCATCGTATTTCCTTTAAAATTTAAGACTTGGTAAGATAAATCGAATATTTATGAAAATCAGTACTTAACATAATTAAGATATCCACTAATTCCTCAAGGGAATAATAATCTCTTATCACTTTATTACTTGAATGTATGTGCACTTGCATATTACTATTTTAGCTGGTCAAATTTTTGGGCTCTATTACTAAGGAATAAACAAGTTTCTTTATTAGTTAATATTAATTTTAAAATTGTCAATTTAATCTTACTATTTATTTACTTTATCATGATCTTTTTGATAATGTGTATTCCTTTATATTTGTTGTGATTTCTTGTATTTTTCATAAAATATTAAATTATTTTGTAATTTTTTCTAGTGTATTTAAAATCCATCTATTATGTGGAGTGTTTTCTTGTTATTTGATTCAATTATTAAACGCATGAAAGAGATCTGTTGTTTGTAGAACCATCTAATCTTGGAATTAAAAAAAAAACAATAAAAATAGAAAAAGAACTAAAAAAATAATTCGGAAAAATGGCTAATTAACCCGATGGTGAAGATCAACCTAGATCTCTTTGAGACTTTACAAATTCTTTAGTTGATTGACTTCATCAAAGTATTAATAGTTCTACTATTCATGCTAATAATTTTGGCTATTATGATTCAAGATGATAGGGACAACATATCTTCCACAGGAAAGTGGGTTGATGAGTTTTTCTTTAAATATAGGTTAGTGGCGCAGGCTTGATAAAGGATGAGATATATAAGGCGGATGTGAAATGATTTTAGGTACCGAAGTGCTAAGGGTGATGACTCTTGTATATAATATCACTTGATTGTTTTTACTTATTTAACATGATATATTACTATACCTAATTTATTTTGTTTAGTACAGAGAAAACACTACAAAATACTATATGATTTGTTATGATTAGTCACTTTATCTAATATATGGGATGATATACTTAATACTTCTATACAAGACAACATAAATTACTTAGACTAATTTTGGCATTATATGACGCACCATCCGGAGTTTGTCCATCAACTCATCATTCGTCTCTTCGTGCTTCGTAGAAAGCCTTCGCTTCAATATAGCCTCCATAATCGACATAAGTATCTGCTTGCCCCCTTTAAAGTATTGTTCGAAAAGGCCATTCATCTATGTAAGAATATCAAAGGGGGAAAAGAAAATGAGAAATTTGTAGCTAATAGGAGAACAGAGGATGGCAAGGGGAGAGTTTACCCTTGTTGCTTACATCTTTGATTGCGAGATCAGCCTTCTTAGAATCATCTATGGAGGAAGGAGAAGATAATGTGGCACTTTCAGATTCACCATTGTGAAAGAAAAATGAGTAATGCATTTTGAAGATTTGTTTTGAATAATATAAAATTTTAAAAATGATTTATTTTTAATAATGAGATTGTGATTTTCCATAGGAATAAACATTTTTTATTAATTACATGTATATAATATTTGATAAAAAAATTTAAAAATTTTTATTTGCGTTTAATATTACAAGATTTAGAGTTTTTAAGGGATTTTTTTTGTCATTTTATGTGTTGTTTTTGCTTGCTTTTTTAGTTTCTTTTTTTATGTATAGAATATGAAACAAGAAGCAATAAATAAGAAAAATATCAAGATTATGAGCTTCATCATTAAATCAATTTGAAGTAGTTCATTATAAAGATTCAAGTGTTCTTCAATCAAGAAAATCTATCTTGAGTTGTCTTTTGATGATTGTTTTCTCATTCTCTATTGGAAAATTTTAATTGTTGTTTGCAATATAAATTTTTTATATATTATTTTTAGCTTAGTAATATTGGAGGTTTGGGTTGCATATCCAATGAAGGATAAGTATTTTTATAACAGTTGGCTAATAAGAAGAGTTTGATGATTAATATGATGTCTCAAATTACTCTTAGAATGAAATGATTAATATGATGTCTCAAATTACCCTTGGAATTAACAGTTGGCTAATATGCTTCGTTCTAAATATGCAATTTACTTGTGTGTGAGACATGAGGGCCAAGAACAATTCAACCAAACCCCAAGGCCATTGCTTCTCCCTTTGCCCTTTATATTTTTCATTCTCATAGCCATTTATTCACTGGTCTAAACAATAAATTAGAACTCTGATGATTCCTGAGAACATGCCCGAAGCCAAATCTCTATACCTCCAAGATGATCTCATCATCAATATTCTGCTCAAGCTTCTAGGAAATTCCATAACTAGGTTCAGGTGTATGTCCTAATCATGGTTTCTCATCACCACCAATCCCCAGTTTCTCCTTAAACAAGCCCGTTGTTCCCCCAATTCCATCCTAATTCGAACCACCGATAATCTTTTCGATGGCTTTGCTCTTTGCCTCCTCAACCTCCAACTCTTTCCTCCCACTGCTGGCACTGTTATTCATATTTAACATCGAAGGAGAGCCGATGAAGTTGTTGCATCTTGTGATAGACTCCTTTGCCTCGTTACTCATGGAATACGTCTCTTAATGACTACGAAGTCCGAACTCTCCACTACATCCTCAATTCCCTAACTGAGGTGGAAATGGACGTTTCAGTTCGAACATCCCATATGGGTCAACTTCTGTGGTTCTACTTCCACCTATCAACATGTGAGTTCCATTTGATTCGAAGCATAGGCTTCAACCCCATCTATGATAAGGTCAAGTTAATCTCGCTTGGACAAGAAGCATGGAGGCTGATTAAAGGATGTTCAAGTATAGGATTTGGGTGTATTGGAACTTCTATAGATATAAGTGGAATTCTCTATTGGATTGCATACAACAACAATGTTGGAATTACATATAAGATTCTAGGATTTGATATCATTAAAGAGGAGTTTAAGATTATGCCTCAGCCTTCCAATGATATAATTGATTTAAAAAAAATGCTAGCTTATTTGATAGCAAAAAAAAGTAAAGATTGGACCTTTCAGTGACTGAGATGGGGATTGACATTTGGGTTTTAAAAGACTTTGATAATGTTGAATGGGAGAAGATGTACTCTATCAAATGCTTTATGGACTTGATTGGATAAATTGTTGATAACATTGCACTCTTCATCAGGAAAGATGAAATTGCCGTTCTTTTTCGTGGTCATCAATTACATATAGTTTACTTTGATCTAAAAGCAAGGAAGTATTATGCAGTGCATGTCCGATATGAATTGAATTTTATGTGGCGCCCAAATTATTTATATAAGGAAAACCTTGTCTCTCATGATTCCATCTTAAACAAATGAGCAAAATATTCAACAATATTTGGTCTCCAAAATAACCATATTGATATTTTCTATTCCATTCAATAAAGCCTAATACTTTTCTTTTTTATTTATTGTTTAGTGTGGAATGGCTTGTTATTTATGGAATGGCTTGTTATTTGCGATACAATTTTTTGTAAAGAAACAACAAAATATTGGAATGAAGGATAAAAAATATTAGTATTTTTATTTTATGGATTGCTCAATGTAATGTATTTATCCATATATAATTTATGAAGAAGGAAAATAGTTTTGATAGAAAAAATTGGATAAATATTGACATTCTCACTCATTTCTAGTGCTTAGTTCATCATTTTCACTCTCCTACATGACAAGGTATAATGATGACACTTGTATGTGGCCAGAGTTTCCCAACACATATCGAAGCAATGATCAGTGTCTTTTAAATCAATAGTGTACAAATATGGGAAGGTTCTCTTCTTTGTGAGTGATGTAGAACGAAAACGCTCTAAGTCCGCTTCCAAAAAAATCTGAAAACAGTTTCATATTTTGATCCAAAAATTCTGAGGACAACAGTTTCGCTAGCTGAAATTCCCTGGACAGCAGCCTGGCGATGTGCAGGAAATCTGGACAGCAACCAACGGAGGAGGAAACGAAGCTCAGGTGTGATCGTTGTGGTTGTCGACAAAGAGAGGACAACAGATTGAAGCCAGGAGAGGTTTTGGACAGCAGTTTTCTGCTTCCTTGCAATCTAGACAGAAACTTGCAATGTTGGGGAACACCCTGGACAGCTTCTATATTGCATTGGGAACTTTGGACCACCACGTATGGAGGCTGGGAGCCCTTGGGCAGCAGGTAGTGGTCTTCAAATGTTTAGGATGCAAGCCAATGGCAGAGAATTTTGGCTGGGAGAATTTCGGCCAGCAGGGAATACAGGAAGGAAATTTTGCCAAAGTAATACGTTGCAAATCTGGATAGATTTCAAAGGCAATTTAATAAGGAGATGGGGCCAGCGGTAGGGGGAGTTAGGCGATGGAATTATTTCCTAAATACTTTGTTTGGTTTTAGGAAAGTAATTAGAGTTTATTCCTTAAGAAAATTTCGGCTGTTGAGGTAGGGAAATAAACTCTTTTCTTTTAAAAGGAAAGGGGTCTTATTGTTAGGAAATATTTCCTAAACTAAGCCAACATGATATGAGGCCGGCAGATTGCATGAAATAGGGAATTAAATGGGATTTAAATTCCTGTAATTAATCTCCATAGATTAGGGAATTAATTAGTAGAGCAAGGCAAGGGAAATTTCGGTTATGAAGGGGATTTTGAATTATTTTCTAAATCTAGGATTGATTTAGGAAATAATTTGAAATAGGATTTAATGAGGCTAATTAAACTTTAATTTGAATTTAAAATTCAAATTGATTTCAATTAAGCACTTTCCAAAAATATATGAACCAAATTAGTAAAGAATTTGAAATTTGAATTTGAATAATTTCAAATTCAAATTAATCCCTAAATTAACCCAACCAAATTAGGAAATCCCAAAGAGGGTGGGAGGAGTTCGGCCGGCGACTAATGAGGTGGAGCCGGCGGCATGGTGGAAAAGGAGACGACGGCTTGGAGATGGAGAAGATGAAGGTGGACGTAGGTAGAGGATGAAGATGAAAACTAGGAACAATAAAAAGGAACAAAAACAAAGATAGAAGATAAAAACGAAAGAGAGAAAATAAAAACCGCAAGCCTTGAACTTTTCCGAAGACTGACGGGTGATCCGTTTGTCCTCTCCAAGGGACTTCAAGCCACGAGCCCGGACCCATCCTGCGGCTGGTGGAAGCTCCGACTCCCTCCCATAGGGATTTCACTAAAGTTCTTTCCAAAGAACACAAGTGCAAAACATAAATTTTTTTATTATAATTCCATCATACCTAATACATGAGAAGGGGCCTCTATATATAGGCCTCAAAAGAAATTAAAAGACACATTTGCCCCTTGGGCTTACATAAGACAAGAGGGTAAAAAAGGGAAATTGCACAATTAAATCAAAATACACTTAATAAACTAAAATAAAACAAAGTGATCTCGGTTGTCGATCTTCAGCCCCTCCTCGGATAGGCATGGACGGTTGGATGTCCGCATCAGTGTGTCTATAGTTTATAGGCACCCTTTTGAAGATTATCCTTTATAAGGTATAGTCCTTTGCAACTAGCAGAGAATTTTCTCATCTTTCAATGTTACCTTGTAACTTCAATCTTTATGAAAATAAGAGATCAATGTTTGAATATTAATAGAACAAATTGATTGCTCGACTTTGGATACCACATTCCCTCCGTTGAACTTGGCAATACATTTATCATTGATTCTACTTTAAGCATGAAACGTTTGAAGATTATTTGATCATCCAATTAGTGTCCAAAAAATTCTAACTATGGTTCAAGCAATTGATTTGGCTTATTTTGACTCAATCAGATTACTTTTGGGGTGGTTGATTCAATCTCATTGACAATTTCGATTTGATTATAAGTTTGTTGAAATCAAAGTTTGAACGATCCACAGTGAAATTCCCAAAGTTTTTAATTGAATATTTCCTCAAGATTCATTGCTCAATCATTGAAGATTTTTTAATAGCGCACCATATATTAAAAAGAATTTACAATAAACATTGAATATAACAATCCAAAGTTAATATGATAGTACTTTATGCATTCAAAATTAAAATTTCAAAGTTCACCCCATCACTTTTCAAATTTAAAATAAAATTACTCCTATCGGACTCCATTCTTTCCAAACATAATGTTTTTATGTGCATTCGTTGAACTATTTGGAATGATCTTTGTGCTTGAAGATGGAAGAAGAAGTTTGTTTTCATCGATGGCATTAGGAAGTGTTTATATTTTCAGCAAAGAAATTTGCTTCTATAAATATTTGTTTGATTCGTTTTCAAATTGTTAATTTGCTTTGCAAATAGGATATATATTACCCATCCAGATTTGATGAAATTAATGCATAAATTTGTTTTTTTAGATTATTTGACTACAGTACTTTGTTTATAATTTTCCACCAGTCATATTAAAATAACCAACAATATAGCTCGTTTGATGCTAAGATACCATAGTGAGTTGGTAATTTCAGACGAACTCGTGCCTAAGTATGTCGATGGTTGGGCACGTCCGATTGATATGTCATAACAAACAACTCTTATTGAGTTGAAAGCCAAGATTTTAACTACTCACCGTTGTTGTAATTGATGCGAATAATGGATTATTTTCCTTATGATTTTTGTCAACAAAGTTGGGAGCCAAGATTCTGATGAGACGTATAAATGAATATATAATGTATTATTGCATATTCTTAGCAATAGTTTAGAACACTCTTTATCATTTGTTGCAAGTTAGATCCATTCATCATGCATAAAAGAGCCAAAAATTAAATGTGTAATACGTATATCATATTAACAAAGAACATTAACAATAATACAAGCTCCCAAATGAATATATATAAAAAAATACTAAACAAATTGAAAATAAAACCACTTACCAATGCCACCATGGAAAATACACTTCCATCATCGAACACGAAGTTCCTTCTAAATAACTAAACAAATACACATAAAATCAACTAAGAATTAGAAGATGAAAACTTGAGGAAATGGGAAAAGCTCGGTAGAAATGGGGGCTTAAATAGTCCCAATTCACTACTAATGGTTCTCAGAAAATTAAAAAAAAAATTAAATTTCCCTGCCACGTGGCAAGCAGTTGTATAGTAGACTCGGGGCCATTTGGTTTGTTTACCAGAATTAAAAAATTCTTTCCCTCCGCTTTTTTCAAAATTAAATTCTAAAAGTTTTTTTTTTAATTTGTCATATTTCCCCCTTATATATTCACAGCTAACACAGCCCCAAACAGTGCCCTTCGTTTCGTCGATATCTCCTCCTCTTTCATCCGTGGAAAGCATCCTCATCGTCAGCTAACTGACGATTACCGGTGAAATTAATCGCAGAGGGCTCGAGCAGGGCGATTGAGCCAGGACTGTGAGGGTAAGATTTATCCCAGATGACTCGAGGAGAGCGACTGAGCGGGAGCAGGACCGAAATAAATTTTCTTCATCCTCAGAAACACCTGGCAAGTCAGAAAACTATCAGATCCCGCCTGATGCGCTTTCCCCACCGCACGCTTCACGTTCAACTTCTCCGCCACCTGCTATAGTCCCCCGTAAAGCCCATCACATCTTCTTATCAAGCACTTCACATCATATATGCGACCACCAAAAAACCATTTTTTCAGCGCCATGAACTCCTCCATGGTCTCCGGCAGCCTCACCCGCATCTTCGTCGTCAGCTGAAACAGAGCTTTGAACAAGATAGCGAAATCATAGCATCCGTGGAAAGCTACCCACGTCGCTTGTGAGAAGTTCTCGACTTGCCCCGCGTCAAGCAGAAGGCGCGCGAGCCAGGTGGAGGTAAGAGCAGTGGATGCTTACATGATCCGAGAAATTGCTCTCGGGGAACTCAGTGTCGAACGGGGAACGACAACGAGGTATTTTAGTGTCTTCATTGCTCTTCATTACATTTGTTCTTATCAAGAACTTCTCAGATGATCTGATTGTTCTGATGTAAATTCTATAAAGACGCGTTATATTTATGAGGTTTATGTAGCTGTTTCCCTAATCTTTACTTAAATCTAACGGTTGTAAATTTCATACTGATGCAGTTTAGGTTAAGGCATTCTATAATAATTTTCCTTCTCTGTTAAGCTTTTAAATTTATTATTATATCCACTCAATTAAAGTCTTAATATTTAAATTTAACAAGTTGGAAATTAAAGTCGTGTTATTTCAATTTTCTTTTTCGTGTTTGTACAATTAAATCATATTTAAGAGCAATTCAACAAGTTTTGAGTACTTTGATGTTCTCCTTCAGTTAAAAATGGTTGGAATTAACTTGTTTATCAGGAATGGATAGAAGCATGGCATTGAGAATAATAACTCCTTGGCAGTAATAATAAACTAGCAGTCAATACATTTTCCATTTTATTTGGTCTGTACAGAGCAATGCATGCATTAGTTGTGAAAAATATAGAATAATTTCAAAGAAATTTAAGTTTTCTTATGATGATAATGATTCTCAAGAAAGAGCTAGCCCTCATCTATAGAATTTGAATCAAAGATTAAATTGCTTCGAAATGTGTAAGCCAACAAGGACCGGGAACTAAAAACATGACCCACTCTACAAATGAACTTCTTATTTTCACTTTGTTATGCTGGCTTAGAAATTATTTACAAGGTAAACATTGTGTTATCATATCGTGTGTCATCAAATTTTTATTTCTCAAAGTTGTCTTGCTTTTTTGCCATCTGCATGTTACATCATTGCAATGAACTTGTTTATCATTTGGTTTATCGCGAGGCCTCAATGAGGCACCAAGGATGACCCAAAACCATAGTTAATTGTCATAAAGCCTCATATATTATGTGCCTGGACAATGCCAACAAGGTGAGTTATTTGTGTGTCATGGTAATCATAGACTTGATTGCAATGAATGCTTGAGCATGCAGTCTAAGGGATCGAAGCTCATTAGACATTTGGTGATCCTCTTAAACATCTACTTTGGCGAGTAGGTTTTTATTTTTTTTGCAATTATTTTATAATAATCTTCTTTCAACGTGTTCAACGATTGGTACTCCACATTAGAAAATCCAAATCCACTTCTATACCTCATAAACAAAGCGAATTTCCCATTGCTAGGTTGGTCAAATGTTTTGGGAATTGATGGAAAAGGTCCATTCTTGAAAGCATTTGACTTTAACCTAAATCACTACAAACCCTACCAAAGTCTCTAGATATTTTATGCACATCTTATAATTTGATAAATTCAAATTTACCATCTTGCATTTCTTCCCCTATATGAGTTTTGCTCTGTCTAATTAGGTCTCACTCTTATAATAATCTTAGAAGAGTCCCTTATCTACCAATAGATCTTATATATGACCTAAGCCCCACCACTATCCCTCGTCAGCATACTTAGCATCTTGAGGACCTCTTCCTGTAACTTGGGGAAAACTTCTAACATATCAACTTAATCCTAATAAGGGATGAAGACAATATAAATTTTTTGATATATTATTTTACAAATTATCATGTCACACCGAATAAAACTACCTTATGGTTGAAAAGTTAGCATTTACTCTCATTTCAACTACGTACATGATACCTGAAGCCTATGTAAAGTCATACAAAATCAATGTTATCACCAACATTTCTCTTTCCTAAGTGTAAAAGCATAATATTTTGGGCAAACTTATCAAGTAGTTCATCGAGTAGAGTGAATTTGAAATAAAGTTCATACTGGGGACTCATATCGAATGCCAAACCCTAGCTAGTTTTTTTGTTGAATTCCTAATTCATTTGGATGGTATGCTCAAAGTAAAAGTGGATGAAGAGGTTTAGCATGTGTTCACTGAACAAGCCTCATGGAAGAATAATCATAAATTTGAGATAATCCTAGATGGAACAAATGGGTTGGTACTATCACTATCCCTAAAGTTAAAATTCATGTCAACCAACATTCAAGTGGGTGTATGATACTGCTTATAGTTATACACCTAACATTGATGGTTAGTGCTAACATGTTGAGAGTCTTGTTTGAGTCCTAGCTCATGATGAACTAAGTGGTAGGGAATTAATAAGTGTAGGCTCCAATATTGTTCTTGTATCTAACTAAGATACAAACTAAAATTGCATAGCCAATTTCAAGATCTCACACATGTTGAGTGAGGAAGATTGGGTCATAAATATACTCTCCAAGTTCAAAAACCCTCAATGCAATTTTCTCCAAGAAATTGATAGACAATCGGCAAAAGGAGTCAACATCATCAATCAAGCATCCTATTGATTCATTCCCCAAAGATACTTTCTCTTAATAGATTACTTCTAGAGAAAAAGAAGAAGCCAAATTCATTTGATATAAGTCATCTTTATATAATCACAACCTGACCCAATATGACATGGTTAAGTTAATTAAAACATTGCATTATATACTATTACATAATGTCTTCATAAGTAACCTTGAAATATATGAAACATTGTATTATAAACAAATTTGAAAGATAATAAATTATTTGAATGTCAAATTTGTATATAATGCAATGTTTTAATAATGCTTTTAAAACATTGCATTATATACCATCACAAAGCAACTACATAATGTCTTGATCACTTCAGATTGTCATGTCAAATTTGTAAGTTATTTTTGGAAAACAATTTTGTGCAAGTTGGGTGCCCGTCTCAAATATAGTTCAATAGCCCATCCACAAACAGACGGACAAACAAAAATGGTCAATCAAAGTTTGGGAGACTTACTGTGGTGCTTTGTTGGGAAGAAAATCTGACAATGGTATTTGATACTTTCCCAAGGTGAATTTTCTTTCAACTGGTCCATAGATTAGTCCACTTCATGAACTCCATTCAAAATAGTCTATGGAAGGAACCCATTAATACCTCTTGGTACATTAGCCTACATACAACCTCGATGGTGAACAACGAGGATTGGAGATTCATAAGTTACACTAGCAAGTACAGGAGAAAATTACTAAACGAAATGGGCATTATCAGGCTCGAGCCAATAAACGCAGAAAATAATTTAGGTTTAAGGAAGGAGACCTTGTATGGACTCGAATGTGAAAAGAATGTTTTTCACCAATTACGTTTGTGAAGCTTAAGCCAAGAGCATATGAACCTTTTCATATCATAAAAAAAGATCAATGATGATGCTTATCAAATGGATATGCCAGGGGGTACAATCTATCCGCCATTTTTGATATGGCTGATTTAACTCATTATGAGCCAGAAGCTTTTCCAAACCCAACCGAATGACAAAGGACCTCAAGTGTAATTTTAGTTCTTATGTTGATCTCTATTTCCACTTTTATGTGTGGTGTGTGATTGTTACAAATTCTAATTGGTTAGTCGCCTTTTAGTAAGCATTAGCCTGCTTATAAGCTTCATGAACTTGTAGCAAAATTGTATATATAGAGAAGGCAATTCGTAATGAAAGACAATTTTTTAGCTTTTCTCTAGTAAAATAAGATTTTTATGCTTTAGAGTGTCTCCTCTGTATCCTGAATTCTGATTTTAGGTGGTGGTTAGATTTCAAGGAATATTCATCCAAGGATATTACTCCCATGTGTTCCGTTCCAGGTGAGTCCCAAGGTGGCTTATAATGCCTTAATGATGTAAGAATGGATTTTGAAATCATTGGATTATTCTCATCGAGACACTTATTTTGACTATGAGCACATAAAAATCAAAGGTTATTTGATCTCTTAAACAGTTCCATGAAATTTCTAATGACATTTTGAAATCTATTTGGAGCTTATATTGAGACGTTCTTGTTGTCGTTAGATTCACCTTGTCAAAACATTTATTTTAATGTAAGTTTGCTGAGAATGGAGGTAGACTAATCCCCGAAGTTACAGATATAAATACATACAATTTAAGATTAGTTAATTCCATCAAGAGTCATGCTAGACCAAATAAATTTTCTCAAAATTCTTTTAGATTTTAATTAATTTAAAAATAAAATCAATTTATTTCAATTTAAGCATGATGAATTCAAAAATAATTAATTAATTTAAAAATCTTATAATATATTTCAAGGGATGATGAATATTCTCAAATTTATTCTATCATATTCAACAATCAAATCATCAATTTGCCATCATTACTGTGCTTATGAGTTCATCACATATAAATTTTTTTTAGATCATATGTCAGACCAATTGGTGATGTATTATCTAATAAAAATCCCAATTTATTTTAATGGCTATGAAATGAATAAAGCTTGAAAATAGGCTTTGAGATTTGCCTCTAACTTAGAAATGTTCGGCATTGAGTAAGATTCAATAATTATTGAAATCTAATGTGTAATCTTATTTGCTGGAAGTAAGAAAGAATTGGCAGATTCATGCAGTGCATCTATCCATTCCTCATAAACTGAAAGAGAACATTAAAGCTCTCAGACCTGCTGAACTGCTCTTAAATATGTTTTAATTATACAAACAGAATCAGATTCATGCTGATCAAATTTAGGTCAGAATAATCAGATTATTCAAAGAATTATTGATAAAAAAACTATTGCATTTCTGCGTTCAAAAAGAAGAGATTATAATATAAAATTGAATTACGTATCAGCATTATTACTAATCAATTGATATGTTCCTTAACAAAAATTGCTTTGCGCCGTAAGCAGCAAAACTAACATAGAACATATCATCATCATCAACTGTTAATTCCAAGAATAAGTCATGAACAGGACCGAAATAAATCTTCTTCATCTTCAGAAAGACCTGGCAAGTCAGTAAACTATCAGATCTTGCCTGATGGGCTTTCCCCACCGCAAGCTGCACGTCCAACTTCTCCGCCACCTGCTCCAGTCTCCGGTAAAGTCCATCACAACTTTTCATCACGCACTTCACATCGGCAGCCAAAAAAACATTTTGTCAGCACCATGAATTCCTCCGTGGTCTCCGGCAGCCTCACCCGCATCTTCGTCGTCAGCTGAAACAGAGCTTTGAACAAGACAGCGAAATCATAGCATCCGTGGAAAGCTACCCACGTCCCTTTGGAGAAGTCGCCGACGAGCCCCGCGTCAAGTAGATGGCGCGCGATCCAGGTGGAGGGGATGCCCAACTGTCGATTCCGGGTAAGATTAATCCCAGAAAAGTCGAGCAGGGCAATTGAGCCTGGCAGCGGAGGGCGGTGTGGGTGCCGCAGTCGCTGAGAGTAATGCCGACCTGAATGGAGCGAATCACGTCGGCGTTCAATTTCAGCATAGAGTAGCGCTTGACTGGGCGAAGAGGGAGCGGCAGCGGCGAGAAAAGCAGGAGGCGAGTCACGCGACGCATATCAGCCATGAGAGCTTTCTTCGCCGTTGTGTTACTTTGAATATGAAAGGAGAAAATGCGCTATGTTTGGAAACAGTGAGTGGAATGAATTCTGAGTTGCGATAGTTAGCCTTCTCCGGATGTTGAAAGTTTCTACTCGAAGATGATGCCCTTCAGCAAAAAACAAAATGTTGTCACAACCCATGCATTATAAATTCATCAAGTATATTAATTCACACTAAATTTTAAATTATAATTGGCCAAATCACAATTAAATGAAGCATGAGGAGAATAGAAATAATCATTGGCAAAATACAAACATAGATCTAATATAACAATGCACGCATTATCACAATCAAATTATAAATTCAAAACAAGCAATCAACCACTAAAATACATATTTAATAAACTAACAATCACAAACTTTATTTAAATATAGAATAAAAACTATATAAGTCAAGTCAGAAGGACACCAAGTAACAAGCTACAAATTTATCTTTCCTTCTTTCAAATGCTTGCACCCAATTTTCTTTACAAACCCTCTCACTCACACTCTCTAATTCAATTGAAACATGTAAGAAAACTATGGTAGAAAAGTCTCTCCTACCAAAAAATCAGCTTTTTATTCATCCTTCATACACAAATAACTTCCTAATTGCTCATAACACTATAGCACAAAGTGTGGTGATGCAAAACTCAAATATAACTACCCCACTGAATAGTTATAACATTGCAACGAAATGTATGAATCATCATGTTGCTTCGTTTGTGCAACTATCATGCTAAGATTATCGTGACTCTTGGGATGATTTGGCACTACAATATGGAAGTTTCACAGCTTTGGCACTAAACTTTTAACGTTGTAGTGCCAATCTCTCTATCTTAAACCCCAAAATTTCTTCTTCACAATGTTCTGACATCGGAATTACATCACTGTGATGATGGGTTAATGGTGTTGCAGTGTTGAAGTGTTAGTTCTACGACGCAAATATCTATATCTTTGCACAAAATATTCTCGTTCTGGTGTTGTGGCACCGCAATGTTCGAGTGCTAAGGCACACAGTTGTTGGCACCGCGACGTTCTGCTGAATTTCCTTTATTTTTTCTAATGGTGACACAAATTAGATTTTTAAATATTCCATTAACTTTTTTTCATTTGTGCTTGACATTGGAATTAACAATAAAAATTTTAAATTTAGTACTTTAAAAAGATAAAATATTAGGTGATAACTACTTTACAATTTATAAAGCCTACTAATCATCATCTAAAAAAGTTGAAAGATTACATCTTTTTCAAAGCAATCAAAATATCATTTCTCAATATAAGTAATTAAAATAACATTTATACACTTATTACTTATTCTATTTTATATTCTATTTTTTTATTCTAGTCATTATAGAAAAGCTCTTTCAACTTGTATTACCTTTACATTAAAATAAATTATGAAATTTTAATTTATCATGATCAAATTTTGAGTATAATATCCTAACAAAAAATTTTTTCACATAAAAGTTAGAACTATAAATAGATGAATGAAATCCATCATGTCACCATAGCTTGTTGCCCTTCGAGGGATGGACTTTATTGATCACCTCCATATGGAAACACGAAAATGATAGTTTATTTTTTTGTAGCACGCCACTATACAAAATGGGCCAAAGAGACTACCCTACCATTATTAGCATCCAAGGTCATAATTAAATTTCTCTATCCACAAGCCTCAATTAAATTTGGATAAATAGTTATACATCATGTCCAACAATGATTCATTATTTACTAGTAAGAAGCTTACTAACTTGTGCACCAATTATAAGATTAACTAGAAATTTTCCACAGTACAACACCTTTGATATGATGGTTAGATAGAAGCAACAAAACATCATAATAATAAAATGTTAAAGACGAAAATTATTAAGAATCCAGAGAATTTGGTAAATGAATTAACATAGATCAAATGGGCATACAAAACAACTTGGTAAACATGAGAGTCTACATTCTACCTAGCCTTAACTATAACATGGTTATCACCATAGATATCTAAAAACCTATGATGAGTACCTACGAGATATTTGACCTTAGTTTGGAGAAACTAAGATACAAACTAAAATTGCATTGAGTGAGGAAAATTGGGTTAAAAGGGTGCCTCTAAACTATAGGCTCACGAAAGAGAGATCCTCCCCATAATATTGTACACTATTGATTTAAAAGCTTTACTTTTAAAAAATTATGATCAATGTTTGAATGTGTTGGGGAACTATGGCCACATACAAGTGTCATCATTATCCCTTGTCATGTACGAGAATAAAAATGATGAACTAAGTACTACAAATGAGTGAGCATGGCTATAATTGTCCATTTATTCTATCAATTCCTTGTCTTTGTCGAGCTCATTGAAATCTTAGCAAAGTTATAACTAGCAGTTCGTATACTCTAATCATCACACTTCACTGAATGAACCTCATCTCCTTAATGATTCTAGAACCCTCAAAATGCATATATCTATGTTTACACAAACTTGTTCAAGTGTCCCTAATAGTTGTTCTAAGTCTCAATCGAGAATATTAACCCGCACAAAATTTAAATTGTAGAAATCCAAATCATAATTAAATGAAGCATGGGGAGAAATGAAATAACCATTGGTAAATTATGTGCATAGACCTAATCTAATAATGAACACATTATCACAATAAAATCCTAGATTAAGAATAAGCAATTAGCCACTAAAATACATTATTAATAAAGAACCAATCAAAACTTCATTTAACATAGAATAATAACCACAAAAGAAAGAAAGTCAAAAGGATAAATCTAATGGTGCCGCTTGCGGACGTCAACAATGTTCTTACTTTTTTTCAAATTCTCGCTCCTAATTATCCTTACATACCCTCTTACTCATACTACCTAAGTTAAATGAAAAATGCATGAAAAAAAAGAGTCTCTACTACATGAAATTTAGCCTCCTCGTTATGCTTATGTTGACCTTGTTCTCAAATCAAAATCCGCAGTCAACCTCATTGATCCTTTAAGTTGAAACGATTCAAGTTCAAATTTTCTAAAGCTAATTTCATTCTAATCAAATAAGCTCAATCGAGCAATGTCAAGTCCATTCAACTTGACCCAAGTCCAATTTAATTTTGACGGCATCAACTAACTCCAATTATACTCATTTTGTACTAAATTGATTCAATCAAATCATCCCACTCCCGAATTTAAAAAAATTAACTCACCTTGAGTTAAAATAAAATCCAATTGGCATCCGTTAGCTCCAATAAATTTCACCAAATAAATCAATTGTTATCTAATGGATTTAGCTTAACTTAGATCTAACATTATTTCAAGTAAATTTACCCTCCAATCCTTCTCAAATTTAACAAATAATCTCAACCATTAGATTGAAATCAACATAAGGATAAGATAGTCATTAGCCTTCCAAATGCTATTAGGTTATTATAAGAGGGAATAGGGGGATATTTTGGTGGCATTTGTGTGATTAGATCAGAATAGGTGAAAGAGAGAGACAAGTTATAACACCCTAAAATCTAATGGAAGGATTGGACTTTCTTAATCCTACTATTAATGAAACTCATCACCCAATAAGTACAACCAGAGCTACTAATTTTTCCTGAGAACATAATGCAATAGTCAACTTTCATTTCACCAAAATATAATTATAATAATTCAAATAATAGAAGTTTATATATCAAATAATTAAATACTAGATTACAAAATCATTCCTTAGCAATTTAGATCATAAATCCCTGCCTCAACACCTAACCTACTTGGCAAGACTTTTACCCTTTCTTGAAACATTAAAAGAACAAAGCATAACTAGCTACGTAAATATTAAAAGAACAAAGTTAGCACTAAAAGGTTGACTCTATTGTAGTGTTGGGCTAACCAGCGTTGTTGTTTGTTGATTTGATCCTTCATTTTGTAGATTCGATGCAATGTGTCCTTTTTCTCAATAGCTCCCCTGTGGCACTATGGTTGGCGTTGCGGTGTTTTATTAATTGCAAAAATAGCATAGCATAGAGCATTGTCAATTCCTCTTAAGGGGTTGTGGCCCTAATGAAAATTTTTGTCGAGGTGCTGAATTAATTTGCAATTTTCCTGATGCTTTGGTGATGCAACAAAAGCAAATCTCTTATGAAATCGGTTTGCAAAACAGATATCTAACGGCTCCAAAAACTCCATTTACCAGCATGTGTCAATTTTCTACACATTCCAAAAAATTAGAAGAAAACTATTGTAATTGATGCACAATAGTTTCTATATTATAGCGAAGACTGTTTGTAATTTGAACTTATAATCTTTCCTAAAATATTATTTGACTGGGTCAAATTTTGGGCTATTACATGATTTGGAGTTGTAATTATTCTGCGGTATTTTGTTTGAGGGGTTCGCTAAATTGGAGAGATGTCTAGGTGAATTTATGTCTTTCAAATATCCTTCTTTTGTAGATTATGAAGATTATGTTGCATTAGCAATATAACAAAAGTAGCATTAATTTTCGTGAGAATCATGTTGTTGTGGTTGATTTTTTTTTCAATTGTTTTGAGCTCATGAGTCTTTAAGGACCGTGTCCCATTTTGTTGTTGTTGTACTCACAATCAAATTTAGAGTTTGATAATTTGCAATATCAGCTCTATTGTACTGATTATAGTACTTATCTTTGATGTTATTTGAGGAATTGTTATGTATACTAGCAAGAATGGAAATATTTTTTGTTGATTTTGATGTCATTTATTACTATGTTATTTAATGTCATTTATTGCTATGTTTCTTCTCAAACATTAGGTAGAGAAAACATCTTGAGGATATTAGTGTGAATGGCATTATAAGTGTTGTTGAGCTCATGAAAAATTGTATCAATCAATGTTCTCTTTGATCAAGACGTGCTTTCATTTTATTCTGTGAGGATAGTGTTCAATAGGTCTCTAACTCGTCCCAAAGGTTTTTGAATTTTTTTTTTTCAATATGTTGAGATTGTTATGGTACCTTGTGAATGAGAAACTAGGGATTTTTCAATATGATAAATTGTTGGTGCTTTTTTTTTAATTGAATTTTTTTTAAATAAGGATGTTAAAATGAATTTATAATTTAGCATACTGGTTTTAAATGTTAAAAATCTATTATGTCTAGAACATTAACATAAAATAGATGTGTGTGTTTTCAAATCATTGTTTTCATGCTTTAAGTATTTTAAATGTTATCAAAATGAATTGTAAATTAAGACTCAAAACTATAAAATCAAAATGTTGATGGTAGTTTCACGTCATCAAAATACTATATAGTTTTTTATTTAATTAGATCTAAATAGTGATTGATAAAGATTTTGTTTGGGTGGAGTATCAAATCCATTTTTAGTTGTGTATTATAGATATCTTTGACTGTTTGTGGAAGCTTTAGAAGATAGCCTTAACATTTATTTCACCAGACACTCATTTTCTTTAGTTGATAGTATAGTACAATACCAAATAGCATATCATAAAACATTGTTGTAAAAGGGGCATAAATCAAAGTGATTGATTCAATATCTAATAAAATCAATTATTCTTGTTTGTTTGATTATTGCATGATGAATGAAAGATTGGTTAATTAAATGGTTTGGATATCCAAAATGCATAATTATGTTGTTTTGTTAAAGAAGATTACCAAACCATCCTATTTCACACAAATTAGAGTTTCGTTGTGATGCCACATCATCAATAAAATATATTGATGGACAAAATGTTCAAATGTGATATTTTGGTCATCTTGCACTTTTCACATCAACAAATAATTTTTGTCCAACGTACATTGAGCTTTAAATTTTTTGAGGGGTTGCTAAGTGCCATCCAAGATTTGTATTCTTGTGGCTACCCTAAGAATAAGAAGAACTAGACACAACAACAACAACATAATCAAGCCTTTATCCCAATACGTGGGGTGGGCTAGAAGTTTTCAAGGAACAATAATTTCTTATTAGGTGAATTTAGTTTCAAGCTAATTTACTAATAAAAAGATGTAATAATTGAGAGTCTCTATATGATGACCAAAGACAACAGATTTTAGCTAATGCTTTATTTGAGATGGTTGTAACTTTTTATAAAGATGTTTATAAAATTTATATGAGAAATTCGATTTTATTTTATAAAGATAGTTTATAAATATCGTAGGTACTCATCATTATTGATATATTCATTTAAAAAAAAGAGTAGATAGTTGTTTTATTAATGTTTACAGGTATTAATATATGTGATTATAAAAAATAGTTTTTCATCATAAAAATTTCTGAAAAGTAGCAAATAAAAATTTGATTGCAATTTGAAAAGCCAAATAGTGGGAAAGTTGTTCCAAACCTATGATGAGTACCTACGAGATATTTTACCTTAGTTTGGAGAAAAATATTTGGTTGAATTTTAAGAAATAAGGAAGGAAAAGCAGTCACCATGACTTCCTGGAGGAAAGGAAGGATGTTGTAGCTAACATTGCTTGAGCAATCAATTTCTTCTATGAATATTAAAACATTGATCTCTTGTTTTTATGAAGATGAAAGTTACAAGGTGACATTAAAATATGAGAATATTTTATGCTAGTTGTAAAGGACTATACCTCATAAAGGATAATCTTTAAAAGGGTGTTTGTAAACTATAGACTCACGAAGAAGAGATCCTTCCCCATAATATTGTAAACTATTGATTTAAAAACTTTACTTTTAAAAAACAATAATCATTTGTTTGGATATGTGTTGGGGAACCCTGGCCACATACAAATGTCATCATTATCCCTTGTCATATACGAGAATGAAAATGATGAACTAAGCACTAGAAATGAGTGAGCATGGCTATAATTATCCATTTTTTTTCTATCAAAACTATTTTCCTTCTTCTTCATAAAAAATGGATAAATACATTACATTGAGCAATCCATAAAATAAAAATATTAATATTTTTTATCCTTCATTCCAATATTTCATTGTTTCTTTACAAAAAATTATATCCATTTAAACTATTTGCAAATAACAAGTCATTCCACACTAAACAATAAATAAAAAAGAAAAGTATTAGGCTTGACTGAATGGAATAGAAAATATAAATATGGTTATTTTGGAGAACAAATTTTGCTGAATATTTTGTTCATCTGTTTAAAAAGGAATCACAAGAGACAAGGCTTTCCTTATATAAATAATTTGGGCGTCACATAAAATTCTATGTATATAGGACATGCATTGCATAATACTTCCTAGCTTTTAGATCAAAGTGAACAATATAAAATTGATGACCACTAAAATTTCCACTTTCTCGATGAAGAGTGCGATGTTATCAACCATATACTCATGCTCAAAATTATTCCCATCAAGTCCACTAAAGCATTTGATCATAGTTGTCAATGGCGCAAAATAGTGCACGCCATGGCGCACGGTGCGGTGCGGCGCACCTACGGTGCCATATTCTTGACGAGGCGCATGCGTTTAAAATAGTGCGCGCTATTTACGCCACATATGAGCCATGGCGCATTGCGCACGGTGCAAAATAGCGTGCCAAATTATTTTTAATGCTGGATACCGCTTGGTACCGCTAGGTAAATTCTCGATACCGCTAGGTAAATGCTCAGTACCGTGAGGTACATGCTCGATACCGCTATGTTAATGTTCGGTACCACTAGGTACATGCTCGGTACCGCTAGGTACACGCTCCATATTTCTAGGTACATGCTCGATACCACTATGTAAATGCTCTGTACCGCTCGGTACATGCTAGGTACCGCTCGGTTAGAGCTGCAAATGAACCGAGCTAGCCGAGTATGTGAGTGTTCATGTTTGTGTTCATTTAATATCATGTTGTTCAAGTTTAGTTCATGTTTGTTCGAGATTTATTGTTTGTGTTCATGTTTGGTTCATTTAAATTAACGAGTGTTCATGTTCGGTTCATGTTCAGTTCATGTTCGTTCGTTTAGTGCTTATCGAGCTTTAAACAAACAAATATGAATGAGCTATAAATGAGCTCTACTTTTAAATGTTTATTAACTTAACAAACGAGCTTTATCAAGCTTCATAACAAACGATTACATCGAGCATGTTCACGAACATATTTAACGAACTTTTTTTAATTATCAAATAAACACATTCATGAACATATCTACGAATAAACACATTTATAACAAAAGCAATTGTCTATTTAACTAATGCAATAATTTATAAGCAAATCTCATCTTCACAGAATTTTCCTAATAGCAACATTAATAAAGGCAATAATTTATAAATAAATAGCCATATAAAGCTACAATTACTTAAACAGCAAATTAAACAATATTTGATACTTGCAGCAATTACACAAATCGAGCTTCTTATCGAGCTTAATGTCGAGTTTGTTCACGAACTTCAAATGATGTTGTTCGCGAACGTAAATGAACTGAACGCATTAGTATTCAAGTTTGGTTATTTAAGAATCAAGTATTTAAAATACTGTTCAAGTTTGTTTTTTTAGTTAATTAAACGATCACAAACAAGCTTTAATCGAACCGAACAATGAGTAGCTCGTCGAACATTTGGTTCGTTTGCAGCCATACGCTCGGTATCGCTTGGTGCACGCTCAGTATCTTTCCAAAATTACTCTTAGGTCGAACCCCGCTAGGGGGCAGCGCCCCCTTGGACCCCCGGCAGCCCTCATATTATGATGATTCCCAAGAAGAGTAGATTAAATTTTTATTTGATATTTAAAAAAAAAGATTGTAATATTTGAATTATGAGATATGTGGATGTTACTTAGTCGAACTTATATATGTTATGGTTGTCTTTCCTTTTTAATAATATTTCATATTTATGCTTATTATTTTATAATTTTTATATAGTTTGTGCCAAGTTCAAAATGGCGCACGCCGCGCCGTGCGCCATGCGCCATGGCTCCAAAGGGACCTTTGCATCATGGTGCGCCATTCGTCGTTAACAGGTATGCATTCGATAGAGTTCATCTTCTCCCATTCAACATTATCAAAGTCTTTTAAAACCCAAATGTCAATCCCCATCTCAGTCACTGCGCTTAGTTCTTTATCATTAACTTAAAGGCCCAATATTTTTTTTGGTTATCAAATAAACTAGCATTTTTTTTAAATCAATTATATCATTTGAAGGCTGAGGCCTCATCTTAAACTCCTCTTTAATGATATCAAATCCTAGAATCCCATATGTAATTCCGACATTGCTGTTGTAAGCAATCCAATAGAGAATTCCATTTATATCTATAGAAGTTCAAATAAACCCAAATTCTATACTTGAACATCCTTTAATCAGCTTCCATGCTTCTTGTCCAAGCGAGATCAAATCGACCTTATCAAATATGGGTTGAAGCCTCTGCTTCAAATCAAATGGCACTCACGTGTTGATAGGTGGAAGTAGAATCCCAAGAGTTGACCCATAGGATGTTGGAACTAGAACATCCATTGCTAAATTGTTAAATATAATTAAGTTTAAAATTAATGATTAAATAAATAATTTTATATAGGAGCCATAGGATTTCTCTTTAAGACATGATTTCTAAATATCCTACAATAACATTTTTATGAACCATTGATAATTAGATAGTGTTTTGTTGACTGCTTGCCCATTAAAATTGTATACAACATAGATTAACAATCAAATAGTTGGCCAATGAATACATATAATTTCCTTTTGAAGCACATGTTAGATTACATTTTTTTTCCTCACAATAAGTTAAATGATTAAAATAAAATTTGTATTAGGAGTCAACATTAATTCCCACATAGTCAAACGAGTTTTCTACAATTGCTAAATTGTATGACCGAATACTTCATTCTTAGCTAGTTCATAATTATTATCTTGATGAAATATTAACAAAAAAATTTCAATAAGTTGGTCAACTTGAACATAAAGTTACATGTAACTAATTAGGGATTTAAAGCTTATATGAGCTACACAAAAGTCTAATAAAAGGAAATGTTTGAGCATATATGAGGTACTCTGAATAATTGACTTTTATAAAATTAGAGATGTAAAGCTTTAATTCTACTTATTCATTTAGATTTTAAATTGATTAAAATATTAATATGAACTAATGAATATTTAATTCTCAATCATTGATAATTAAAAATAGGTTTAGGATGATGTTTAAAAACACGTGTCAAATGCAAGAAGTTACAATGAAACTATGAAATAGAACATCTAACCAATAGGTTACAATAACAATCATTTTTATATTTGAAACAATATGTATAAAAAAGAATATTGGAAGGATTCAAAATAAAGCTAGAAGCAAGAGGAAGTCAAAAGGTACCTTAAAATTGGTTCAAGTATTTGATTATTCACTTTGATCTGAGACAAACTTTTTATATAAATAATAGTTTTTGAGATTCACTTTTTATTAGAATAGACTTCTTAGATAAATAATTGTTGTTTGGATACAATCTAGTAATAGAGCCCCCATACAAACTCATAATTCAATCCTATTTAAACTTCCACATAATTAACTTTATCAAAATATGATTACTCAAAAGGGGAACTCTATATTGAATGCTAAAAAAATTCCTGGTGACCGAGAAAATTGTACGTCTTAGTTTTTCATGGATCTAGTACATACACAGAAATAAAAAAAGAATAAAAAAGATACAAAAAAGTTATTTAAAAAATTTGAAGGAGGAAAAAACCATGAAGCTTGGCCTAATTGGAATGATCCACGATATAAATCTCTTACCCTCAATTGAAGAAAATATGATTTCAAGATATGTGATACAAGTTTCTATTTCTATTAAAGTGAATGAGAATGCATGAGATATAGTGGTTATATGGTTTTAGTTAGATGATAGTGGTAGGGTGACTACAGTTAGAAGATAATGATCTCATTATAACTATTAGAGGATGAAGGTTGGATAAGTCTCCACTAAAATTTAATTAATATTCAGACAAGCATAGTAGTTACTTTTCCCCTTTCATTGAAATTTCTTAAAATTCTCAAATTTTACTTCAAGCAACTTTATTGACTCCATTATTTCTATAAACATGTATCACACTCATTGCGAGGTAATTGCTCAAACATCTTTAGGTCCCATCCTCCTACTTTGTTATTATTGTTCTCTAAATAGCTCTCAAGTTTGAACTTTTCTCTAAGAAAGGTCAAGTTAAGGATGGCTATTGCTAAAAGCAAAGGTACAATATACTATAGCTTAAAAGCCAAGGAATAGTTGGATCTATGCCCTCATGCTCATGCTTACTACATGAAACATCCCATGTTAGTCATCATGCCCATGGTCCATCCAACACTAAACGAGCTTCGATCCCTTAAACTGCATGCTCAGGATATTCATTGCAATCAAGTCTATGATTACCATGACGCACAAATAGCTCGCTCTGTTGGCATTGTCCAAACACACAATATATGAGGCCTTATGAGTTATGACAACTAACTATGGTTTTGAGTCATCCTCGATGTCGTATTAAGGCCTCGTGATAAACCAATTGAAAAACAAGTTCATTGCAAATGATTTAACATGATATGGCAAAAAAGCAAGACAACTTTGAGAAATAAAAAATTTATGACTTACTATATGATAACACAATATTTACCTTGAAAATACTTTCTAAGTCAGCATAACAAAATGAAAATAAGAAATTCATTTGTAGAGTGGGTCATGTTTTTAGTTTCCATCCCTGTTGGCTTACTCATTTTGAAGCAATTTAATATTTGATTCAAATTCTAAAGATGAGGACTAGCTCTTCCTTGAAAATCATTATCATCATAATAAAACTTAAATTTCCTTGAAATTATTTTATATTTTTCACAATGAATACATATATTGCTCTGTGTAAACTAAATAAAATGAAAATTTTATTGACTGCTAGTTTATTATTGTTGCCAAGAAGTTATTATTCTCAATGTCATGCTTCGATCCATTTTTAGTCATTATCATCATAAACTAATTATTTCCAACAATTTTTAACTGAAAGAGAACATCAAAGTTCTCAAACTTGTTGAATTGCTCTTAAATATGATTTCATTGTACAAACACAAAAAATAAAATTGAAATAATAAGACTTTAACTTCCAACTAGATAATTTTCACAATTAATTCAACCGATAGATTTAAGTTGAGATTATCGAAAGAGCTACAGTAAACCTAATAAATATAACGCATCTTTACAGAATCAACATTAGAGTAATCAAATCATCAAAGAAGTTCTTGATAAGAACAATCGCATGCCTAGCCATTAAACGTCCTGAAGAGCAATGAAGACATTAAAATACCTCGTTGTCGTTCCCACTTCGACACTGAGTTCACACGAAGCTTTCCCCTGCCGAGCGCTGCTCTGTGCTCAAATTGAACGCCGACGTCATCCGCCTCATTCAAGTCGGCTTAACTGTCAGCGACGGCGCGCCTCCACCGCGACCTGCAGTTCGAACTCCACGACTTCGACCTCCACTGCCACCCTCACACTCCCGGCTCAATCGCCCTGCCCGAGTCCTCGGCGATTAATCTCACAAGTAATCGTCAGTTAGCTGAGCTGACGATGAGAATGCTTTCTACGGATGATAGAGGAGGAGATATCGACGCAACGAAGGGGCGAAGGGCACTGCTTGGGGGCTGGGTTACCTGTGAATATGTAAGGAGGACAAATTATATATAAAAAAAATTCTTTTAGAATTTAAATTTGAAAAAAGAGGAGGGAAAAAACTTTTAAATCTGCTAAACCTACTGAACAACTGCTTGCCACGTGGCAGGTAAATTTATATTTTTTAAATAAATTTCTATGAGCCATTGGGAATGGATTGGAGCTATTTAAGGCCCCATTTCTACCAAGCTTTTTCCATTTCCTCCTTTAAGTTCTCATTTCCCTTTTCCTCTTCTAATTCTTTGTTGATTTTATGTGTATTTGTTGAGTTATTTAGAACGAACTTCGTGTTCGAAGATGGAAGTGTATTTTCACTTCGGCGACAAAATTTGTTTAGTATTTTTATAAGTGAAAATAAAGATCGTTCCAAATAGCTCAATGAATACACATAAATTTCACTTAAATTTTGAATAGGGAGGTGACAATAAGTAATTAAAGTAGAATTGAGAAAAACTTGGCATAATTGGGGGTTCAAATAGCCCTCATCCACCCCCAACTGGTAGCAATGGCTACCCAACAAATTAAAAAAAAAAAAAGAAAGAATGGAAAATCGACTTTCATGTAGTGATTTTAAGCCTACGTGGCATAAAGAACTATCATATTATCTTTGGATTGTTAAATTCAATGTTTGATGTAAATTACTAAATTCTTTTTAATATATGGATCATCCAAACTTTGATTTTAGCAAACTTATTGTCAAACCAAACTTATCAATGAGAGTAACTGGACGACCCCAAAACTAATCCAATTTCAGTCCAAATAAGCCAAATCAGCTGCTTGAACCAAGTTAGAATTTTTTGGATAATAATTGGATGATCAAATAATCTTCAAACCTTTCATGCTTAAATTAGGATCAAGCATTTCAATGATGGATGTATAGCCAAGTTCAAAGGAGGAAATTTGGTATCCAAACCTTTCATTATTATGATAGGGTGAAGCTGGTCGTATTGCCAACCTCATAAATCAATCAAAGGAGGCTTTCACTTTCTCCTTCAAAGGGATTTAGAGATATCTGCCTCTCTCATTTGAACTTGCCCACTGTGGCAATTTTGATAGTAATTCAAAAGGATCTCAACACTTGTTAGTTAGATTCTACTAGAAGATAATGCCCTTCAGCAAAAAAAATGTTATCACAAACTATCAAAGGTTGATGAAAGTAATCTTTAAATGCATAGGACAAAAATCTTGAAGTTTGCATAGATGAGCTCCTAGTCAAAAAAAAAAAAAAAAAGAGTGATGAAAAAGCACTTAGCCAACCTAGTTAAATCATTGCATCTCTCATTAAGTATGAACTGAATCTCAACCCCTCAAAATATTATTCATCATTCAAAGAGGAAAATTTCTTTGCTATCCATTCTTAGCCAAGGAATTTAAGGCCAACACTGAACATAACCCATTTATTATTAACAAGTTATATTAAATTGAGTATGTATGCTAGCAAGAATGGAAATATTTTTTGTTGATTTTGATGTCATTTATTGCTATGTTTCTTCTCATACATTAGGTAGAGAAAACATGCTTTTATTTTATTGTGTGTGGATAATGTTTAATAGGTCTCTAACTCATCCCAAAGGTTTTTTAAAATTTCTATTTAATATGATGAGATTGTTATGGTACCTTGTGAATGAGAAACTAAGGACTTTTCAGTATGATAGATTGTTGGTGTTTTTTTTTTTTTTTTGTGAATTGATTTTTTTTTAAATATGAATGTTAAAATGAAATTATAAATCAGCAAAGTGGTTTTAAATTTTAAAAATATATTATGTCTAGAACATCAACATAAAATATATGTCAGTGTTTTCAAATTATTGTTTTCATGCTTTAAGTATCATAAATGTATATCGAAATGAATTATAAATTAACACTCAAAATTATAAAATAAAAATGTTGATGGTAGCTTTACTTCATCAAAATATTATATAGTTTTTTATTTAATTAGATCTAAAAAAGTGATTGATCATGATTTTGTTTGGTGGAGTATCAAATCCATTTTTAGTTGTGTATTATAGATATCTTTGTATGTTTATAGAGTTTTAGAAGATAATCTTAAAATTTAATTCACCAAATGCTCATTTGCTTTAGTTGATAGCATAGTACAATACCAAATATCACATAATAAAACATTGTTGTAAAAGGGGCATAAATCAAAGTGATTGACTCAATATCTAATAAAATCAATTATTCTTGTTTGTTTGAATATTGCTAGATGAATGAAAGATTGGCTAATTAAATGGTGGGCAAGGGACCACGGCCCCTCATTCTGCTAGTGGACAAGTCCTTACATTTGGTAAAGATTTGTTCCTACCAATGCACAAATCATAGTATGAGAAAAAATGTGTACATTTTGATGAAAATAAAGATAAATAAGTTACTTTGGATGCAAAAAATAGTTTTTCAGTATAGAAAATTTTGAAAATAGTCAGAAAGCAATAGCCAAATAAAATTGTGGTTGATTTATGAAAAACAAAGTAGAGAGGAAGCTGTCCAAAATAGACTCTTCATTTCCCTTCTTCAACATAGAAAAAGTATGGTTTCATTAATTTGCTTGGTAAACCATTGGAAAATATTATCTTAACAAAAGAATCACCTCTTATATTGTTTTAGTTGATATTTGTATATTGTGTTCTCTTCTTCTAGCTTATTGTGGCTGTATTTACTGGCTGAAAAACCTCTGCTTCCATGTTCTCCATAGATGGATGAGGAGCTCAACAACAAGCGCGTAAGACAACTCAAGGCAAGTTCATACTAGTCATGAGAACACTCCAGTTGCGTCCTCCCCTGGCTTGCAGATCTTTCCCATTGCCCATATTGCAGAACAGAAGTTCCTTCTTTGGAATTGCTTTCTGACAACGTGCATTGATGGCAAATGCCAGAGGAATGGTATGCTTCTTCTTGTATTTTCGCTCTTTTATCTATAACTTTTCTTCCATTTATGTGTTTAGATCTCCATCTTCTATTTTAATTTGCCTAAGTTTTAATTAAGCTGTAAGTAAGAGTGGAGCATGAAAGTTTAAATGGCTTTAAGATATAAAATGCCAAAATGCAAAATTTTATTGTTTTGTTAAAGAAGATTACCAACCCATCCTATTTCACACAAATTAGAGATTTGTTGTGATGCCACATCATCAATGAAATATATTGATGGACAAAATGTTCAAATTTGATATTTTGGTCATCTTGCGCTTTTCACATCAAAAAATGATTTTTGTTTGGTGTACATTGAGTTTTAACTGATTTTGGGGTTGCTAAATGTCATCCTAGATTTGGATTTCGGTGGCTACCCTAAGAGTAAGGAGAACTAGACACAACAACAACATCATCAAGCCTTTATCCCAATACGTGGGGTGGGCTAGAAGTTTTTCAAGGAACAATGATTTCTTATTAGGTGAATTTAGTTTCAAGTTAGTTTACTAATAACAAGATGTAATAGTTAAGAGTTTCTATATGATGACCAAAGATATCAGATTTTAGCTAATGATTTATTTCAAATGGTTGCAGCTTTTCATAAAGATGTTTATGAAATTGATATGAGAAAGTCAATTTTAATTTAAAGATATTAATGTAGGCATTATAGATATATAAACTTATAAAAAATAGACAGCTGATTTATTAATGTTTACACGCATTAATTTATGTGACTATAAAAAGCAGTTTTTCATCATAAATTTTTTTTAAAAGCAACAAATAAAAATTTGATTGTAATTTGAAAAGCCAAATAGTGGGAAAGCTGTTTCTAACACACCTTAAATTCTAATTTAGTGGAGTAAAAGAAATCGCCTTGTTTTATGTTTTGTTAAAATATGATCGTTACAAATTTTGAAAGGGCGTTTAGTTTTCTGGATTCATTCCATGGCATGGGAAAGCTTAAACTAATACATATTAAAATTGAGTTTAACAAAATGATTAAATGAGGTTTGCTCTTTCCTTCTAAAAGTGTTTAAAAAACTCTCTAAGAATACTTTGATATCAGTTCTGTTAGGTAATATGTTTCTTATATATGACTAAATTTTAGTTTTATTGTTTAATTGAGTGTTTGTTGACTCATTGAGTAATGTATTCGTACTAATTTTACTTAGCAAGTAGTTATTCTATATGCGTTGTTTCCTCATGTGATGTTTCTATCCATTCCTCATAAATTTCCAAATATAAACTGAAACAGAGCATTAAAACTCTCAAACCTGCTGAATTGATAAACAAAGCAACATAAAATGGAAACTATCCACACTAAAATTCATTTAATTTTCAGAATTATTACATATGAACAAGATTCTATTTTCAGAACCTTCATAAATGGATATGTTCCATAACAAAATTGTTTTGCGCTTTAAGCAGCAAAACTAACATAGAACATATCATCAGCATCATCATCATCAACTGTTAAGTCCAAAAATAAGCCCTTCAAAGGGCATTTTCTTCTCCTTTCCGTCATCACCAGGACCGAAATAAACCTTCTTCATCCTCAGAAAGACCTGGCAAGTCAGCAAACTATCAGACCCCGCCTGATGCGCTTTCCCCTCCGCACGCTTCACGCCCAACTTCTCAGCCACCTTCTCCAGCCCCCCGTAAAGCCCATCGCATCTTCTGATCAAGCACTTGATATCATATATGCGGCCACCAAAATACCACATTGTCAGCGCGATGAACTCCTCCATGGTCTCCGGCAGCCTCACACGCAGTTTCGTCGTCAGTTGAAACAGGGCTTTGAACAAGATAGCAAAATCGTAGCATCCGTGAAAAGCTACCCATGTCGCTCTGGAGAAGTCGCCGACGAGGCCAGCGTCAAGTAGAAGGCGGGCGAGCCAGACGGAGGGGATGCCCAATTGACGATTCCGGGTAAGATTTATCCCAGAAGACTCGAGCAGAGCGACCGAGGTGGGAGCGTGGGGGTGGCTGTGCAGGTCGAAGTCCCGCAGTTCAAACTGCCAGGAAGCGGTGGAGGTGGCGCCGTCGCTGATTGTAATGCCGACCTGAATGGGGCGAATCACGTCGGCGTTCAGTTTCAGGACAGAGTAGCGCTCGGCAGGGGAGAGAAGCGTGTGATGCTTCGATGATCGGAAAATGCAGCCCGGGAACTCTGTGTCGAAGAAGACGAAGGGGGAGCGGCAACGGCGAGAAAACTGGATGAAGGAGGCCGATTCGATGTAGAAGTTTCGGATATCCACCTGACGAAGAGAAGCCATGAGAGCAGAGCTTCCTTGCGCTATGTTTGGAAACAGGGAGTTCGAATGAGTTATGAGTTCCGATCGATCATATATATAGAGATATATATAGAAAGATATCGTATATTTTTTGTTTTGAGAGTATCTGCTACAATATCTAACGGTAATATTTTATTTTAAATTTGAAAGCATCGTTCAGAATTTGAGAAATTGAGGAGGTGAAATTTAAATAGAGAATGTTGTTTATATATATAGAAAGATATCGTATATTTTTTATTTTTGATGTTTTTTTTTATATAATATTCAAAGAAATAAGACTCAAGCCTAATAAAATAAATAGAGAACGTTGTTTGAAGCTAAAAATATTCTTCCTATTTAAAGAACTTTTTTGTGTAACTTTTGAGCAAATTAAAGGCAAATGCAAACACTACACATATGCAAGTTTCAAATACAAGACTTTTTAATTGATAACTTAAACTTCATTTGGGACGGATTTCTTACTGCTTCTTAAAGCAGCTTTCTAGTAAAAAATTAAACGAAGCCTTAAGCTCCCACTAACATATCAAGATGAATGCACCTTCCTAATTGAGGGAAGTTATTTTAGGAAAGTATTTAAGGTAGATTCGAATTTTGAAATTCAAAATTCAAAGATAGTTGGAGAAGGGTCGGCAGCTAGTGGAAGCCAGGGGAGGCCGGCGGGGAGGGGGTTTGGGGGAAAATGGTGGCGGACGGGTGAGGGGAGGCCAGCGGCTTAGGGAGGTGGTGAGGTGGCGGATTAGGGAGGAAAAGGGAAGGGATTTGGGAAGCTTAGGCCGGCGGCAATGGGCTTAGGCTAGGTGGCCGGTGGTGATGCCCAAAGAAGGAGAAAAAGGGGAATATTAGGTACTAACCCCGAGTCCCCGAAATCCACCAGTGGCTGACGAGTGATGCAAGCCCTCTCCAAGGGTTTCTCCTCTCATGAACTCACACAGATATCAAAGTAAAAAAAACTGGAATTTCATTTATAATCATCATTAAGCAAAATATAAGAGAACTAGCCTATAAATTGGCCTCATAAAACAAAGATTAAATACCCTTTGGACTACAACACCACATGACCACCCCTAGGGTTAAAATAAGAAAAAAAACAGAAATAGAAAATAAACTATTACATAAAACACATAAAAAAATAAAAAAATAAACTCCAAATCGTAGCCGCTGATCTTCGATGTCATCATCACGAAGCCTGAAGTAGATAGCTTTATTCAGCGAGGAATGGTAGGGGAGAGACCATTCCCCTGTAGCAATGATGCCTCCAACATAAGCATTAATTGGGAGATTCAAAACAAAATTTACTTAAGAACCCACAATTTCTTTTAATGAAAGTCATTCAACCATGGATCATTGAAAAGGGAGAAGCTTTAAACATTATGAATGGACAAGGCTGACTATCGATAACATTCATCCCAATTGGAACCATAAAGAGCATTCAATATTTGACATAGAAGACTAGGAGCACAAAAATTCTTCCAAAAAATTTTTATTTTGCAAGCAATATTGAGCAGTAATTGAGAGTTCTTATCTACCTTTGGATTTGGGAATTGTAGTTAGATACCAAGAAATAATATATAACTTGTTAAGAGATCTGCACCTAGTTGAATAGATAATTTGCTTTTTCAGCTAGCTAATACTAAAGCCTTTGTTAGTATGTATGCTATTTTCAGTATTTTGAGGTGTTCGATTCAATAAAGACTACCTATTCAAGCTTGCATTTTCTTTTGAGCTATAATAAAATCAATTTTAATTTTTTTTGTGTGGTTATGCAAAATGAGGTTAGCTGTAATTTGCAAAGTTGCCTGATTATCACATAGCAATAATAATAAAGTCATTTGTGAAACTTTTATGTCTTGTATGATATAGTGCAATCATGTTATCTCCAATCATGTATTCTTGTGTCCATCAGTTAGTAGTCTACCAGTACTGATGATCTTGATTCATTGGTTTGTACCTTAGAATTTCATGAAATAATTGAGTTTTAAAGGAAAATTTAATATCAATAAACATATCTTGTAATGCAGCCTCCCTAATTTGATTCTCAGAATGCTTTTAATGTAAATATTTTTGGTGAAAAATAACAATAAAACATACAAAGAATAATATTTATATTCTTGAGGATTCATGTGGCTACATCTATGAAGGTCTCCTCTGCTCATGCATAAATTGGCTCAACATTCTAGTTACATAAACTATATCATGTCTCATGATGGTCAAATAAATTAATCATTTAACTAATCTTCTATTTTTAGTTGGGTCATTCAACTAATCTTCTATGAAGGTCTCCTCTGCTCATGCATAAATTGGCTCAACATTTTAGTTACATAAACTATATCATGTCTCATGATGGTCAAATAAATTAATCATTTAACTAATCTTCTATGTTTAGTTGGGTCATTCAACATTGTTCCATTCATGATAATGTGCCCGGGTCATTCAACTAATCTTCTATGAAGGTCTCCTCTGCTCATGCATAAATTGGCTCAACATTCTAGTTACATAAACTATATCATGTCTCATGATGGTCAAATAAATTAATCATTTAACTAATCTTCTATGTTTAGTTGGGTCATTCAACATTGTTCCATTCATGATAATGTGCCCCTACCCCCCCCCCCCCCCCCCCCCCCCCCACCCCTTAAACTCGTAATCTTAAATGTCTCATGCATATTTTCTTTAGGAATATTAAGATTCCTATTTATGAATGAAAAAAATTGATCCATACAAATATTTCATATTTCAATGATGCTTACTATATTAATGTTTGAAGAGAAACTCTTTAAAATTTTGGGATAGTTCTTGAAGATATGCCTGTTAGAAGAATTCTGTAAACTTAGAGAGCAAGAATAAATGATGTACCTTGAGCTTTTGCTATGATAGAATAATCACTTATAACTATTAATAACCAACCTTCTAAATGGTGTTTAAGAAGGTTGAGAACAAGTTTCTTGAGGCTTGTTTGAGCCCATAGAGACATTTGTTGAGATTACATACAATACTTTCCCTCGTTTGATCAACCTAGTGCAGGCTCCATATATATGGCTTCATGCATGTTCCCTACGCAGAAAAATAATTTTGATCCCTTATGTCTAATTAGTGCATAAACAAGTTCTAGGCAACGACAATGGCAAAGAGACGATGAAGGAGTAGTAAGTTTAGCTTTAGGAGAAAATGTTTCATGATAATTGATTCCCCGAACTTGATTGTATTTTTTGGTAAATAGGGATGCTTTATAGTATTCAATGCTTCCATTGTACTTGATTTTGTAAATCCATTTGCATTTGATTGGTTTATTTTTAATGGGAAGAGGATAAGCTAGCTCCATGTGTTGTTTTATTGTAATGCTTTCAATTATTAACTCATGACTTGTTGCAAATGAGGATTGAAGATAGCTTGAGCATAATTTTTGACAATCTAGTGACCTGGAATGTTAGTAAGAAATTTATGATGGGCATGAGAAATAGGAGTATATGATAAAAGTATTGAGTAAAAGATATAATGATTGAGTGGGGATGCCATTTCATAGTCTTTATGTCATGTTAGAAGTTGCTTTGGGAAAGTAGATGGGAGAGAGTATGACTTCGTTTGGGATGGTTTTTTTTTTTCTTTTTTGCTTCTTAAAGTAGCTTTTTAGTACAAAAAAAAATAAAAGTTTTGTGATAGAAAGTTGTTATAAGAAGCAGTAAGAAAGCTATCCCAAACGAACCGTATGTTATCCTAAATTGATTTTGTTGGTTCATGTGTGATGAGCATGATCTCATGAATTTCATGTGCTTTTGTAAATTGGGTTTCAGGAATTGAATTGTACATAGTGAAAGTTTGTTCAATAGCCAGGTTGTCAGCAATGTCAAAGGAAATATTATGTAACCTATATTCTTGACTAGGTGTGTTTGGAATATTTAAGAACTTCTCAATTCCTATATCATGAAGTTTTATATAATTGTTTTGTATAATGGAAAATTTGTTTTATATAATTAGTCATCACAACCATTTAAAAACTTCTCAATTCCTATATCATAAAGATTATAACCTTTTTGACCAATTAGGTATTTAAAAATATATAGTTTGGCATGACGATCAATGAATGAGATAAATAGTAGTTACATGTCATAAACAACTAAAAACTTTTAAGTAATCAAGAGATGAAGGCCAATTGTGTGGTAACTCAAATGGGAATTTACTAGACAACAATGATGATGTCATTCTGTTTATAAGGTTGATAATGATCAATACACCTTCTCCCTGAAACAAGTGGTGGATAGGATTGGAAAGTAATGTTCATGCTATGATTAGAACATGTCAATATATTCATTCTACTACATTTTTCCTTGGAATGTGAACAAAGAAGCTTTGGTATCCAATCACATTATCTTCAATGAAGCTGTTTATGGAAGGAATTCAAAGCCATTGTCAACTCTAACAGCTTGAACGTAGGAACAAAATTGAGTGTAAGCAAAATTGATGAACTTCTGCGAAGGTTTGTGTTTTGTACTTATTTTGTATGAAGAATTTTCAAGCGCAGCATGTGAAATCATTAATAATATTAAGAAGAAACATGCCCGTGAATAGTTTGGATGATTAATTTGGTTCTCAAATATCACAATGTAGTAACTTGAGCATGACCAGATAGTGAACTTATAGGAAATGAAAGTCATGGGATAAACAATTATTATCGTTTGAGATGTTTTTTGAAGATAACAATAAAGAAACTTATTAGGAGCATGTAATAGAGATCAAGTCTTGCAAGATACAAACGGCTGGAAATAATACCAACAGTTTGAATCGGTGATAAGATTGCTTACTGACATTAAATTCTAGTGGAAGGTGGGGACTAACAAGACATAGTCTAAGGTTATGTTTAAATTGAATGATATTGTAACTGCTAAACTTATTGGTGTTGAAGTCGCAGTAGGTAAATTAATTAATGTTATTAATGAAGGTTTTGTTTTGAGTAAAAAGTGTTGGGTCTGAAATGATGTGATATGTAGCTTTACTTTTTAAAATCTAAGGTGTTGTGAATGCAAAATTGGTTGTTAATGCAAAATTAATTGAAGTATTGGAAAAGTTGAACTCACCTGCAACATTTGCATAAGCAATACTATTACTAGAAGCATGATTCTGGTTCATCATAGATATAGCATGAGAGTGTTTTTGATGTTGATCTGTGGAAAGACAATGTGATGGTTTCTAACACCCCAAGATTTAAATTTGAAAGAATTATCAAATAATATATCTTAATTGATTTGCTAGAGTCACTATATATCTATTATTTCAAATAAATCCATCAAAACACTGTAAATCATATACTTCAAAATATTTATATATTCATTCATTTAAAATATATTTTACAGTACTTTGGAGATTTTAACAATATCAAACTAGATTGCAATTTAAAAATCAAAATAGTGGAAAAGCTATTTTGAATGTACCTTAAATTCTAATTCAATGAAGTAAACGAAATTGACTTTTTTAATTTTTGTTAAACTACTACGATCACTGTAAATTTTTAAAGGGTCTTTATTTTTCTGGATTAACTCCATGGTGTGATAAAGCATATACTAATACAGTTTTATTTCTGCCTTACGATTAAAAGGTTTGAACATCGAGAAGAAAATAGGAAGGACTGTCTGAGAAGTTCCTGCCTAATGTGGCTTTAAACATTAAATGAGGACTGCCCTTTCCTCCAAATCCAAATTGGAGAAAGTGTTATGTATTATCTGTCTTTGAAAATCGGGTTAGTTGTTGTAGATCATCTACAGTGCGTGCTATTGTGCATTTGAACAACCAATAATGGCGGTTTATTTGTCATTGAAGGTTATCATTAGCTTCTACTAATGTGCAGCTCTTATCTGCAATTGTCTGTCTTATTTGATTTTTCCTGATTGATTCAGAAGAAATTTTGAAAGCTAACAAAATTGAACGAGCAGGCGCATGACATGCTGAAGAACAGGATATGCATGATTCAAGAGCATGTCCAGATTCCTAGCTTAAGTTTTATGACTTCAAGCTACATTTTAAATTTTCTGAGGGTTTTTTCTTTTTGAAATTGTTAAAAACTTTGTAAGATTATGTTGATATCATTTTTTATCTAAATGAAGCTAATTCTTTTTCTCTTGTTTGTGTACGTCATATGTTTATTTGCTCGCCCAGTTGTGAAGCCACATCATCAATGAAATATATTGATGGACAAAATGTTCAAATTTGATATTTTGGTCATATTGCGCTTTTCACATCAACAAATGATTTTTGTCTGGCGTACATTGAGTTTTAACTGATTTTGGGGTTGCTAAATGTCATCCTAGATTTGCATTTTGGTTGCTACCCTAAGAGTAAGGAGAACAAGACACAACAACAACATCATCAAGCCTTTATCCCAATACGTGGGGTGGGCTAGAAGTTTTTCAAGGAACAATGATTTCTTATTAGGTGAATTTAGTTTCAAGTTAGTTTACTAATAACAAGATGTAATAGTTGAGAGTTTCTATATGATGACCAAAGATATCAGATTTTAGCTAATGATTTATTTCAAATGGTTGCAGTTTTTCATAAAGATGTTTATGAAATTGATATGAGAAAGTCAATTTTAATTTAAAGATATTAATGTAGGCATTATAGATATATAAACTTATAAAAAATAGACAGTTGATTTATTAATGTTTACACGCATTAATTTATGTGATTATGCATCATAAAATTTTTTTAAAAGCGACAAATAAAAATTTGATTGCAATTTGAAAAGCCAAATAGTGGGAAAGCTGTTTCTAACACACCTTAAATTCTAATTTAGTAGAGTAAAAGAAATTGCCTTGTTTTATGTTTTGTTAAACTATGATCCTTACAAATTTTGAAAGGGCGTTTAGTTTTCTGGATTCATTCCATGGCATGGGAAAGCTTAAACTAATACAGATTAAAATTGAGTTTAACAAAATGATTAAATGAGGTCTGCTCTTTCCTTCTAAAAGTGTTTAAAAAACTCTCTAAGAATACTTTCACATCAGTTCTGTTAGGTAATATGTTTCTTATATATGACTAAATTTTAGTTTTATTGTTTAATTGAGTGTTTGTTGACGCATTGAGTAAATATATTCGTACTAATTTTACTTTGCAAGTAATTATTTCCTCATGCGTTGTTTCTATCCATTCCTCATAAATTTCCAAATATAAACCAAAACAGAGCATTAAAGCTCTCAAACCTGCTGAAGTGATAAACACAACTATCAACCGACCATTCTGCGTTCAAAAGAAGAATGTAATATGAAATGAAAACTATCAACACTAAAATTCATTACTTTTCTGCATTATTACATATGAACAAGATTCTACTTTCAGAACCTTCATAAATGGATATATTCCATAACAAAATTGTTTTGCGCTGTAAGCAGCAAAACTAACATAGAACATATCCTCAGCATCATCATCATCATCAACTGTTAAGTCCAAAAATAAGCCCTTCAAAGGGCATTTTCTTCTCTTTTCCGTCATCAGCAGGACCGAAATAAACCTTCTTCATCCTCAGGAACACCTTGCAAGTCAGCAAACTATCAGACCCCGCCTGATGCGCTTTCCCCTCCGCACGCTTCACGCCCAACTTCTCAGCCACCTTCTCCAGCCCCCCGTAAAGCCCATCGCATCTTCTAATCAAGCACTTGATATCATATATGCGGCCACCAAAATACCACATTGTCAGCGCGATGAACTCCTCCATGGTCTCCGGCAGCCTCACACGCAGTTTCGTCGTCAGTTGAAACAAGGCTTTGAACAAGATAGCAAAATCGTAGCATCCGTGAAAAGCTACCCATGTCGCTCTGGAGAAGTCGCCGACGAGGCCAGCGTCAAGTAGAAGGCGGGCGAGCCAGACGGAGGGGATGCCCAATTGACGATTCCGGGTAAGATTTATCCCAGAAGACTCGAGCAGAGCGACCGAGCTGGGAGCGTGGGGGTGGCTGTGCAGGTCGAAGTCCCGGAGTTCGAACTGCCAGGAAGCGGTGGAGGTGGCGCCGTCGCTGATAGTAATGCCGACCTGAATGGGCCGAATCACGTCGGCGTTCAGTTTCAGGACAGAGTAGCGCTCGGCAGGGGAGAGAAGCGTGTGATGCTTCGATGATCGGAAAATGCAGCCCGGGAACTCTGTGTCGAAGAAGACGAAGGGGGAGCGGCAACGGCGAGAAAACTGGATGAAGGAGGCCGATTCGATGTAGAAGTTTCGGATATCCACCTGACGAAGAGAAGCCATGCTTCTTGCGCTATGTTTGGAAACAGGGAGTTCGAATGAGTTATCAGTTGCGATAGATATATATAGAGATATATATAGAAAGATATCGTATATTTTTTGTTTTGAGAGTATCTGCTAGAATATCAAACGGTAATATTTTATTTTAAATTAGAAAGCATCGTTCAGAATTTGAGAAATTGAGGAGGTGAAATTTAAAAATTTAATTTTGAGTGAGAGTTATTGTGACGGTTTTATTTAAAAAAAAAAAAAACAAAGTAAAAGATGATCGAATGTGGGATGAAATAATCAAAGAGGCAACATAGCAGGACTTCCAGAAGGATATTAGGGAATGTGAGAAAATACTTGAGGATATACTCAGCTGGGACAAGCTCCTTCCTATGGTAATAAAATTATCAATCTACAGCAGAAAACTACCTTTAAGATTAAAACCATGACAGCACTCAACTAGGATTTTTTCCTTTGCTGGAATCATAAATATATTAAAAGATGTGCAAATGGCTCAATAGTTTATAAAAATCTATAATTGCATTCAATGCACAAAAATAAAATAATATATACATTAATAATCAATCAATTAATCAGAAAAAATAAATATGTGTTGGGCAAGTAAATCTCTATGCTCATATATAGATGTTATATACATTATTATGGACGAGGTTATAATTCCAAAATCATAATTTATGTCAGGCATCATATAATATCAGAATTCTTCTAAGTAATTTATGTTGTCTTGTATAGAAGTATATCATCACATATATTAGATAAAGTTAGATACTCTGAACAAATCATATCATATTTTGTAGTGTTTTCTCTATACTAGTCATAATAAATTAGTTATAGTAATATATTATGTTAAATAAGTAAAAACAATCAAGGGTTATTATATACAAGAGTCATCACCTTAAGCCCTTCGGTACTCAAAATTATTTCACGTCCCCATTATATATCTCATCTTTTATCAGACTTGCGCCACTAACCTTTATTTAAAGGAAAACTGAACAACCCACATTCCTCTGGAAGATATGTTGTCTCTACCATCTTGAATCATAATAGCCAAAATTATTAGCATGAATAGTAGAACTATTAATACTTTGATGAACTCCATAAACTAAAGAATTTGTAAAGTTTCGAAGGGTTCTAGGTTGATCTTCACCATCAGTTTAAATAGCCTTTTTTCTAATTATTTTTTAGTTCTTTTTTTAATTTTTAAAAGCCAAAAGTAAGGACAAAACCAAGTAACAAGCTACAAATTTATCTTTCCTTCTTTCAAATGTTTGCACCCAATTTTCTTTACAAACCCTCTTACTCATACTCCCTAATTCAATTGAAAATGTAAGAAAATCATGGTAGAAGAGTCTCTCCTACCAGGAATTCAGCTTCCTATTCATACTTCATACACAAATAACTTCCTAAACAGAAAGTCTGGTGATGCATTACTCAAATATAACTACACTGCTGAATAGATAAAGCATTGCAATGATTTGCATGAATCATCATGGTGCTTCATGTGTGTAACTATCCACACTAAGATTATCGTGACTCTTGGACACCAAAATTTCTACTTCATAGTGCTATGACATTAGAATTACAGTGCCATATATCAGTGTTGAGTTGATGGCACTGATGTGTTGAGTTATCTATTTGAGTAACAAATTTTCCTTATTCGAGCGTTAAGGCATTGAGTTATTGGCACCTCGACATTTTGTTAAATTTCCTTTATTTTTTATCATTTTCAAAAATTATTGCACCAAAAAAAACTTGCGTGACTTTTTACTTAAAAATACACACTTTAAATTCTACTTATTTAGGCATAGATCCTTGAGAAGCTTAAGAGGTGTTGGAAGAAGTAAACTCAGAAAAATCTGTCGCTGATTTTAACACCAAAATTCTTACCTGAAAGGTACTTAAATAAGGCTATTACTGGCTAATCATTAGGAATGATGCCTAGGCATTCACAATAAGATGTAAGAGTTGCTAGCTTCAGGGCAATGTTCTTTGACAAACCAGCTTACAACTAGTGGTGGGTTCAGAAATTTTTTCTAGTCGTGACACAAATTAGGTTTTTAAATATTCCCTTAACTTTTTTCATTTGTGCCTGAGATTGGAATTAACAATTAAAATTTAAAATTTAATACTTTAAAAAGATAAAATATAAGGTGATAACAACTTTAAAATTTATAAAACCTATTCTTCATCATCTAAAAAAGTTGAAAGATTACACCATTATCAAAGCAATCAAATATTTCTTTGTCAATATAGGTAATTAAAATATCATTTATACACTCATTACTTATTCTATTCTATTTTGTAGTCTATTTTTTATATTAGTCATAATAGAAAAACTCTTTCAACTTATATTACATTTACCTTAAAATAAATTCTAAAACTTTTAATTTATCATGATAAAATTTTGAGTATAATATCCTAACATAATTTATTTTCATATAAAAGTTAGAACTATAAGTAGATGAATAAAATAATAAAGTTGATTAACCCTGCTTCTATTTTAAAAAAAGAATAAATAATAAGAAGCATAATGTGAAAAAAGAATTGTATTTCTTTTAAAGGGGAGGGGGTTCGTACCCCCACAAAACCACTAAAATCCGCCCATGCTTGCAACTAAGATCAATCAAGTCACCATAGCTTGTTGCCCTTCGAGGGACAGATTTTATTGATCACCTCCACATGGAAACACGAAAATGATAATTTTTTTTGTTGTAGAATGCCACTACACAAAATGGGCCAAAGAGACCACCTTACCATTATTAGCATCCAAGGTCATAATTAAATTTCTCTATCCACAAACCTCCACCAAGTTTGGATAAACCATTATACATCATGTCGAACAATGTTTCATTAATTACTAGTAAGAAGCTTACTAACTTGTGCACCAATTATAAGATTAACTTGAAATTTTCCACGATACAACACCCTTAATCTAATGATCAGATAGAAGCAACAAACCATCATAATAATAAAATGTTAAAGATGAAAATTGGGAAAACAAAGAATCCAAAGAATTTGGTAAATGAATTAACATAGATCAATTAGGCATAAAAAACAACTTGGTCAACATGAGAGTTGGCATTCGACCTAGCCTCAACTATAAGAAGCCTATCACCATAGAGATATAACAACATATGATGAGTACCTACGGGATATTTCACCTTAGTTTGGAGAAAAATATTTGATTGAATCTTAAGAAATAAGGAAAAGCGGTCAACCATGACTTCTTGTAGGAAAGGAAGGATGTTGTAGCTAACATTGCTTGAGCAATCAATTTGTTCTATGAATATTCAAGCATTGATCTCTTATTTTCATGAAGATTGAAGTTACAAGGTAACATTGAAAGATGAGAAAATTCTCTGCTAGTTGCAAAGGACTATACCTTATTAAGGATAATCTTCAAAAGGGCGCCTATAAACTATAGACTCACAAAGAAGAGAACCTCCCTATATTTGTACACTATTGATTTAAAAGACACTGATCATTGCTTCGATATGTGTTGGGAAACTCTGGCCACATACAACTGTCATCATTATACCTTGTCATGTAGGAGAGTGAAAATGATGAACTAAGCACTAGAAATGAGTGAGAATGTCAATAGTTATCCAATTTTTTCTATCAAAACTATTTTCCTTCTTCATAAATTATGGATAAATACATTACATTGAGCAATCCATAAAATAAAAATACTAATATTTTTTATCCTTCATTCCAATATTTTGTTGTTTCTTTACAAAAAATTGTATCCATTTAAATTGTTCACAAATAACAAGCCATTCCACACTAAACAATAAATAAAAAAGAAAAGTATAAGGCTTTACTGAATGTAATAGAAAATATCAATATGGTTATTCTGGAGACCAAATATTGTTGAATATTTTGCTCATTTGTTTAAGAAGGAATCATGAGAGACAAGGCTTTCCTTATATAAATAATTTGGGAGCCACATAAAATTTAATTCATATAGGACATGCACTGCGTAATACTTCCTTGCTTTTAGATCAAAGTAAACTATATGCAATTGATGACCACGAAAAAGAACGACAATTTCCTCTTTCCTGATGAAGATTGCAATGTTATCAACAAGATACTCTAGCTCAAAATTTATCCAATGAAGTCCACTAAAGCATTTGATAGAGTACATCTTCTCCCATTCAACATTATCAAAGTCTTTTAAAATCCAAATGTCAATCCCCATCTCAGTCACTGAAAAGTCCAATCTTAATTTTTTTTGCTATCAAATAAGCTAGCATTTTTTTAAAATCAATTATATCATTTGAAGGCTGAGGCATCATCTTAAGTTACTCTTTAATGATATCAAATCCTAGAATCTCATATGTAATTCCAACATTGTTGTTGTATGCAATCCAATAGAGAATTCCACTTATATCTATAGAAGTTCCAATACACCCAAATCCTATACTTGAACATCCTTTAATAAGCCTCCATGCTTCTTGTCCAAGCTAGATCAACTTGACCTTATCATAGATGGGGTTGAAGCCTATGCTTCGAATCAAATGGAACTCACATGTTGATAGGTGGAAGTAGAACCATAGAAGTTGACCCATGTGGGATGTTCGAAGTTCGAACTGGAACATCCATTTCCACCTCAGTTAGGGGATTGAGGATGTAGTGGAGAGTTCGGACTTGGTAGTCATTAAGAGACGTATTCCATGAGTAAACGAGGCAAAGGAGTCTATCACAAGATGCAACAACTTCATCGGCTCTCCTTCGACGTTAAATATGAATAACAGTGCCAGCAGTGAGAGGAACGAGTTGGAGGTTGAGGAGGCAAAGAGCAAAACCATTGAAAAGATTATCAGTGGTTCGAATTAGAATGGAATTGGGGGAACAACGAGCTTGTTCAAGGAGTAACTGGGGATTGGTGGTGATGAGAACCATGATTAGGAGAAACACCTAAACGTAGTTATGGAATTTCCTAGAAGCTTAAGAAGAATATTGATGATGAGATCATCTTGGAGGTTTAGAGATTTGGCTTCGGGCATGTTCTCAGGAATCATCAGAGTTCTAATTTATTGTTTAGACCAGTGAATAAATGGCTACGAGAATGAAAAATATAAAGGGCAAAGGGAGAAGCAATGGCCTTGGAGTTTGGTTGAATTGTTCTTGGCCCTCATGTCTCTCGCACAAGTAAATTGCATATTTAAAACGAAGCAAAAAATAAATAAATAAATAACGCGAGATGGTTGGTTGAGTGGAATGTAATTTAATTCTCTCAAATTTTACATATATTTCAATAAAATATTTATCATTTCTTATTTATTTTATAAATATTAAAATTATTTATATAATATTTAAATCATTTTTATAATAAACATATCATTCTATATTTGTTATTATCGTTGATTGTCCATATGTATGTCTGACAAAATTTATGGTGATGGCATCTATGGCCAAAGGCATGTAATATGCATGCGTCAGGGGTGAAGGGATAATGAGCCTATCAGATAAGTATTTAGAAACCTCTTTGAGATATAATACATCAAAATTTTTGATAAAAAATTTAATAAGCACTCGTTTTTGTCATGTATCCGAAATCTTGGTTTAAAATTGCGCAATATGAGGCTCGCCTTGAGGTCCGCCTTTGCGCAATTCCAATAAAAAATATCTCGATGCTTACGTCTCGAGTTTTTTTTTATGAGGCTTGTGCCTCAACTTGGTTGAGGCCTGCCTTGAGGCCCACCTCGCCTCACTGGCATGAGGCTTACACCTCACGCTATATATATATTAAAACTTACATAAATCTTGAAGTAAATGCCTAACATTGGACTCTATAGGAGAGGAGGAAGGGGAGAGAGCAGTTCATCATAATGATGATTCAAATGAAGAACCCCTTAGTGATGACAGTGCTTATGACTTCTGAGTTCTTATGTGATATGTCATTGCTATTTATTTTTGAAAATTTGAATTATATGTTAATGAAAAGAATACTGGGATTTGGGAAAGATAGAATTTTGAGTTGAACTATATTTCATGTTGTCTTATTATTGGGATATTTTGATTTCACTTCATATCTTATGCTTTTTATGTTTTATATTATTCACTCATTAGTATATAAAAAAATTATCATTTTATGTTTATGCAATCTTTTGATTTTGAGGCTTACGCCTCAAAACGCCTTGAGGCTTACGCCTCGCCTCACGAATGAAAAACGCCTCAATACCCAAATGCGCAATTTTAAACATTATCTGAAATAATTAATTTCAATTTTAAATTATATTCCAAAAATAGTTGAGTTCAACTATTGTCTTTATATTAAAATATATTATATAAATAACTGAATATCACATTACTTTTATTTTACTTTCTTTATTTCTATCGTATTATCATTCTTTAAAAAACTTCAAACTACAGTCATTTGCCCATATTCTAATGTTATTCCTAATTTTGAGGGAGATAGATAACTAAACATTTTATAAACAACTTATAATTGTACCTACAAATTCCTAATATTATTCTTCCATTTTCTAAAGGATTGTATTTGAAGTGGTTGCAATTTTTTAAAAGTTAATGAAAATTTTTTTCCTTTGGTAAAAGTCAAACAATTTTCTCACATTTTAGTAGAACTTATTATAAAAAATTATTTCTCAACAAAATAAAAGTTATGAAAAATTACAAGAGATTATTGGTGAAGTCATCATTGAAATCTTTAATGGCTTCACCATCCTCTTTGCCAATCTGATGTCTTCATCTCCTCTTCTCTCATGAAGTCATCAATGAGAACACCATTGACACTATCTCCATATGCCTCAATGGGTATGCCTTCACACAATAATTTCTAATGCAAGCAAATATTGATTTTTGCAGTTTGAAAAGGATTTAGGTAGCTTACATGTAAATAGAATAAAGTGAATAATAGAGTTTTTAGTGAAATGAATACAAATCTCTCAAAAGATTTTGTACATTAATTATTTAATCCATTTTTTTGAAAAGAGTTAATACTATTAGAAAAAGGTATACAATTTTTAAAAAAAAAAATACTTGTATTGATTTAAGATTTAAATTTAAGGGTAAAATGACCTTTTTCCGATCCATTAAATCATTGAATATTTGTATCGCTATTCACATCCCTCAATTTAATATTGCTCGTAGATTGAAATAAATAATATAATTGAGCACAAAATTTGACATAGTTTTTGGCTAAAATAATTTAGTGTTTGATTCCAAGATCATATGAACTTTATTTCCAACAAGCTTATAGTCAAAATACAGTGGTTTGACGATACGAACCTAATTTATAAAAAAAACTCTTGAATGAGAGTCTAAAGGGACTTAAATCAAGCGATTGAATCATTTTAAAACCTTGAACAATATAGCGAATAAAGTTCATGTGCACATTATGTACCTAATTTACAACTGGCTCCCACCTCACAATTCTTGTTGTGCTCATACCAGACACCTTAGAGGCCCTAAACAAGATTTAATCTATCTTAGCTTAACCTTGGCATTTATATGCATACCACCTTATGTAGTTGGATTATTTGATCCAAAAAACTATCATATCACATTATAGTCACCCTAACTTTAGGGTATATAATATTCCTACATTTCCCCTTTTCTTGTTAGACCTAGGTCACATTAGGTAGATTAATGAGGACATCAGCAAGAGATTTTGACATGTGTATCATCGACGAATTCGTAGATCAACGGCTACAATTCAGAGCTTTTACTTTTGACGTATTTTATGTTTTTTTATTTTGCATTTCAATTTTCCTAGTTTACCACTATGGGTAATGAGTTCTTATTGTAGCCCTAAGGGCATTTGAGTCTTTCTCCTTTTCTTTATTATTGAGGCGTACATATAGAGGTCTTGTGCTTTGTAAGACGTTAATGAATGATTAAATGAAATTTTTATATTTGTCTTCTTCTTGTGTGTGAACTTGAAAGAGGAGAAGCCTATGAGAGGCTCAAACGAAGTACCCAACAGCCCCTTCGGGTGAGCTCTTGGTTTTCCCCAAAAACTTCTTCTTCTCTTTCTTCTTTCCCCACCACCCGAACCCCTTCTCTTCTCCCACCCGTCGGCCCACCTCAGCCCCTCTAACCTCAACCCTAACGCCACATCCAAACCTCCACCAGCCAGCCCAAATAACCCTTCCCATCTCCTACCCGACGCCATCCCTAACCCCTTCCCCATTAACGTCAGCCCACCCCCATGTTCCCCACCATAATGATGATTCCACTCATCATAATGGCTTTCCTAAATTAATTCAAGCAAGAAAGGAAAGCATTGAGAATTATTTGAAATTAAAATTTGAGTTTCAAATACTTTCCATAATTGCAATTTCTAATTTAGGAAAGTTCATAAACCTAAATCTAATTTCGATTTAAATTAGATTTGATTTTAATGTTCCCCTTCCTAAATTAAATCACTTGTTTTGGAAGCTCTTAATTCCTCCCTAAAATTCCCTTCTCCCCTCTAAAATCCCGCCGGCCCCTCCCTTGCCTATGCTTCCTCTCTCCACTTCAAATCCCTAATCCAAATTTGAATTTAAAATTAAATTTCAAATTCAATTCCCTCCCAAATTACTTAAATCTAAATTTAACTTTAGATTTATTGATAATCTCGTCATCCAAACCCTAAACCTAACATAGCCCATAAATCCTTCTCCTCCTTTGCCCCTCCTCTCCCCTTGTTTCTCTTGGATACCCAATTCTTTCATGAGTTTTAGAGCAAAGAAGAGAAGACAAACTTCCTCCTCCCATCTACTATTAGTGCATGGCCGACCCTGAGGTCAACCACAGATTCGTATACAACGCTTAAGGAGAAAACAACATCTTGCAATCCCCTTTCTTTGATCCAGACTAGTAATATGAGGATTCAGTGGAAAACTACATAAATCGCATACTCTATCATCTCACCGAGAAAATTGACAAGCAACAACCAACGGAACATTGGCAACTCATCGGCCGATCATCATCTTACCCTCCTCCGACTACTTCTCCATCGAACAAAACCTTACGCGTCACTTGTCTTGTCGTGGCATCACTAGGGTTACTTCTACCCTTTCTCTACTAAACCACAATTTCAAGAGCGATAGTGAGGGAACTCAGGGTGAACACTTCTCGTTGCTAAGCCGTGGATTTTGTTTCATTGCCATTAGTTTTACTTTCTTATTTTGTTGTTACTTGCAAGTATCCTGTTAATCTCATTTGTAATCGCTTGCTATTACATAACCTTCTTACGAAAATTTCTAAGAATCTAACTTGGTAAAACATAAGTTTACGATTAGCAAGGTTAAAATTCAAATTATTATTAAGTTCCCAAAAGCAATTCTCGTTTACTTACATGTTTCACATCATAGATCTTATCTTGCTTCACAAAATTTGATCTTGGAAACATTAGACAAATTAAAACTAGATTTTATTTAGAGTCCCTTAGATTGACCTAAATCCCACCCTACCTCCCTTTGTTTTACCTAAGCCAAAAAACATAGAGTTTATCATCTTATTGGTGCCCAATTGAATCAATGGACTGTCATCTCTTTGTTCCTGAACTTCTTTTAGCCAATATGAGGCAAATTATTAGATATTTTTCAAGACTTGTCTAACACATAAATGTTGGTCTAGAGGATTTTCTTGAAATCTTAACAAATTCTAATATGAATTAAAGATTATTTTTTTCTACTTTAAGACTGTTATCCACCTAAAAATCATAAAATTTGATCATATTTGTTTCAACATAATGTTTTGCATCATTTTATATTAGAGTGAGAAACATACTTCACTATGTCCTAAGACACCATAAATGATATAATCTCCTCAAGGTGTACAATGTTCATATAAAAGATTTTTGTAACCATTAAAATTATATGAAATCTTTATTATTATACAAAATAAAATATAAATTTTAACACTTTAATCATTTAGACTGAAACCAACTCTCATTATAAATTGAAATTTTCTAAATTTTGAAATAAAATCATATATATCAAGCTAAATAGATACTACATGACTTAACACAAAGTAAATGTTCAGTTAGGTACATCCTTACACATCTTATGCTAAGGTTGTAGTTGCAGTAACAATTTCTTATCTCTTGATTGTATGATGTAATGATAGGATTGAACCTTGTTTGGCACACTAGAATAGATATATCTTCTTGCAAGTGTGATGTTATAGAATATATATAATTTAATTTGTTTTAATCTTAGATTTTTTTTTCACTTTTATTATAATTTCCTATAATTGTAATGTGTCGACGAACTCTTTAAATTTTTTTCCTCACATTAAATATAATTAATTTTAAAATTAATGATTAAATAAAGAATTTTATATAGAAGCCATAGGATTTCTCTATAAGACATGATTTCTAAATATCCTACAATAACATTTTTAATGAACCATTGATAATTAGATAGTGTTTTAATGATTGCTTGCCCACTAAAATTGTATACAACCAAGATTAAAAATCAAATATTTGGCCAAAGAATACATATACATTCTTTTTGAGGCACAATTAGTTGGATGATTAAAATAAGACTTGTATTAGGAGTCAACATTAATTCCCACATAGTTAAATGAGTTTGCTACAATGGGTAAATTGTATGACAAAATACTTCATTCTTGACTAGTTCATAATTATTATCTTGATGAAATATTAATAAAACAATTTAATAAGTTGGACAACTTGAACATAAATGTACATTTATACAATTAGGGATTTAAAGCATATATGAGCTACACAAAAGTTTAATAAGCGAAAATATTTGACCATAGAAATGCACACTACGAGTTTGATTACTTCTAGAAATATTCTTCTTCTAATTGATCCGTATGTATATGTCTTTGTGCAGTGCACTCTGAACCAGCACAAAGGTTACTCTCTGCTCTAAGAAGCTCTGTGATGAGGCGCTCTAAAATAGACTCAATCTTTCAGGTGTGAGCTTTTAATTATGTTAATCTTTAAATGTTGATTCTTTCCCATCTTTGCTTCAATTCTTTCTATTAATAATGTTAGAATTTCTTAACAACTTGAGGTTAAGATTCTTAGAAGTCTTATTATTGCAAGTGATAGGCACTTACGTGTGCTGCTTAGTGCTTACGTGTTCTTTTTGCCAGATACTGTGTAATATGCAAATTTTAGGGACGGCTCCTGACTCAAGAATTCTTCCATGGATCAATCTGGAAATTCGTTGCTACAGTAGCTAATGGACAAATTTAAATTTTGAACTTGCAATCCTTGTTGCTTCTTAGTCAAGATACTGGATACTATAGTTTTGCTAGTTAGTGAAGGTCAATTTATTAATAAACATGGATTAGAATATGGATAGTTGCGGGAATGATTAGAGAGTGGAATAGGATGATTGTGGATTATTAGCAACATGGTCACAGTGAAAGAATCCAGTGTTTCTATAAAATTTGAATGCATCTTATTTTGTTTATTTATAACTAAATCCTCAAAATCCTGTCATTAATGATGCATTACTGTGTTACAAATTTCAAGTTCAACTTAATTGTGTACTTGCATTCTAACCATTATTGTACCTACACTTATTTCATTTGATTCTCATTATCAGTTCATGGAATTTTCTGATACATGATGCATGAGATCAATGTTGCAGACTTCTATGAAGAAATTTGGAGAAGAGGAAATGGCTCCAGTGGCAGTTCTTTTCTCTGGAGGATTAGATTCTATGATACTTTCTGCATTATTGGACCAGTGTCTCAATCCCCAATGTAAGATTATATATATATATATATATATATATATATATATATATATATATAGCATTGTTTCTTTGCTCTGTTTTCTGATGCAACTTGGTTCCCTAACCGTGGTATATATGTTAAATTTATGCATAACTATCTGTTCAAAATTTTTCTACGCTTAAGTCCATTTTGTAATGCCTTCTGACCCCTTGACTGCAGATATAGTTTAAAGGTGTTTGGTTTAATCGATGTGAGAAAAAGTTCAATTGTTTGACATATTGAAAGCAACTTTCCTGTAATAGTGATTTAGAGCTTGTTTGGAGCATTTGTTTTTAAAAATAGTTATAGAATCTTAAATGAAAGGTAAACTTTTGAAAGCTATTGTGGGTATTAGACTTAACTTTTTTTTTCGCTGAAAAAAGTTGCTTCTTGCCACAAATTTCTTATAAACATCAAGAAAATTGTAGCTTAATAGAATATTGGCAAGTGGCAACCATCTACAAAATCAACCCGTGAAAAAGCTGCCCCATACATACACTAGGGTTATATTTTTGATCTAATTGGATTAATTCCTATTTTTATTTTTATTTTAATGTTTTGAAAACGTCATCCATCATACATTGTAAATTAAACTAATCCCTAAGAAAGTTCAATCCTGGATTTGATACCCATTCTTCAAATATCCTACCATCATTTGCTATTACCTCCCAAGTAAACTCCATGTTAAGTCCACATGCAAACATAATATTCTTGTGTTTTCCTCAACCAGGAATTTGCTCTTCTTTCTGCAAATGAGTATTAACATGTATCCCATCAATAGCATTGATACTACCTGATTCATATGATTTATGAGTAAACCATGGTTTAAAATTGCGCAATATGAGGCTCGCCTTGAGGCCCGCCTTTGCGCAATTCCAGTAAAAAACGCCTCGATGCTTACGCCTTGAGTTTTTTTTATGAGGCTTGCGCCTCCACTTGGTTGAGGCCCGCCTCGCCTCACTGGCATAAGGCTTACGCCTCACGCTATTTATATTAAAACTTACATAAATCTTGAAGTAAATGCCCGATATTGGACTCTATAGGAGAGGAGGAAGGGGAGAGAGCAGTTCATCATAATGATGATTCAAATGAAGAACCCCTTAGTGATGACAGTACTGATGACTTATGAGTTCTTATGTGATATGTCATTGCTATTTATTTTTGAAAATTGGAATTATATGTTAATGAAAAGAATACTGAGATTTGGGAAAGCTAGAATTTTGAGTTGAACTATATTTCATGTTGTCTTATTATTGAGATATTTTGATTTCACTTCATATCTTATGCTTTTTTATGTTTTATATTATTCACTCATTAATATATAAAAAATTTATCATTTTATGTTTACGCAATCTTTTGATTTTGAGGCTTACGCCTCGCCTCACGAATGAAAAACGCCTCAATACCCGAATACGCAATTTTAAACATTGTGACCTACTATGAATACTTGACTCCTATAAAATTAGGAATTTAAAGCTTTAATTCTACTCTTTCATTTAGATTGTAAAATGATTGAAATATTATTATGAACAAATGAATCTTTAATTCTCAATCATTGATAATTAAAATAAGTTTTGGATGATGTTAAAAAACGTCAAATGCAAGAAGTTACAATGAAACTATGAAACCAATTAGTTACAATAACAATCATTTTTATATTTGGAACAATATGTATAAAAAAGTATATTGGAAGAATTCAAAATAATGCTAGAAGCAAGAGGAAGTCAAAAGGAACCTTAAAATTGGTTCAAGGATTTGATTAATCACTTTGCTCTGTGACAAACTTTTTATATAAATAATAGTTGATGAAGTTCACTTTGATTTGGGATAGACTTCTTAGATAAATAATAGTTGTTTGGATACAATATGGTAATAGATCTCCCATACAAACTCATCATTCTATCTAATTTAAACTTCCACATAATTAACTTAATCAAAATATAAGTACTCAAAAGGGAAATTATATATATGTCAAATGCAAGTAGTGACAATGAAACTGTGAAGTAAAACATCTAACAAATAAGTTACAATTAGGGGTGTCAATATTTGACACGACACGGAAATCCGACTCAAAAATTTCGTGTGTTATCCGACCCGACTTCAAAACGGGTCGGGTTCAGGTTGACCCGACGGGTTGCCGGGTCTACCCGAAAACCCATTTAAATGAGCTGCCAACAAACCTGCCTCGGCTGCAAGCAAACTTGCCCCGACTGCCCACGTACCGCCCGTGGCTACCAGCCCAGCTACCCACGCGATCGTGCCTGCCAGCCTGCCGCCCGCGCTCCCGCTGAGGCGGCCCAAGGCTGCCCAAGCTTGCCCGCACCCGCTCGCCCGTGTGCACTCGCTCACCCGCACGCAGCCGCACGTTCCGCCGTCCCATGTCGGGTCGAGTCAACCCGAGTCGGGTTAGGGTTGACTCGTTTGAACCCCGATCAGTTCCAGATTTGACCCGAAACCCGATTTTGACACCCCTAGTTCCAATAATAATCATTTTTATATTTGAAAAAATATGTATAAAAAAGAATATTTAAACGATTCAAAATAATGCTACAAGCAAGAGGAAGTCAAAAGGAACCTTAAAATTGGTTCAAGGATTTGATTATTCCCTTTGATCTGAAACAAACTTTTTATATAAACAATAATTGTTGAGGTTCACTTTGATTTGGGATAGACTTCTTAGATAAATAATAGTTGCTTGGATGCAATATGGTAATAGAGCTCCCATACAAACTCATAATTCTATCCAATTTAAACATCCACATAATTAACTTTATCAACTCAAAAGGGGAATTATATATATAAACATGTATCACACTCATTGTGAGGTAATAGCTCAAACATCTTTAGGTCTCATCCTCCTACTTTGTTATTATGGCTCTCTAAATAGCTCTCAAGTTTGAACATTTCTCTAAGAAAAGTCAAGTTAAGGATGGCTATGGCTAAAAGCAAAGGTACAATATACTACAGCTTAAAAGCCAATGCATCGTTGGATCTATGCCCTCATGCTCGTGCTTACTACATGAAACAACCCATGTTAATAATCATGCTCACAGTCCATCCAACACTAAACGAGCTTCGATCCTTAGACTGCTTGCTCAGGACATTCATTGCAATCATGTCTATGATTACCATGATGAACAAATAAGTCGCCCTGTTGGCATTGTCCATGCACACAATATATGAGGCCTTACGACGATTAACTATGATTTTGGGACATCCTTGGAGCCTCTTTGAAGCCTCGTGATAAACCAAATGATAAACAAGTTCATTGCAAATGATGTAACATGCATATGACAAAAAAGCAAGACAACTTTGAAAAATAAAAATTTTATGACACGCTATATGACAACACAATGTTTACCTTATAAATACTTTCTAAGTCAGGATAACAAAATGAAAATAAGTTCATTTGTAGATTGGGTCATATTTTTAGTTCCCGATCCTGATAAACTAATAATTTCCAACTCTTTTTAACTGAAGGAAAACATCAAATCCTCAAACTTGTTGAATTGCTTTTAAATTTGATTTAATTGTACAAAAAAGAAAAAGAAAATTAAAATAATAATACTTTAATTTCCAACTTGTTAGTTTTAATATTTAGACTTTAATTGAGCGGATATAATGATAAATTTAAGAGCCTAACAGAATGAAAAAATTATGATAGAACGCCTTAACCTAAATTGCATCGGTATTAAATTTACAACCGTTATATTTAAGTTGAGATTACTGAAAGAGCTACAGTAAACCTAATAAATATAACGCATCTTTACGTAATCTACATCAGAATAATTCGGAGAAGTTCTTGATTGGAAAAATCGCATGCCTGGCTATTAAACATACTGAAGAGCAATGAAGACACTAAAATACCTCGTTGCCGTTCCCGCTTCGACACAGAGTTCCCCGGCTGCATATTCCGATCGTCCAAGCATCACACGCTGCTCTCCCCTGCCGAGCGCTACTCTGTCCTGAAACTGAACGCCGACGTGATTCGCCCCATTCAGGTCGGCATTACAATCAGCGACGGCGCCACCTCCACCGCTTCCTGGCAGTTCGAACTCCGGGACTTCGACCTCCGCAGCCACCCTCACGCTCCCAGCTCTGTCGCTCTGCTCGAGTCTTCTGGGATAAATCTTACCCGGAATCGACAAATGGGCATCCCCTCCGTCTGGGTTGCCCGCCTTCTACTTGACGCTGGCCTCGTCGGCGACTTCTCCAAAGCGACGTCGGTAGCTTTCCACGGATGCTGTGATTTTATAATCGCCCTTCTCGAGTCTTCTGCTTGATTTCGCTATCTTGTTCAAAGAGCTGCTTTATACGGATGAAAGAGGAGATATCGACGCAACGAATAGCACTTTTTAGCTGAGAATATTTGAGGAAATTGGACAAATTTATTTTTTAAAAAAAATTCTTTTAGAATTTAAATTTGAAAAAAGAGGAGGGAAAAAAAAGTTAAATCTGCTAAACAAACCCACTGACCACCACGTGGCAGGCAAATTTAAATTTAAAAAAAAAAATCTGGGAACCATTGGGAGTGAACTCGGGCTATTTAAGCTCCCATTTCTACCAAGCTTTTCCCATTTCCTCTTTAAGTTCACATTTCCCTTTTTCTCTTCTAATTCTTAGTTGATTTTATATGTATTTGTTGAGTTATTTAGAATGAACTTCATGCTCGAAGATGGAAGTATATTTTCACCGGTGGCATTGGTAAGTGATTTTATTTTCAATTTGTTTAGTATTTTTATATATATATTCATTTGGTAGCTTGTATTATCGTTAATGTTCTTTGTTAATATTACACATTCAAATTTTTTGCTCTTTTATATAGCGTTCTAAACTGTTCAAATCAATTTCTAAAAGAAAAATTGATTTGCACCTCTTTGTTAAGGATATGCGTTTGAACGTCTTATCAAAAGCTTGGGTCTCAACTTTGATGACAAAAATGATATGGAAAATAATCCATTGTTCGCATCAATTGCAACAACGGTGAGTGATTAAATTCATGAAGAAAAATAAAGTTATAGTGGTGGCTACCCTTAGTATGTATTCACATGCTTCATCATATTCCACATGCGTTGTAACAAAAGTATCGTTAGCAGTGAAACTACAAATCAGTTTCGTTGTTTGTTGATGTGTCTTATTTAAGGGATCTATGTATTATACTATTTGACTCAGTAAGCATTGTTTGTTGTGGCACATCAATCGGATGTGCCCAACCATCGACATACTTAGGCACGAATTCTTCTGAGATTGCCAACTTTCTATTGTATCTTAGCATCAAACGAGCTATATTATTGGTTATTTTAATATGACTTTGATCGAAAATTATAAACAATGTACTATAGCCAAATAATCTAAAAGAACAAATTTATGCATAAAGTTCATCAAATCTGGATGAGTAATATATATCCTATTTGTAAAGCAAATTAGCAATTATAAAATCGATTCAAACAAATATTTATAGAAGCAGATTTCTTTGTTGAAAATATAAACACTTCCTAACGCTGGCAGTGAAAACAAACTTCTTCTTCCGTTTACGAGCACAAAGATCGTTCCAAATAGCTCAACGAATACTCATAAATACACTATGTTTGGAAAGAAGGGAGTCCGATAGGAGTAATTTATTTGGGTGTTAAGAGAATATATTTTGTTTGAGAATTTGCTTATGGTAGCATTTTATTTTAAATTTGAAAAGTGATGGGGTGAACTTTGAAATTTTAATTTTGAATACATAAAGAACTATCATATTATCTTTGGATTATTAAATTCATTGTTTGATGTAAATTCTTTTTAATATATGGTGTGTTATTAAAAAATCTTCTATGATTGAGCAATGAATATTGTGGAAATATTTAATTAAAAAATTCATCAATTTTAATGTGGATCGTCCAAATTTTGATTTCAACAAACTTATAGTCAAACCGAACTTCTCAATAAGACTAACTCGACAACCCCAAAAGTAATCCAATTTGAGTCCAAATAAGCCAAATCAACTGCTTGAACCATAGTTAGAATTTTTTGGATACTAATGCGATGATCAAATAATTTCCAAACCTTTCATGCTTAAAGTAGAAACAAGCATTTCAATGATGGATGTATTGCCAAGTTCAAAGGCGGAAATTTGGTATCCAAACCTTTCATTTTTATGATAGGGTGAAGCTGGATGTATTGCCAACCTCATAAATCAATCAGAGGCTTACACTTTCTCCTTCAAAGGGATTTAGAGATATCTGTCTCTCTCATTTGAACTTGCCCACTGTGGTAATTAGTATAGTAATTCAAAAGGAGCTCTACAAGTCATCTGCTCAAGGATCTAAAAAATTGCTAGTCATATTCTACTAGAAGATAATGCCCTTCAGCAAAAAAAAAAAAAGGGGCTATCACAATCTATCAAAGGTTGATGAAACAGATCTTTTAATGCATAAGAAAAAAATCTTGAAGTTTGCATAAATGAGATCCTAGTCAAAAAATAGAGTGATGATAAAGCACTTAGTCAACCTAGTTAAATCATTGCATTCCTCATTAAGTATGAATTGTATCTCAACCCCACAAAAATATTGTTTACCAGTCAAAGAGGAAAATTTCTTCGCTATCCATTCTAACCCAAGGAGTTCAAGGCCAACATTGAACATAACCCGTTTATTATTAACAAGTTATATTAGATTGAGTATGTATACTAGCAAGAATGGAAATATTTTTTGTTGATTTTTATGTCATTTATTGCTATGTTTCTTCTCAAACATTAGGTAGAGAAAACATCTTGAGGATATTAGTGCGAATGACATTATAAGTGTTGTTGAAGCTCATGAGAAATTGTATAAATCAATGTTCTCTTTGATCAAGACTTGCTTTTATTTTATTGTGTGGATAATGTTTAATAGGTCTCTAACTCATCCCAAAGGTTTTTTAAAATTTCTTTTTAATATGATGAGATTATTATGGTACCTTGTGAATGATAAACTAGGGGCATTTCAATATGATAGATTGCTGGTTTTTTTTGTATTTTTTTTAATTTTTTTGTGAATTGATATTTTTTAAAAATATGATTGTTGAAATGAAATTATAAATCAGCAAAATGGTTTTAAATTTTAAAAATACTTTATGTCTAGAACATTAACATAAAATATATGTCCGTGTTTTCAAATTATTGTTTTCATGCTTTAAGTATCTTAAATGTATATCGAAATGAATTGTAAATTAACACTCAAACTTTCTAATAAAAAATGTTGATGATAGTTTTACATCATAAAAAAATTATATAGCTTTTTATTTAATTAGATCTAAAAAAGTGATTGATCATGATTTTGTTTGGGTGGATTATCAAATCCATTTTTAGTTGTCTATTATAGATATCTTTGGTTATTTATAGAGTTTTATCTGGCATCAATTAATTTATTTATAGTCCATCACAGCTTCGTAAAAACACCACCCCTATTGAATATGTCAAATATTTATTTCAACTTCAAACGAACAAAGGGTGTATAGTTTCTTACGTTTTATAAAGTTATTTGTGAAATTGTAATGAAGTAGTTTAGTTACTCTGAATGCAAAAAGTAGTTTTTCAGTATAGAAAATCTTGAAAATAGTAAGAAAGCAATAGCTATGAAAAGAAAAGTAGTGAGGAAGATGTCCAAAGCAGACTCTTCATTTCCCTTCTTCACATAGAAGAAGTATGGTTTCATTAATTTGCTTGGTAAATCATTGGAAAATATTATATTAACAAAAGAATGACCTCCTTTATTGTTTTAGTTGATATTTGTATATTGTGTTCTCTTCTTCTAGTTTATTGTGGCTGTATTTACTGGCTGAAAACCTCTGCTTCCATGTTCTCCATAGATGGATGAGGAGCTCAACAACAAGTGTGCAAGACAACTCAAGGCAAGTTCATGCTAGTCATGAGAACAGAGCTCTCAAGGAAACCTTTGAGGGTGGACATCTGTGTTGTTTTCCTGGATGGCTTTAGAGTACAGCAGCAGGTCATCTGGTTGCCTTGTGCTCACAGATATCACTCCAGCTACGTGCTCCCCTAGCTTGCAGATCATTCCCATTGCCCATATTGCAGAACAGAAGTTCCTTCTTTGGAATTGCTTTCTGACAACATGCTTTGATGACAAATGCTAAAGGAATGGTATGCTTCTGCTTGTATTTTCGCTCTTTTATCTGTAACTTTTCTTCCGTTTCTATGTTTAGATCTCTGTCTTTTATTTTAATTTGCCTAGGTTTTTATTAAGCTGTAAGTAAGAGTGGAGCATGAGAGTTTAAATGACTTTAAGATATAAAATGCCAAAATGCATAATTATGTTGTTTTGTTAAAGAAGATTACCAAACCATCCTATTTCACACAAATTAGAGTTTGGTTGTGATGCCACATCATCAATGAAACATATTGATGGACAAAATGTTCAAATGTGGTTTTTTAGTCATCTTGCACCTTTCACATCAACAAATGATTTTTGTATGGCGTACATTGAGTTTTAACTGATTTTGGGGTTGCTAAATGTCCTCCTAGATTTGCATTTTGGTGGCTATCCTAAGATTAAGGAGAACTAGACACAATAACAACATAATCAAGCCTTTATCTCAATTCGTGGGGTGGGCTAGAAGTTTTTCAAGGAACAATGATTTCTTATTAGGTGAATTTAGTTTCAAATTAGTTTACTAATAACAAGATGTAATAGTTGAGAGTCTCTATAGGATGACCAAAGACATCAGAGTTTAGCTAATGATTTATTTCTGATGGCTGTAACTTTTCATAAAGATGTTTATGAAGTTGATATGAGAAAGTCAATTTTATTTTAAAGATATTAATGTAGGGATTATAGATATATTCATTTAAAAAAATAGACTGTTGTTTTATTAATGTTTACAAGCATTAATATATGTGATTACAAAAGCAATTTTTCATCATAAAAAATTCTGAAAAGCGGCAAATAAAAATTTATTTGCAATTTGAAAAGCCAAATTGTGGGAAAGTTGTTCCAAACACACCTTCAATTCTAATTTTGTGAAGTAAAAGAAATTGCCCTGTTTTATGTTTTGTTAAACTATGATCGTTACAGATTTTGAAAGGGTGTTTAGTTTTCTGGATTCATTCCATGGCATGGGAAAGCTTAAACTAATACAGCTGTATTTCTACCATGTGATTAAAAAGGTTTTATATTCTTATATTCAATCCCAACTTCGTGGAAAAGCTGAAAAAGGTCAAAGCCGAATGTGGCTTTAGAGATTAAATGAGGTATGATCTTTCCTTCTAAAATTGTTAAAAAAAAACTCTCTAATAATACTTTGATATCATTTGTGTGTAGGTCATTTGTTTATTTGCTCTTCCATAGTATCATGTAGGCTAGTTGTTTCTCTAACATTTTTTGTCATTCTTATCTATATATGACTAAAATTTAGTTTTATCGTTTAATTGAGTGTTTATTGACGCATTGAGTAAAGTATTCATTCTAATTTTACTTTCCAAGTAGTTATTATTGCCGTAAAAAGTAGATCTTAAGCTCTCATTTCAGTTGCCAATTCCTTTTGCGTTGTTTCTATCCATTCATCAAAAATTTCCAACTATAAACTGAAACAGAGCATTAAAGCTCTCGAAACCTGCTGAACTGATAAACAACAAGAAAAAAAATTGAAATTTATTGATTAAAACCAATTGCATTCATATGAGCAAAAATCAACCGATCATTCTGCGTTCAAAAGAAGAATGTAATATGAAATGCAAAGTTGCAAACTATCAACACTAAAATTCATTTACTTTTCTGCATTATTACATATGAACAAGATTCTACTTTCAGAACCTTCATAAATGGATATATTCCATAACAAAATTGTTTTGCGCTGTAAGCAGCAAAACTAACATAGAACATATCCTCAGCATCATCATCATCATCAACTGTTAAGTCCAAAAATAAGCCCTTCAAAGGGCATTTTCTTCTCCTTTCCGTCATCACCAGGACCGAAATAAACCTTCTTCATCCGCAGGAACACCTCGCAAGTAAGCAAACTATCAGACCCCGCCTGATGCGCTTTCCCCTCCGCGCGCTTCACGCCCAACTTCTCAGCCACCTTCTCCAGCCCCCCGTAAAGCCCATCGCATCTTCTTACCAAGCACTTCACATCATATATTCGGCCACCAAAAAACCAGTTTGTCAGCACCATGAACTCCTCCATGGTCTCCGGCAGCCTCACACGCAGTTTCGTCGTCAGTTGAAACAGGGCTTTGAACAAGATAGCAAAATCGTAGCATCCGTGAAAAGCTACCCACGTCGCTCTGGAGAAGTCGCCGACGAGGCCAGCGTCAAGTATAAGGCGGGCGAGCCAGACGGAGGGGATGCCCAACTGTCGATTCCGGCTAAGATTTATCCCAGAAGACTCGAGCAGAGCGACTGAGCTGGGAGCGTGGGGGTGGCTGCGGAGGTCGAAGTCGTGAAGTTCAAATTGCCAGGTCGCGGTGGAGGTGGCGCCGTCGCTGATTGTAATGCCGACCTGTATGGGGCGAATCACGTCGGCGTTCAGTTTCAGGACAGAGTATCGCTCGGCAGGGGAGAGCAGCGTGTGATGCTTGGATGATCGGAAAATGCAGCCGGGGAACTCTGTGTCGAAGAAGACGAAGGGTGAGCGGAAACGGCGAGAAAATTGGATGAAGGAGGCCGATTCGATGTAGAAGTTTCCGATATCCACCTGACGAAGAGAAGCCATCAGAGAGCTTTTTCTTGCGCTATGTTTGGAAACAGGGAAATGTCGAATGAGTTATGAGTTGCTGTAAGATGATATATATAGAGAGAGATATCGTATATTTTTTGTCAAAGAATATCGGCAACGACATTATTTTTGTTTTGAATTTGAATGAGTGCGCTATTTTTGGAAACAGAGTCCAAATGTCGTCGAATGAGTTCTGAGTTACGATAGGATGGTATATACAGAGATATTCCTATATTTTTTTTGTTTCAGAATATATGAAAACGGTAATATTTTATTTTAAATTTGAAAGTGACGTTCCTCCTAGGTGAATTCGTCGCAGGGTGTTCTTTCTGTGTGCAATGGGATCACTTAGGCATCATAATGCCTTAATGATGTAAGAATGGATTTTGAAATCATTGGATTATTCTCATTGAGACACTTATTTTAACTTTGAGCACAAAAAAAATCAAAGGTTATTTGGTCTCTTAAACAGTTACATGAAATTTTTTATGACATTTTGAAATCCATTTGGGCTTATATTTAGACGTTCTTGGTGTCGTTGGATTCATCTTGTCAAAACATTTTTTTGACTATAAATTTGCTGAGAATGGAGATAGACTAATCCTACAGTTGAGATTTGTTAATTGCATCAAGATTCGTGCGAGATCAAATAAATTTTCTCAAAATTCTTTGTTTTTAATTAATTTAAAAATAAAATCAATTTATTTTAATTTAAGCATGATGCGTTCAAAAATAATAAATTAATTTAAAAATCTTATAATATATTTCAAAGGATTCATATTCAACAATCAAATCATCAATTTCTCATCATTAATATGCTTATGATCAGTTCATCACATATAATATTTTTTAGATCATATGTTACATAAGGGTTGTGTCTAGGGGTGTCAATTTTGGGTCACGGGTCGGGTTTGGGTTGAACCCGGACTTGACCCGATATTGTTCGGGTCAACTCGAACCCGACCCGTTTTTACAAACGGGTCAGTTTTCCTGACCCGAACCCATCCCGCTTCAGGTTCGGGTCAACCCAACACGACCCGAAATCAGGTGCCAACATGCGCGACAGGCCTAGACGCGGCAGCTATCCAGCTTGGCTAGCCCTCACAGGCTTGAGTCCGGGTTTGAGTCCTCACCTCCTCGGGACTTATGGTGACGCGGGCGAGTGGGGCAACCGGGCAGGGCTGGGATTTGCCAATGGCAGACGGGTAGCGGCGGGGCAACGGAGGTATTGGCCACGGTCAGCAGTGATTGATCAAGAGGATGCTCGGTCAGCGCCTAAGCTGGCAAGCGGCAGGGGTCACGCGGCCACGCAGGATTGGCCACGGGCAGCGGTGGTCACCCGGGCAGCTCGGTCAGCGGGTTAATCCGAGTTATTTCTGGGTTTTTGGGTCAAACCGAACCCGACCCAATTTCTGAAACGAGTCGAAAACTCTAACCCGAACCCGACCCAATCAAGGTTCGGGTCAACCTGAACCCGACCCGATTCGGGTTCGGGTCAACTCGAACCCGAAATTTCCGTGTCGTGTTTGGGTCAGATTTTCGGGTCGTGTCCTATATTGACATCCCTAGTTGTGTCAACCAATTAGTGTTATATTATCCAATAAAAAATTGATTATGGGATGGTGCAATCTATGTCGCATGTTGAAGTACCTATGAGGAACACTATATATAACCTATAGAATATCCATATTGAAACATGTAAGGATGGTTTACATACATTGCACTCAAGCCATTAACATTTATATAGTTAACACATAAACATCACTATTTACATACATAATATTCAAAACATTTAAATGAAATAAAAAATAACACCTCATTACAATCTCTAAACCCTTCTTCATGGCACTGGTTTGATACACACTCCACTTGACATTTCGATGCCCAAGCCTTGGAGCTAATCGCACTTTGCGCCCATGAAAGCCTTAGCCTACAAGCTCCACCTTACTTTGATCAATCGATGCCATGACCTATGAGCTCTCATGCAATTTTTGTTTCTGGACCCGTTGATGCCCTATGGGATCTTTTGATAGTGGTCATTGATGGGTTAGGTAACATTGGTGACAAGTCAAGCAATGTACCAAGCGAGTGTTATATGTGGAATTTGATTGTGTTGATCAATCAGGTTGTTTTGTTGCTTCAAACCTCAAGTTTCTCGTGCTCACTGGGGGGGTGCGAGGGGTTTACCCCCTGCTTGGGTTTGGGTGCAATGTACTCGAGCGCCCATGCACTATGTACTTGAATTCCCTTACATTTTGTTCCTGAGCGCCCTTGCGCTGAACAATAGAAAGTGGAGCACCACAACGGTCTGAATACGGCGACACAACAGATTAAGACAGAAGTTTAAGCGCTACAACTCCCCAATTAAACTAGTGTCGCAGCGCTGCAATACGGATTGGACGATTAGTTTCTTTCTCATTTTTCTAAAGTGTTGTCTACCTTCGGGTTATTTACTTGGCTTTCTCTGCTATTTATAAGATGTTAGACATTGAGAACAATGCATGTAAGAAGAGAAGGAAGGAGATATTGAGAGAGAAGAGAGATATGTAATTAATATTTCTTTCAATTTTCATAGTGAATTCCTTGATTTAATGTGGCTCTGTGGGTTTTCCCTATTTTGGGTTTTCCATGTTAAATTTTGGTGTCATTTATTTTTCCGGTTCTTTTACTTTCTTTTTTATTTCGTCATTATGGTGTTTACTCCTCATCCTCAACAACGAGATTTGGCAATTGTCTGCCCCACGATTCGCTTACTCTGTTAACAAAATGTTAGATGGTTTGAATAGTGAAATTTAAGATTTAAATATATAAATGCTAATATTTTGAGTGTTATGAATGCAAATCCCCCAAATTATAAATAAGCGCTCATTTAGTTCATTAAGGAGTATTTTTCCAAGATAGCTCGAATCATTTAAGAAAGTCTACTTGTAAACTTAGCATCAATTGCCATAGCAATCAAATTTACATTCAGCGGTAATATCCTCTTCTTAAATCTCATAAAGCATTCCCACCTGCAATCTCTTGCTAGGAGGAATCTTCAAAGTGACAACATTAAACCTAAAGTTCTTCTGCAAAAACCTATACAAGTTATTAATGACCCATTTCCTGAAACCCCCATTCTTCTTACTAGCATTCAGAAATATTCTCCCATGCACAAATATCACATCCTTGCATGATGCACAATCCATCATCTCAACCTCCTTAGCATTCTCAACTATCTCCTTGATCACTCCTACAATTGAACTCACATATTCTTCTCCATCCATTCTATATTGGTCCATGTAACCATACTGAACAAAGCATCTGTAGACCCCCACTGGGCCAAGCTTTGCGACAATGAACCTTCCCTCAAGAAGCACAGTTCTTATTGGAAGAGTTCTTACAGTAACAAACACTGTGACCTGACGGAGTGTGCCTACATGCTTCACATAATGTCGAATAATCGGTGGGATTCCATTGATTAAATCAGTGCAGAAGAAGCAAACTCCCGGGACTCGAGTGCTGGTTTCAACATGATGATTTAGTTCTTGTTTGCTCATCTTATTTCCATTTTCATATTGACTCTTCTTGCTTCTTTCATATGTCCATGAGAGGGTGATAACCAAGAAAAAGGCTGAGATTGCAAAGGCGACCCAACCTCCATGTGCAAGCTTGTTCAACAATGAGCTCATGTACACACCTTCAATGCTGAGATAAACTGTAAGGAACATCACCACCAAAATTATGTTTGTGTCCCATATTACAAGCATCACCACACACATTAGCACTTTTGTGATGAGCATTACCCATATCACAGCCACACCTACATCATCAAAATCATCATATTATTCTTAAGAAACATCTTATATGTGATGCAAGAGTGCCAAAACAACCTACCAAATGAATTTCCAATCTCCGCTCGGCCGTCGAAACCGATTGTGATTAGAATGTACACAAACATTAGAAAGTAGTTCACCACAGGAGAGTAGACTTGTCCCTCATGCTTGCTTGAGGTATGAATCATAGTCACACGAGGAAAACAACCGAGAGTAATGGATTGTCTGATTATTGAGAAGCTTGCAGATATGAGGGCTTGGCTTGCAACAACAGCTGCAAGAGTTGAAATGATAAACATAGGCCAAAATATGGGTTCAGGAACAGAGCTATAAAATACTGTGCTGATTCTATCAGGGTTCTTGATCAGGAATGCAGCTTCACCAGAGTATGCAAGGATCAAAGCAGGATACACAACCAATGGGTAAGAAAGCTGCATGAATAAAATATAATGTTTAGCAACCATGATGAAAAGATTTAGTTCTTAGAGAATGAATTGAAGGCTAAATTTAAGTATTTTATTGCCTGAATTCCTCTCTTGTTGAAGTGACCAAGATCAGCAAACATGGCTTCAGCTCCTGAAAAATTAAGTCTTTGTTATAACTTTTCTGTAGAGATCACCTACGTAGAGATGCATGGAAAATTGGAAATCAAGGAAAATACACTAACCTGTGATGCAAAGAGCAATTGCACCTAAGAGCTTCCATCCCTTTCTGTGGTTTCTTTGAAAGAAGTAGAAAATGTAGTGAGGTGACAAAGCTTTTAGGATTGATGGGTAGAATTTAATGATGTTGTAGAGTCCAATAGTGGCAGTGAATGAGAGCCAGAGGAGCATAATTGATTAGAAGGAGAAGCTAACTTTGTTTGTACCAAATCTTTGGAAGAGGAATAATACAACAAGGAATCCTACCGATAGGAATACATGTTCTGCGTTGCCAAGAGGCATTTGTTAGTATTTCAGAAAATTTCAGAAGGAAAAAAAATTATTTTAATGGCAATGAAATGAATGAATTGGAACATGCCTTGTTTGATCTTAGATGATCTTGATTGAATTCATTGAACGGCAGAGAGAACTGTAATATGACAAAAATGAATTGCAGTCATGTGGTTGAATGATTTTAAATAATAAATTATCAGTTTTAGATGGTAAGTCAATTAGGGTTGTAAGTGAACAAGTACACTTGATGAACAACTCGATACTCTTTCGTAAGAGGTTCGTTTATATTTATTCATGTACATAATCGAACAAGCTAAAATATAATTTTAGAACTTACTATATAAATGAGCAAGTTTTGATACTACGAATCTGTTTGAGGCAACTTTAACGTTTTGTAAAGGTGATTGTAAAGTTATTGTTGGAAAAATAACTTTTTTGAAAGTTTTTTTGTAAAAATAGCTTGATAGCATATAAATTTCTTAAAAGAAACAAAAATATATTAGCAGGCAAAAACCTGAGATGGCCGGAGTGAGAGCCCCATCACCAATAACCATACAAGTCCCTAGCTACACAATAAAGGTAATCACAGCCTGGGCTTTCGAGTTCTCCTCTAGGAATTTATTTGCCTTGGACTGTAACTTGCTTCCTTTACTATGGCACTTTAAGTTGAAATCTGAACCAAGTCTTGTGCTTGGAATTATCATCTTGCCTTTGAAGTTTACATGTTGGCGAAGCAAAAAGTACAGAGCAAAAGTTCCACCTGAAACAAATAGTAAGGCAAAGTAATAAAAATCTTTAATATGTTATTCTTACATAACAAACAATGTTGTTGAATGCAGGGTATAAATGGACACTCATATTCATTTGGAATAGACTAATCAAGTTATTTTCATAGCTTGAGAAAGTTATCGGGCCAAAACAATTGAAGGCCTCAAGTCCCTTAAAATTGAGTCTCATTAAGGCTTCGTTTGTGACAGCTTTTTTATTGTTTTATAAAGCTACTTTTGATCCATCGGGCATAGCTGGGTTGGTGGGCGAGCATGGTTGGGAAGCCCCCAACTCATGTTTGAATCCCCTCTCATGTTGTGTGACCCCTTATGTGGGGGAAAAAATAACTGCGAGTCCTGCACCTGAAGTTGACTTTGATGAGTACTCGTGATCTTCTAAAGAATAGCTTGAACTAGTAGGTCATTAGGTTATCTCAAGAGAAGAACTCATCAAGAGAACTCGCTTTTCAGCTAGATTGCTTTTCAAAAGTTTTCGATCATTTGACAACTCAATCAATCCTAACTTATCTCGTTACTAGCCATACCAAGTCACTCATATTTGCTTCTATAAATATTTTTTCATGTAATCAACAACTACAGTTATAGGGCCAAGAATTGAGTGTGAATTTGACATCATTCTATACTTCTGATCAAATCTCTATCAAATATAAGCTTTGTTTGGAATAGCTTTTTTATCGTTTTATAAAACTGCTATAGAGAAATAATTTTTTGAAGCTTTTAAAAGCAGATTTCTGGAACCATTTTTTCTAAACAACAAGAAAATGAAGGCTAAATAAAAAATGTGGTTGCCATCTGAAAAGTAAAGCAGTAAGAAAGCTGTTCAAAACTGTTTGAGATAGCTTTCTTATTGCTTCTTAAAACAGCTTTCTAGAATCTATTCTCTAAACCATCCCTCTTTTTTTATCTCTCTAGCTTTCATGTTCAATCTAGTTATGCATTAGATCACTAATCAAAGGCATCCACTGATTTCCACATATCTCAAAATAGTACAATAAATCTAAACGATATATAAGTAAAGCAGTAAGAAAGCTGAAAAGTAAAGCAATGTGGTTGTCATCTGAAAAGTAAAGCAATAAGAAAAATGTGGTTGCCATAAAAAAATGTGGTTGCCATCTGAAAAGTAAAGCAGTAAGAAAGCTGTTCAAAACTGTTTGAGATGGCTTTCTTATTGCTTCTTAAAACAGCTTTCTAGAATCTATTCTCTAAACCATCCCTCTCTTTTTTTTCTCTCTCTAGCTTTCATGTTCAATCTAGTTATGCATTAGATCACTAATTAAATGCATCCACTGATTTCCACATATCTCGAAATAGTACAATAAATCTAAACGATATATAAAATTATACAAACATAACTATGATAAATGAACTGAAAAGAACATACCTTCTCCATGGTCATAGTGCCAGCGACCGTCGTTTAATTACTGGCGACACACCGGCCGTCTCAAACACTGGTTTTGCCGGCGGCTCAGTCATTGGTTGACGACCGATTGACCGCCAGTTGACCGCTGGTATTTATCGACGGCTATATTAAAATTCCGGTGGTTAGAATAAGCATCCGGTATCAAAGTTTCTAGAGGCCAAACCGTTGGTTAACCACCGAAAACCTGTAGCATTTTCAAAAAAAATTTGACAGCCCCCTCCTTTTATTTCAATTTTCACAATACATGCATAGAATTTAGAACATATATAACATTCAAAGAAAAAATGTTGGCCAATTATGAGTAAAAATATTGGCCAGTTTTTACAAAGAAGAAATGTGAAAAATATTGTATATTACAAATGACAGGAGTGTTGACCTATGTATATCTGCCATATTCAATACAAGCAAAAGAGATAATGATCGATTATTGTTAGGAAACAATACATTGTTGATAACGAAGATCGGAGTGTCTCGATCATAATGAATTGATTAAAACTTTCTGATTACAAAAATGGATCATAACGGTACATTCAGGACATCAAATATATCAAATAAAAGTTGTTAGTATGCAACTCGATCAAACAACACTATGTTAGTGAGCACTAAATTATCAAAAATTACCCAAAATATTCTCTGACCATAAAATGCGTTGCATCAATGTGTTCAGAATATTAAAATTAATCAGGAAGGGACACCTCGACGTTGCTCGACAGACTACAAGCGAAATGTTGCTCGACATTGTCAAAATGTTATTCGTTTGTGAAATAGTCTTCACCAATGCATCCAGGACGTCAAAAACACCGGGAAAAGACTGCAATTTTATTAGGATATTTGCACTAGTGAAAATATAAAAGTTGATGGCATACGAGGTGACGACAATATGTAAATTGAAACATATCAATAAAATAAAAACAATTAACAAGTGGTGAATAGACATTAAAAATAGTTGATATTATATATGTATAAAATAAGTTATATATTAAGTAACTTTGTAAATATAAAGTCCTATATTTAAATAATAATTAATAGTTAATTGGTATCCAAATGCCATTGTTACTATACATATTAGTTCAATATCATATATCCAAATTCCATTGTTAGATTTGTTAAAATCATGTGTTGGACAATTTACCCTTATAACTAATAATATTATAATACTAATTTGTTAAAACAAGATAAATCCAACGTCATTTGTACTATTCAGATTTTGTTTTAAATCTTATACTAGTTTTATTCCACTACCTATATCATGCACTTTAGATATGCCATAGAAAATTTACTGCTTGCATGTCTCAATCCACGTGCCATGTGTTAAATAACCTTCTCCAATTTATATATGATTATGTGTTTGCCGGAAGTGGATTTTGCTGAATTCTTTGCTTTTGTGTTTCCTTGCATGTACTTCACCGCCCATGTGCCATATAATTCCAAAAAATTACAAAAATCTGTATCAATCTTTACCTCAAATATATGCTAAGTCCTTCCACTCCTATTATTATTTTTCGGTTCATAAGCTTTCGCACATCCCAGCCTAAGCCAGCAACCCCTCTGTTCCTCCTTGCCGTGAAACCTCCTAGCCGATCCCCCATATCCACCTACACTCAACCATACAATCTCCTCCTTCAACTCAACGCCTGCACTGAACCCCACGCCCAGCCTTTATTCTCCATCGCCTCGCTTGCTCGTCAAGGTATATTGTTTGCCAAATTCTAACACCTCAAATCTCATTTTCGGCGTTTGCAACGAACCGGCGAACCACCTATCGTAGCACGGTAGGAGGGAGTCCGGTGCGACGCATACGGCGAGCCCTATACACGCTCTTGTAGCGTGGTGGGGAGAGACACGAGTGTTCTTTTATGGGTACTTTTGAAGGCCCCATACATGCTCTTGTAGCGTGGTGGGATGAAAAGATATACGGCCCGGTGTCTCCTGACACCTACCATACACGCTCGAGTAGCGTGGTGGGATGGCCCAATTGTCCGTAGATGCCCCCTATGCGGGGGAGACGTCGGGATACTGCCAAAATTTTGACTATAAAAGCCTGAATAAAATAATTTTGATATTTATTCTTAAGCTCAAACAAAATAAATTTGAGATATTTATTTGACTCAAATTATTTGTTGAACTCAAATGAAATAATTTTGAAATAATTCTTGAGCTCAAATTAAACATTTTTTTTAGGAGATTTCTTGGACTTAAATTAAATAATTTATGAAGAATACTTGAGCTCAAATTAGATTATTAATATAAAAAAAAAATCAATCACTGGAATATCAAATAATTTTGTATGGCAAAATTTCTCTGCTATGCCTAGTGGTCAAAGTGGTATTTAAAAAAAATTCTCTGGCACCATTTTGATAAAGATAAAGGGATAAAAGAATTTAATCATGATATGTAGATTTGTGTTTCCAGCAACTTTGATATTAAGACATATAATAAAATTTTGATTGCTGGCGTTTTGAACAGATTTTTGTTCTTATCAAAAAAAAAAAAAAAACGAAAAGTGTCATTTATTAAAAGGTGAATTTGATTGGATCCAAATTACACAAATCATTTTTGATGCTTTGAAGCACTTGGCTTTCAAGACCCTTGCTTTATCTGTACTCAACATTAGAGAGGATTTTGGATTTGAGTGCCATGTCTCTCATGCAAAGTTTGTGTTCTTCTAAGCTAAGGGCATTTGATCACCTCATTTAAAAATTTCAAGAGTTGGGAAAAATATTTGGTTTAAAATGAGAAGTCCTATACCATTGTCTGAGCAATAATTCATTAAAATATTACTATAGAATTCAAAATAAAATTTTTGCTTAAAGTTGGAGACACTTAATATTTGGCACTCTCCTAATGAAAGTGATGGGTTTCAAGTGATAAAGAAAGAGGACGAACTTTTACTTTGCTTCATCTTTCTTCCATAAATAGCCATGGTGGCTATGATAATAATGAAATCAATTGATGGTAATGATAAAATTAAGTTGAAGTTTATGGCTTAGTCTCATAATTAGTAAAATGTTGCTAAGCTTGGCTTTAAATTCAAAATGCACATTTCTTAACATAGTACGCTATCACTCCGAAACAACATGCCATTATTTGAAAATCTCTAAGCATACTGAAAATGAGGCATTACTTTAACAAACATGTTATTTATGCTACTATGAGAAGCATGCAACGACCTCAAAATTTATGTTATTGATTGCAATGAACATATTATTTCTAGCTGCAAATCGTTCATCGATAAGCTCATAATCACCTCGATAAGCTAGCAATCATTTTCTTGCTTCGATAAGCACATTATTGAATAATCTTTGAAATCAACGCAATCGGATCCGCACCACTTTTACAAGCGGACAGAAGGCGTTTGTATGCCTCTAAATAAAATTTTGTGCATATCCTAATGGAAATCATTTACACAAATAATCATATTCAAACATTTAAAATGCCCTCCTCTTGCATTAAAATTGAATTTTCTAAATTTCAATATGCAACATCGAGTAGGGTGTCGACACCTCTAAGATGTGTGTAGCAGCCTTGGGAAGCAAGTGACTGCCCCAAGAAGAGTGCTACCGTCTTGAGAAGCAAGTCAGCTCGAGAAGTATGCAAATTAAATTTTAAAAGCCTAATATACATGCTATTCTATCCCCGATGATGGCCGTGTTGAATGTTGATATCAACCGGAGGGGATTCTATAACTTCAAATATTTCCAAATGCTTATAAAATACAAATATTTTCAAATGCTGAAATTCAGCCCCGATGATGGCCGTGTTGAAAGCTAATCTCAACCGGAGGGGACTTCAAACATTTAAAATACCCCCAAAATTTCAAAATTAAATCATGTTTGAAATAAAATCTCAATAAATTTTAAAATATTCAAATGAAATTTATTATTTAAAACTTAACGCAAAAATTCATTCATCATCCGCAAACGTTTGTTAAGGATGATAAATTTCAGAATAACTTCAACTCACAAAGAGCAAAATGTCTAATTGAATGTATCACTGTGATTCATTCTCAAATGATTTCTCGCCAGCGGAGACGTGGCATGTGCCCTCTGACCGGGTGGTTTTGCTGCAAAATAGCACCACTATATTACGGTTACGGTCAAAGCCCGTATGTTCTCCAATGGTTAAAAGCCCCTTGAGTAATGAATTATAGGGTGCATTTAATAAGGCATAAAGCTTTCTGTTAGCTAAGGTTGACTAAAATTTGTCTCCTTAAACAAGCATCCACCCCATGTCTACAAGGTCCCCTTGGACGAAGCAACCCATGGCTGCCGACAAGGATCCTTCTGTCAGGTTGGGTCAACTACCTCCTCTGACTAAGTAGACTAGGGACCACGATAACCCGGGACGACGGAACCATGGGATCTTGATCGGGCTCATCATCATTCCCCCCACCATCCGCTTTAAGTATAAAAATAATAAATCTATAAATTTACAAAAAAATTCACATGCTGCTACTATATGCTAGGTATTTTGCACCTACTTCATGACTAGTCTTAATCGAAAGTTCTCTCTCGTAATTGAGAGGGGTAATTAACTATAGGGGCTTGCGCCTATAGGAAACCTAGAACCAGATCATAAAGTCCTCACAAAATGAGGGCGAAATCTCTGGGTAATGTCTTATCTACAAACCCATCTGCCTTCCAAAAATTTACCCCGGAACTTATTCCGTTAAAACTCTCCTACGCAGGGGAGGCCGGGGGACGAATTTTTGGAGCCCACAAGGAGTATTAGTATTTGTACAAAGATGTGGTAATTAACATGTGAAATCATAATTGGGTTCATTTGGAATAGGTGTAGCTTTTCTTAAAGATTATTATAAAGTTGTTGTAGTAAAAGTAACTTTTTGAAAGTTGCTGTTAAAACTTAAAAGCAACTTTCCAACATAGAAATTTTAAAAAGCAAAGCTAAACAGAAATATGATTGTGATTATAAAAAGCAAAGCAGAAATAAAATGGCCTCAAATAGACCCGAATTTTTTTTCTTTGAGAAAAAAAGATCATAAAAGAAGAATACCGGTGATTTATGCTGAGGAATCATCCATGAAGCTAAATGTTCTTTGTGGTGGAATCTCATTTGTCTCCTCAACTTCCTCAGGGCTCCCAAAGCCTTCTTCCAAAGAGCCCATCGCTCTCCCCTAACTTGAAGCAAGAGGAAGATTAAGGAATGCTGAAATAACCAATTAGAAGAAAATATATAGCTGATCAATCCAGAGAAAAAAAAAAGAAGTTCTGTTGATTTTTCCAACATATATATATATATATATATATATATATTTTTAATTTATGTAAAAATATCATATTAATTTTTTCACATTTATTTTATTTTTTTAATATTAAAAATACATAGAAGCTGGAGAGATGAAGAGGTGGGAAACTGAGCTTTGGAAGGCTGCTAAATGACCATGCACTTCACGGTAGGAATTTTTTATTTTTGATGTTTTTTTTTATATAATATTCAAAGAAATAAGACTCAAACCTAATAAAATAAAAAGAGAATGTTGTTTGAAGCTAAGAATATTCTTCCTATTTAAAGAACTTTTTTGTGTAACTTTTGAGCAAATTAAAGGCAAATGCAAAAACAAGACTTTTTAGTTGATAACTTAGACTTCATTTGGGACGGATTTCTTACTGCTTCTTAAAGCAGCTTTCTAGTAAAAAATTAAACAAAGCCTTAAGCTCCCACTAACATATCAAGATGAATGCACCTTCCTAATTGAGGGAAGTTATTTTAGAAAAGTATTTAAGGTAGATTCGAATTTTGAAATTCAAAATTCAAAGATCATTGGAGAAGGGGCCGGCAGCTAGTGGAAGCCAGGGGAGGCCGACGGGGAGGGGGTTTGGGGGAGAATGGTGGCGAACTGGTGAGGGGAGGCCAGACGCTTAGGGAGGTGGTGAGGGTGGCGGATTAGGGAGGAAAAGGGAAGGGATTTGGGAAGCTTAGGCCGGCAGCAAGGGGCTTAGGCTAGGCGGCCGGTGGTGGTGCCCAAAGAAGGAGGAAAGGGGGAATATTAGGTACTAACCCCGAGTCCCCGAAATCCACCCGTGGCTGACGGGTGATGCAAGCCCTCTCCAAGGGTTTCTCCTCTCATGAACTCACACAGATATCAAAGTAAAAAAAACTAGAATTTCATTCATAATCATCATTAAGCAAAATACAAAAGAACTAGCCTATAAATTAGCCTCATAATAAAGAAAAGGAAACAAAGATTAAAATGCCCTTTGGGCTACAACACCACATGACCACCCCTAGGGTTAAAATGAGAAAAAACAGAAATAGAAAATAAACTAGTACATAAAACACATAAAAAATAAAAAATTAAACTCCAGATCATAGCCGCTAATCTTCGATGTCCTCATCACGAAGCCTGAAGTAGATAGCTTTATTCAGCAAGGAATGGTAGGGGAGAGACCTTTCCCCTGTAGCAATGATGCCCCCAACATAAGCATTAATTGGGAGATTAAAAACAAAACTTACTTAAGAACCCATAAATTCTTTTAATGAAAGTCATTCAGCCATGGATCATTGAAAAGGTAGCTCTAATTAGAAAATATGTTATGTTAGAACCTACCAGCATATGATGATAATTTGCTTTTTAAGCCAGCTAATAATTTTTTAATATAGCCTGGCAATCAGGGGCAGAACCAACCTTAATTTTCAGGGGGGTCAACCTTATAAGTAAAAGTGTAGAGATTTTTTTTCATATGTATATCATTTTAGTGACTAATGGTTATTTGTACTTGAATATATAATATATTTTAAAAATATCATTAACATCTTGTATAATTACAATTATTCTTAAATCAAAATTAGGTAATACCTCTACACAATATGTCGGGTGTCCAAGGGGGCTGCGCCCCCTTACGGGGTTCAACCTGTGATAGGAACATTAACGTATTTAAGAGGGAGAGAGCTACTAGGAATTCCAAGGATCTCACAAAGGTGCTAAGGGTTGGCCACAAATTTAGAAAACAATATCACACATTTGTTAGGATGAGCTAAAAGGACTATAAGATAGCCAAAAGATGAGATTGATTCTTGCAGAGAATTGATAATCCTCCCATTGCAAGCAATTCTTTAGCATAAAAGTGACTAATGGAGATCTTGCCAAATTTTAAATATCTGTAGTTCTAATTAAAAAAAAATTAATTAAATTAAAAATAGGTATTAATTATTTTTAAACTTAAAATATATTTTTATTTTTTTATTGAAATATTATTATGAATTATTTTTATGTGTGTGAAATATTATTGTGAATTATATTTGTGTGTCTCTACGAAATATTATTCTCATAAAATTGATTCGTAATACTTCCAAGTTTCAATCGTCATGCTTCATGATCAATAAAATTGATGTATGCTTTTATATCTCAGAGATCAATTGGATTTTTTTAATGCTTCATGCACCATCAAATAGCTACAATTTGTTTCATATTTTATACGTATAAGAATACCTAAAACATGAACCTAAAAAATATTAACTATGCAAACCTTTTAAAAATGTTATATTTTGAGAAATATTTTTGAAAAATTTATAAGTGAAGAAGTTGTTGGAACTAAAACTGTATATTTAAATGTCAAATCCATTGAAACTATTTGAATTGGAACTCTTAAAATTATAATAAATTAGTTTGATTTGACAAATATAAATTTTGTATAAAAGCCTAGAAATGCTCATGGACGGTAGCATTGTAGAATTTGACATGCAAATAAAAGTCACCTTTTCATAATCAAAATGATCGCAAAAGTGTTAAGAATATTGTGTATGAAAAAAATAGAAGATTAATTGAATTATTATTTGTGTGCTTACTCAGAGAATCTATGATTGAATATATAATTATAATCATTGATAAATAAGGATACTATGCAAGGCTAAGAGTTATTACATTAGAAACAAATAAAAAACCGTGATTCTCTCAAATAGAGACTCTCTATCTTCTACTTTAAGAAAGATAATTAAAGTAATTTGTTACACATATTGCAGTAATAATTGAGGATTATATCATGTTAATTACAAGGATATTTCTAAATACTCAAGCTCAAGTTGGAGAGTGAAGGTTATCCAATCCAACTTGTTGTGAATTACCAAGACTAAAGCCTTTGTTAGTATGTATGCTATTTTCAGTATTTTGAGGTGTTCGATTCAATAAAGACTACCTATTCAAGCTTGTATTTTCTTTTGAGCTATAATAAAATCAATTTTAATTTTTTTTGTGTGGTTATGCAAAATGAGGTTAGCTGTAATTTTCAAAGTTGCCTGATTATCACATAGCAATAATAATAAAGTCATTTGTGAAACTTTTATGTCTTGTATGATATAGTGCAATCATGTATTCTTATGTCCATCGGTTAGTAGTCTAACAGTACCGATGATCTTGAATCATTGGTTTGTACCTTAGAATTTCATGAAATAATTGAGTTTTAAAGGAAAATTTAATATCAATAAACATATCTTGTAATGCAGCCACCATAATTTGATTCTCAGAAAGCTTTTAATGTAAAGATTTTTAGTGGAAAATAACAATAAAACATACAAAGAATAATCTTTGTATTCTTGAGGATTCAAGTGGCTACATCTAAGAAGCTCTCCTCCGCTCATGCATAAATTGGCTCAACATTCTAGTTAAATAAACTATATCATGTCTCATGATGGTTAAATAAATTAATCATTTAACTAATCTTCTATGTTTAGTTGGGTCATTCAACATTGTTCCATTCATGGTAATGTGCCCCTCCACCCCGCCGCACCCCCCCCCCCCCCCCTCCTCTAACTCTAAACTCGTGATCTTAAATGTCACATGCATATTTTCTTTAGGAATATTAAGATTCCTTTTTATGAATGAAAAAAATTGATCCATACAAATATTTCATATTTCAATGATGCTTACTATATTAATGTTTGAAGAGAAACTCTTTAAAAAATTTTAGTTCTTCAAGATATGCCTGTTAGAAGAATTTTGTAAACTTAGAGAGCAAGAATAAATGAAGTACCTTGAGCTTTTGCTATGATAGAATAATCACTTATAACTATTAATAACCAACCTTCTAAATGGTGTTTAAGAAGGTTGAGAACGGGTTTCTTGAGGCTTGTTTGAGCCCATAGAGACATTTGTTGAGATTACATACAATACTTTCCCTCGTTTGATCAACCTAGTGTAGGCTCCATGTATATGGCTTCATGCATGTTCCCTACGCAGAAAAATAATTTTGATCCCTTATGTCTAATTAGTGCATAAACAAGTTCTAGGCAACGACAATAGCAAAGAGACGATGAAGGAGTAGTAAGTTTAGCTTTAGGAGAAAATGTTTCATGATAATTGATTCCCCCAACTTGATTGTATTTTTTGGTAAATAGGGACGCTTTATAGTATTCAATGCTTCCATTGTACTTGATTTTGTAAATCCATTTTCATTTGATTGGTTTATTTTTAATGAGAAGAGGATAAGCTCCATGTTTTGTTTTATTGTAATGCTTTCAATTATTAATTCATGACTTGTTGCAAAAGAGGATTGAAGATAGCTTGAGCATAATTTTTTAGCATCTAGTGACCTGGAATGTTAGTAAGAAATTTATGATGGGCATGAGAAATAGGAGTATATGATAAAAGTATTGAGTAAACGATATAATGATTGAGTGGGGATGCCATTTCATAGTCTTTATGTCATGTTAGATGTTGCTTTGGGAAAGTAGATGGGAGAGAGTATGACTTTGTTTGGGATGTTTTTTTTTTTTGTTTTTTTTCTTTTTTGCTTCTTAAAGTAGCTTTTTAGTACAAAAAAAATAAAAGTTTTGTACTAGAAAGTTGTTTTAAGAAGCTGTAAGAAAGCTATCCCAAATGAACCGTATGTTATTCTAAATTGATTTTGTTGGTTCATGTGTGATGAGCATGATCTCATGAATTTCTTGTGTTTTTGTAAATTGGGTTTCAGGAATTGAATTGTACAAAGTGAAAGTTTGTTCAATAGCTAGGTTGTCAGCAATGTCAAAGGAAATATTATGTAACCTATATTCTTGACTAGGTGTGTTTGGAATATTTAAGAACTTCTCAATTCCTATATCATAAAGTTTTATATAATTGTTTTGTATAATGGAAAATTTGTTTTATATAATTAGTCATCACAACCATTTAAAAACTTCTCAATTCCTATATCATAAAGATTATAACCTTTTTGACCAATTAAGTATTTAAAAATATATGATTTGGCATGACGATCAATGAATGAGATAAATAGTAGTTACATTTCATAAACAACTAAAAACTTTTAAGTAATCAAGTGATGAAGGCCAATTGTGTGGTAACTCGAATGGGAATTTATTAGACAACAATGATGATGTCATTCTGTTTATAAGGTTGAGAATGATCAATACACTTTCTCCCCGAAACAAGTGGTGGATAGGATTGGAAAGTAATGTTCATGCTATGATTAGAACATGTCAATATATTCATTCTACTACATTTTTTCTTGGAATGTGAACAAAGATGCTTTGGTATCCAATCACGTTATCTTCAATGAAGCTGTTTAGGGAAGGAATTCAAAGCCATTGTCAATTCTAACAGCTTGAACGTAGGAACAAAATTGAGTGTAAGCAAAATTGAAGAACTTCTGCGAAGGTTTGTGTTTTGTACTTATTTTGTATGAGGAATTTTCAAGCGCAGCATGTGAAATCATTAATAATATTAAGAAGAAACATGCCCGTGAATAGTTTGGATGATTAATTTGGTTCTCAAATATCACAATGTAGTAACTTGAGCATGACTAGATAGTGAACTTATAGGAAATGAAAATAATGGGATAAACAATTATTATTGTTTGAGATGTTTTTTGTACTAAGAGCATGTAATAGAGACCAACATGCTGTTTTCCCAAGCCAATCGTCCTACATATGATCAAGTCTTGCAAGATACAAAAGGCTGGAAATAATACCAACAGTTTGGATCGGTGTTAAGTTTGCTTACTGACATTAAATTCTAGTGGAAGGAGGGGACTAACAAGACATAGTCTAAGGTTATGTTTAAATTGGATGATATTGTAACTGCTAAACTTATTGGTGTTGAAGTCCCAGTAGGTAAATTAATTAATGTTATTAATGAAGGTTTTGTTTTGAGTAAAAAGTGTTGGGTCTGAAATGATTTGATATGTAGCTTTACTTTTTAAAATCTAAGGTGTTGTGAATGCAAAATTGATTGAAGTATTGGAAAAGTTGAACTCACCTGCAACATTTGCATAAGCATTGCTATTACTAGAAGCATGATTCTGGTTCATCATAGATATAGCATGAGAGTGTTTTTGATGTTGAACTGTGGAACGACAATGTGATGGTTTCTAACTCCCAAAGAATTAAATTTGAAAGAATTATCAAATAATATCTCTTAATTGATTTGCTAGAGTCACTAAATATCTATTATTTCAAATAAATCCATCAAAACACTATAAATCATATACTTCAAAATATTTATAGATTCATTCATTTAAAATATATTTTGCAGTACTTAGAAGATTTTAACAATATCCATCTATTATTTTTAAAGCTCTTAACTACAAAAGAGTAGAACAAAACACATAAATAAAAGAAAACTTAAAAATACTGATCAATCTCACTCTAGAGGGTTCTGACCCCTTCCCAGACCTGAAATCAATAAAAATTGCATAATGAGCTTAAAAAGCCCAACATGTTATTAATGTCCTATTATTGCATTCAATGCAAAATAAAAAATAATATGTGTGCTCCAGTTTCAATCAATATCAATCAATAAACTATTAGTATAAATAAAAAATAATCTATTCGATTAATATCAATTAGTAGTAAAAATTAATTTGATTAGTAAAATAGGAGATTCTCACTAAGAAAAAGGTGTTTATCAATCTATAAAAAAATTAGTAAAAAGTCTATAAATCTATAACAGATGCAATTATATTCTTGCTGATGATTTTATTATATGCTTCTACCAATCAGTATATAACGTAGAATTGTCTATCAATATGTTATATCAATGTGAAAATATTCAACCAATTGAATTAAATTTTGTCATCTCTAGCATTTGTTTGATTCTAGGAACCCAATATTTGATTTTTAAAATATTCAAAAGTTTGTCAAGGAACAATGATTTCTTATCACGTAAATTTAGTTCAAGATAGTGAACTAATAACAGTATGAGAGTTTGTATGATGACCAAAGACATTAGATTCTAGCTAAGAATTTATTTAAGATTGTTGTAGTTTTTTATAAAGACAATAATGAAGTTGTTGTGAGAAAATGAATTTTCTTTTAAAGATGCTATAGGCATTATAAATATATTCATTTTTTTTAACAGATGGTTGTTTTATTATAGTTTACACACATTAATATATTTGGTTATAAAAAAATAGTATTTCTTCATAAATTTTTTTTTAAAAGTAGCAAAAAAACTAGATTGCAATTTAAAAATCAAAATAGTGGAAAAGCTAATCTGAATGTACCTTAAATTCAAATTCAATGAAGTAAACGAAATTGACTTGTTTTAATTTTTGTTAAACTACTACGATCATTATAAATTTTTAAAGGGTCTTTATTTTTCTGGATTAATTCCATGGTGTGGTAAAGCTTATACTAATACAGTTTTATTTATGCCTTGCGATTAAAAGGTTTGAACATCGAGAAGAAAATAGGAAGGACTGTCTGAGAACTCTCTATGCATTAATTGAAGATGCAGCTAAAGCAGATAAGTTGGTTTAAACGGTCAGAACTTGTTATTTCAAGAATCTTCTTAAATCCAACCCCAACTTCATGGAGAAGCTGAAAAAGGTCAGGGCCTTGAAGGTTCAAGGATCTAAACAAGTTCCTGCTTAATGTGGCTTTAAAGATTAAATGAGGCTTCTTTGTTATTGAAGGGTATCATTAGCTTCTACTAATGTGAAGCTGTTATTTGCAATTGTCTTTATCTTGTTTGATTTTTCCTTATTGATTTAGAAGAAAATTTCTTTAATGAACAATTTGAAGCTGAAGAACATGATAAGCATGATTCAAGAGCATGTCCAGATTCTAAGCTTAAGTTTTACGATTTCAAGCTACATTTTAGATTTTATGAGGTTTTTTTCTTTTTTGAAGAAGTTAAAAATTCAGTAAGAATATGTTGATATCGTTTGTATCTGATTAATTGAGCTGATATGTTTATTTTCTCTCCCATAATTTCTTCTTACATTTTGTCATTCTTATCTATATATATAACTAAAATTTAGTTTTATTGTTTAATTGAGTGTTTATTGATGCATTGAGCAAAGTATTAGTTCTAATTTTACTTTCCGAGTAGTTATTGTTGCCGTAAAAAGTAGATCTTAAGCTCTCATTTCAGTTGCCAATTCTTTATGCGTTGTTTCTATCCATTCATCAAAAATTTCCAACTATAAACCGAAACAGAGCATTAAAGCTCTCGAAACCTGCTGAACTGATAAACAGCAAGAAAAAAAATTGAAATAGTGAGCGTTTAATTTCCAGCTACTTAATTTTATTGATTAAAACCAATTGCATTCATATGAGCAAAAATCAACCGACCATTCTGCATTCATAAGAAGAATGTAATATGAAATGAAAACTATCAACACTAAAATTCATTTACTTCTCTGCATTATTACATATGAACAAGATTCTACATTCAGAACCTTTATAAATGGATATGTTCCATAACAAAATTGTTTTGTGCTGTAAGCAGCAAAACTAACCACGGGACATATGATCAGCATCATCATCATCATCATCAACTGTTAAGTCCAAAAATAAGCCCTTCAAAGGGCATTTTCTTCTCCTTTCCGTCATCACCAAGACCGAAATAAATCTTCTTCATCCTCAGGAACACCTCGCAAGTCAGCAAACTATCAGACCCCGCCTGATGCGCTTTCCCCTCCGCACGCTTCACGCCCAACTTCTCAGCCACCTTCTCCAGCCCCCCGTAAAGCCCATCGCATCTTCTAATCAAGCACTTGATATCATATATGCGGCCACCAAAATACCACATTGTCAGCGCGATGAACTCCTCCATGGTCTCCGGCAGCCTCACACGCAGTTTCGTCGTCAGTTGAAACAGGGCTTTGAACAAGATAGCAAAATCGTAGCATCCGTGAAAAGCTACCCATGTCGCTCTGGAGAAGTCGCCGACGAGGCCAGCGTCAAGTAGAAGGCGGGCGAGCCAGACGGAGGGGATGCCCAATTGACGATTCCGGGTAAGATTTATCCCAGAAGACTCGAGCAGAGCGACCGAGCTGGGAGCGTGGGGGTGGCTGTGCAGGTCGAAGTCCCGGAGTTCGAACTGCCAGGAAGCGGTGGAGGTGGCGCCGTCGCTGATAGTAATGCCGACCTGAATGGGCCGAATCACGTCGGCGTTCAGTTTCAGGACAGAGTAGCGCTCGGCAGGGGAGAGAAGCGTGTGATGCTTCGATGATCGGAAAATGCAGCCTGGGAACTCTGTGTCGAAGAAGACGAAGGGGGAGCGGCAACGACGAGAAAACTGGATGAAGGAGGCCGATTCGATGCAGAAGTTTTGGATATCCACCTGACGAAGAGCAGCCATGAGAGTTCTTGCGCTATGTTTGGAAACTGGGAGTTCGAATTAGTTATGAGTTGCGATCTATATGATATATATAGAGATTAGAGATATATGTATATTTTTTATTTCAGAATATCTGCAACGGTAAAATCTTATTTTAAATTTGGAAAGTGTGGTTTGAGAAAATGAAGAGGTGAAATTTGATCTTATATTTTTGAGTCACAGTTATTGTAATGATTTTTGTTAATAAAATTCTAAAAAAATGAAAAGCGTTAAATTAATTAGTACTTTTATTTAAAAAAAAGGGTTTTACTTATTTCTTTGTTTTTACATTCTTAATAGAAATTAAAGTTAACGAGAATATTGTTAATTTACACACTCTACATCAAGATATATAGTTTTCCAATAATGGTGGAAGCTTCATCGTTTATGAAATTAAGTTTTTATTTCATGTCATTTGGGTTTCTAGAGATGAACTTATGCTACGAAGAACCAACGACTCCAAATCTTGGCTAGTTTCTAGAATTGGGTCGACCATCAAAACCTTCCCAACCCTAATTTCACTTAAAATAAAACTACATCAAATATATCCTTACTCTCATACGCAGCTTAAAATAGCCTCTCATTCACCAATTTTATCATATCAATGATCCATGCCCACACCCAACGCCATCCCACTTGTATCAATATCACCTTAACAACTTGAAACAATCACTCAAATCATTTCATTCTAAGAGTAATATTCAAGTTGTCATTAGAATTTTATTTGCAAAATCATTTTGAGATGTAACTCAACATAAAATGTGGCTAGCAATTTGAAATGAATTTCATACAGGGGACTCATATCGAATGACAAGCCCTAGCAAGATTTTTTGTTCAATTCCTGGTTCATGTGGATGGCATGCTCAAAGTCAAAATGGATGAAGAGGTTTGGGATGTGTTCACTGAACGAGCCTCAAGGAAGAATAATCATAAATTTGGGATAATCCTATATGGAGCTAATGGATTGGTACTATCACTATCCCTAAAATTGAACTTCATGTTAACCAACATTCAAGTGAATGGACAATACTGCTTATAGTTATACACCTACCATTGATTGTTAGTGCTAACAAGATGAGAGTCTTGTTTGAGTCCTAGCTCATGCTGCATTAAATGGTAGCGAATTAATAAGAGTAGGCTCCAATATTGTTCTTGTATCTAACTAAGATATAAACTAAAATTGCATTGAGGGAGGAAAATTGGGTCAAAAATATACTCTCCAAGTTCCAAAACCCTCAATGCAACTTCCTCCCAAGAAATTGTTGGACAATCTACAAAAAGGAGTCAACATCATCAATCAAGCATCATACTTATTCATTCCCCAAAGATACTTTCTCTTAATAGAGTACTTCTACAGAAAAAGAAGAAGCCATATTCATCAGATATATCAATAGAGTACTTCTAGAGAAAAAGAAGAAGCCATATTCATCAGATATAAATCATCTTTATATTATCACAACCTGACCCGATATGATATAGTTAAATTAATTAAAACATTGCATTATACACTATCACAAAGCTACTTCACAATGTCTTAATATGTAACCATGAAATATATGGAAACATTGCATTTTAAATAAATTTGAAAGATAATAAATTTTTTTAATGTCAAATTTGTATATAATATAGAAAATATAGAAGTTTAGGTGTTAAATATGTATTTTCAATAATTTTAAATGTTATGTATGTAAAAATCTCAATTTATTTTAATAGCTATGAAACGAATAAAGCTTGAAAATAGGCTTTGAGATTTGCCTCTAGCTAGAAACGTTCGGCATTGAGTTAGATTCAATAATTATTGAAATCTAATGTGTAATTTATTTGTTGGAAGTAAGAAAGAATTGTCAGATTCATGAGTGGTGATTGGAATTAGTTAGATAGCGGGATGAGTACATTATTGGCAGATTCATGCAGTGCATCTATCCATTCCTCATAAACTGAAAGAGAACATTAAAGCTCTCAGACCTGCTGAACTGCTCTTAAATAGGTTTTAATTATATAAACAGCAAGAAGAAAATTGATCAGATTTATGCTGATCAAATTTAGGTCAGAATACTCAGATTATTCTAAAAATTATAGATAAAAAACGATTTCATTCTGCGTTCAAAAAGAAGAGATTGTATTATAAAATTGAAACTATCAACACTAAAATTGATTTACGTATCATCATTATTACTATCAACAAGATTCTACTTTCGGAACCTTTATTAAATGGATGTCTTATAACAAAATTGTTATGCACCGTAAGGAGCAAAACTAAAACAGGACATATCGTCATCATCAACACACAAAAAAAAAAAAAATCATCAACAGCAACGAAATCATCATTTTTAAGACTTTAACCATTTCGACCAAAGATAAGCCCTTCAGAGGGCATTTTCCTCTCCTTTCCGTCATCACCTGGACCCAAAAACATCTTCTTCATCCTCAGTAATTTATATTGCCTTGTACAGAAGTATATCATCACATATATTAGATAAAGTTAGATATTCTAACTAATCATAACAAATCATATAGTATTTTGTAGTGTTTTTTCCATACTAATCATAATAAATTAGGTATAGTAATATATCATGTTAAATAAGTGAAAACAATCAAGTGACATTACATACAAGAGTCATCACTCCTAGCCCTTCGGTACTCAAAATAATTTCACATCCTCCTTATATATCTCATCCATTATCAAGCTTGCGCCAGTAACCTATATTTAAAAGAAAACTCATCAAACCACCTTCCTGTGGAAGATTTGTCCTCTCTACCATCTTGAATCATAATAGCCAAAATTATTAGCATGAATAATAGAACTATTAATACTTTGATGAACTCCATCAACTAAAGAATTTGTGAAGTCTCAAAGGGATCTAGATTGATCTTCATCATCGAGTTAATTATCCATTTTTCCTAATTATTTTGTAGTTCTTTTTTCTATTTTTTATTGTTTTTTTTTATTCCAAGATTAGATGGTTCTACAGACAACAGGTCTCTTAAATGCATATAATAATTGGATCAAATAACAAGAAAATAATCCACATGATAAATTGATTTTAAATACTCTAGAAATAATTCCAACATAATTTAATATTTTATGGAAAATACAAGAAATCACAACAAATAAAAAAGGAATACACGTTATCAAAAGAATCACGATAAAGTAAATAAATAGTAAGATTATTGATGATTTTTAAATTAATATTAACTAATAAAGTAATTTGTTTATTCCCCAGTAACAAAGTCCAAAAACTTGACCAGCTAAAATAGTGATATGCAAGTGCACATCTATTCAAGTAATAAAGTGAAAAGAGAGTATCTTTCCCTTGAGGAATTAGTGGATATCTTAATTATGTTAAGTATTGCTTTTTATAAATATTCAATTTATCTTACCAAGTTTTAAAATTTAAAGGAAATAGGATGAAACAAAACTAAAGGATTTTTTAAGGATTTTTCTAATTATATGAAAATTCTAAATTTATGATTGATTGGAGTAAACTTTTGCATGTTTGTTAGGTCTTTTAAATTTTAATTATTAATAAGTGCAATCCTAATTCCTTGTCTTTGTCAAGCTCGTTAGAATCCAAGCATGTCATAGATAGGAATACATCTACTCTAATTATCACACTTCACTGCTGAAACTCGTGTCCATAATAATTCCAAAACCTTAAAAATGCATGTCTATAACTTTTTTCAAGTCTCCCTAATTATTCTACTAACTCTTCATCAAGTATAATAGTTCACACTAAATTTTAAATTATAATTGGCCAAATCACAATTAAATGAAGCACGAGGAGAATAGAAATAATCATTGGCAAAATACAAGAATAGACCTAATCTAACAATACACACATTACCATAATCAAATTATAAATTCAAAATAAGCAATCAACCACTAAAATACATATTTAATAAAGTGACAATCATAAACTTTATTTAAATATAGAATAAAAAATATAAAAGCCAAAAATTTAGAAGGACATAACCAAGTAACAAGCTACAAATTTGTCTTTCCTTCTTTCAAATGTATGCTCACAATTTTCTTTACAAACCCTCTCACTCACACTCCCTAATTCAATTGAAAAATGCAAGAAATTTATGGCATAAGAGTCTTTCCTACCAGAAAATCAACTTCCTATTCATACTTCATACAAAAATAACTTCCTAATTGCTCATAACAATGCAGCACATAATGTGTGGTGTGTAAAACTCAATTATAACTACACCGTTGAATAGTTATAGCATTGCAACAATATGCATGAATCATCGTGGTGCTTCATGTGTGTAATTATCCACACTAAGATTGTTGTGATGATTTGGCACTACATCATGGAATTTTTTTAGTTTTGCCACTAAACTTTTAGCATTGTAGCACCAATCTCTCGGTCATGAACACCAAAATTTCTTCTTCATAGTGCTATGAGATAGGACTTACATCTCTATGATGATGGGTTAATGGTGTTGCGGTGTTGAAGTGTTAGCTCTACAACGCAAATATCTATATATTTGCACAAAATATTCTCCTTTTGGTGTTGTGGCACTGAGTTAACGGAACCGATGTGTTGAGCTCTCTATTTGAGTAACAAATTTTCCTACTAGCACTAAAATGGATTATACAATAACTAATGTTAATAAAATTTTAAAAAATGAAAATTATTAAATTAATAAGTACTTTTATTTTAAAAAATGATTTTTCTTATTTCTTTATTTTTACCTTCTTAATAGAAATTGAAGTTAACGAGAATATTGTTAATTTACACACTCGACATCAAGCTATAAAGTTTTCCAGCAATTGTGAAAGCTTCAAGGCTTATGAAAATTTAGTTTTTATTTCAAGTCATTTGAGTTTCTAGAGAGGAAGTTACACTAGGTAGAACCTACGGCTCCATATCTTGGCTAGTTGCTGGAATTGCGATGGTCGACCACTAACACCTTCTTAATCATAATTTCACTCAAAATAAAACTTCACCAAATATATCCTTACTCTCATAGGCAGCTTAAGAGAGCATCTCATCCACCAATTTTATCATATCAATGATCCATTCCCACACCCAACGCCATCCCACTTGTATCAAGATCATCTTAACAACTTGAAACAATAACTCAAATCATTTCATTCTAAGAGTAATATTCAAGTTGTCATTAGAATTTTATCAGAAAAATCTTTTCGAGATGTAACTCAACAAAAAATGTGGCAAGCCTTAGTGAGTTAATCACTTAATCAATAAAAAGACTTATGCCTTTATTTGAGGCCCTCTACCAATTAATTAAATTCATACAAGACTGTGAGTGCAAATAAACTTGCCAATAATTAAATTCTTAGCTAACCACTGCACCACCCACATTGATGTAGAACATGGAGGTGGTTTATCACAAGAGCAAGAGCACATAAAGCTCATGCACATAAAGGTGGTCCTATTACTAGAGAAAGATCACATATAGCTCATTCCAAGAAGGCTTACATCAGCTTATATCATTTTATGCTATATTTTATGTATTTACATGTTCTGGTATGTTTAAGTATTATGTGGACTAAGTAGTGTTTAGTGATCAATGAATATAATTGTTGTGTTTGTGCTTAATAAGTTAACTCCAATTTACAAAAAAAGATACAAGTGTGGACCAATCTAGTGTTCATGAGAGAAGAAGGTGGATGCTAGTGGGGCCAAGCAAGGGCTGCCATCCCCTTCCTCTCCTTTTCCCTCTTTATTTTGATTTTAAATGAAGGCATGTGTCTCTTCATGTGGTTTTAGTTACATAAAATTTCTCTAAACAAAAATAAAGTGATAGATTCGTTTCTTACACATTTTTGGAGAGAAATATCCAAGGTTTTTTATGGCTTGGTGGCTGACCAACTCAAGGGGATTGTGTGATCCTTTTAAATATCTATTTTGGTGAGTAGGATATATTTTTTATACAATTCCTTGTACATTAATCTGTTACGCCGGCCCAGGAGGGGCTGGCTGGACCGGTCCAACCCGGACCGGTCCACTGTTACTCCAGGCGGAGAAAACAGGGGGCGGGCGGAGCGTGAGGTCCACGTGGGCGCTTGGGGGGAGGTTTAGGAGGGAAATTTTGAATGTGAGGGCTGTTTTAGGAAGTTTATTATTGTCCTTTATGATTAATTTTGTATAATTAGGAGTTTAGGGGGGAATTTGCATCTTATCTTGCATTTGAGTTTTCTCTTTGAGATCTAGGTTTTGTTTTGGGCTCTTGGCTTCGCCGGAGACTTTGGAGAGTACGTTCTTCCTCTCGAATCGAAGAACAAATTGTATCTTTGCTATTTTCATCATCTACTAGTAAAATACCGGTGTTTTCTCCTAGTTTCCAGCAGTTTTCCTCATTTTTCCTACTGTTTTGGGCTGATTTCCTGCTGTGGACAGCAGCTCGCCTTGAGATTTGTTGCTAAAGTGATTAGGGAATACTTGAAATCAAGTATTTCCTATCAAATTGGTATCAGAGCATCGATTCGGGACCACCGGCAGCTGAAATCCGAATTGAAGGAAAGCTGTATCTTGCAAGTGCTTTTCATCCGTTATCGAAATAAAAGTATTTGCAGTGTTTTTCCGACGTTTTCTCCTACGTTTCCTCTCAGATTTTTGTGCAGTTGGCTGTTTTTCTGCTGTGGACAGCAGTTTTCCTTTGGATCCTCTTGGTTTTGGTGTGAAACACTTGGAAATCCAAGTGTTTCCTATCAAATTGGTATCAGAGCATCGATTCGGGACCACCGGCAGCTGAAATCCCGAAATTTCAGCAAGATCTTCGCCTCCGGAAGAGGATTTTTGTGGATCCGATAGAAGAAAAATGGCCGGAAAGAAGGTGGACGTTTTGGAAGGAGAAGTCGGTCAATTGAAAACCGATCTGGAGGAGAGATTCTTAGACTTTCAGAACCAGATCACTACCAACAACGAAAGGTTGGAGGGAAAGTTTATGGCTATAGAAGAGATGATGAAGAAATTGTTGGAGATGAAGACAAATCCGACAATGTCAGAAGCAAGAGAGAATACCGGAGACCAGGGTGTAGGAGGAAATCCGAACCAGCGTAGGGGGAGGAGGAATCAAGATGTGGAGATCCTTGAAGGAGACGATGACATGCCACCTCTAGAGCCACTTTCTAGAGAGGAGATGAGCATGGGAAATGACCGTCGAGGTGCTGATTTTCAGCGTCGAGGTGCTGAATTTCAGCGTCGAGGTGCTGATTTCCAGCGTCAAGGCGGGGATTTTGAAGGCAGAAGGGGAGAATATGAGGGAAGTGCCGATTTTTGCGAGAGAAGAGAAGACTATCAGCGTCGAGGTGCTGATTTTGAAAGGGGAAGAGGGGATTATGACGAAGGACTCGGATACCAACGACGGAGGGAGGACCGGGACACTTGGGGAGCACCTCCTCTTCGAGGAATGGGAGGTTATGGAGAGTTCCGGGGTAACGGAAGGGATCCGAAGGTGAGGAAGTTGAAGATGCCCATCTTTGAGGGGGAAGATGGTCATGGCTGGATCTACAAGGTGGAGCGTTACTTTGCTGTCAACGGGTTGACAGATGATGAGAAGCTGACGGCGGCAGGATTGTGTCTGGAAGGGAAGGCGTTGGCATGGTATCAATGGCGAGACAGGAGAGAGCCTATCAGGAACTGGAGAGAGTTCAAGGATTGTTTATTAGAACGTTTCCGAGCCGATGGGGGAGGAGACTTCTATGAACAGTTCTTTGCTCTGACTCAGGAGGGGACCGTGGCCGACTACCGGGACAGATTCGAGTACTTGGCTAGCCGTCTAGATCACATCTCTGAATCGGCCTTGGAAGGGAATTTTATGAAGGGGCTCAAATCGGAGATAAGAACAGCTGTCAGAGTGCTGGAGCCAAGGAACTTGGGCAAAGCCATGGAGCTTGCTCAACTGGTGGAAGATCAGAAGAGATCAGAAAGAAGTGCTAGAGGCAACTACTCAGGAGGATCATACAAAATGACTACTGCTGTGTTACCCTCAAAAGGGGTAGCCCTAGGGAACCAGAGGGAGGTGCCCAAGGAGAAATCCGGTGGAGGAGGAAATGGGGGGCAGTTCAAAAGATTGACCGACAAAGAAATGCAGGACAAAAGAGCAAAAGGGTTGTGCTTCAGATGTGATGAGAAGTACATGCCGGGGCATAGATGCAAGGACCGATCTCTTCAGGTTCTCCTCGTTTGTGAAGATGAGGAAGACGAAGAGAGAGGAGGAAATGACCCCGAAGAGGAGGAGGAGGAGAAGTTGCATCTGGATGTAGCAGAAGTCTCTCTGAACTCAGTAGTGGGACTCACTTCGAGTCACACTATGAAGGTGAAAGGAGAGATCTCTGGTCGTGAGGTTGTGGTGTTGATAGACAGTGGAGCGACACACAATTTCATTTCCACCCAGATTGTTGATGTGATGGGAATGGAGCTAGTGGATACCGGAGGTTACGGGGTAATGATGGGCACCGGAAAGGTGGAGATGGGTCGAGGTGTCTGCCGAGGAGTGGTATTGAAGATTCAAGGGATCCTGGTAAAGGAAGACTTCCTTCCCTTGGAATTGGGGAGTACGGATGTCATCCTTGGGATGAAATGGCTGCAGACACTGGGAGAGACCAAAATCAATTGGGGAACACTAAAGATGGAGCTGGTGGTTGGTGGCAGGAAGAGAACGATTCAGGGTGATCCCGGGCTGACCAAAGCAGGGGTTTCTCTCAAATCCCTCATCAGAACCATTCATGAGGAAGGAGGAGGCTTCTTGGTAGAGTTACACCGCCTGGAAGGAGTCAGATTGGAGAAGGAAGGCAATGTTCCCGCTGCAGTACAGCCACTCATACACCAGTTCAGCGAAGTCTTTCAACCGCCCCAGGGGTTACCTCCTCAGAGAGAGTTGGAGCATGCTATTACTCTGAAGGAAGGTGAGACTCCGATCAGCGTCCGTCCTTACCGCTATCCACAGATTCAGAAAGATGAGATTGAAAAGCTGATCCGGGAAATGCTGGAGGCAGAGATTATCAGACCCAGCAACAGCCCTTTTTCCAGTCCAGTCATCCTAGTTAAGAAGAAGGACGGGAGTTGGAGATTTTGTGTGGATTACAGGGCTCTGAATAAAGGCACTGTACCAGACAAGTTCCCAATTCCTGTGATTGATGAACTATTGGACGAGCTACATGGTGCAGTGATGTTTTCTAAGCTAGATCTAAAATCTGGCTACCACCAGATCAGGATGAAGGAGACTGATGTTCCAAAGACAGCGTTCAGGACTCATGAAGGGCATTATGAATTTCTTGTAATGCCCTTTGGATTGACTAACGCTCCTGCAACATTTCAGTCCCTGATGAATCGGGTATTCAAGCAGCACCTTAGGAAATTTGTCCTAGTCTTTTTCGATGACATCCTAGTGTACAGCAAGACTGTGGAGGAACACTGGGAGCATTTGAGAGTGGTATTGGAAGTGCTACAGGAGCACCAGTTGAAAGCCAACCTGAAGAAGTGCAGTTTTGCTCAGGCAAGTGTGGAATACTTGGGACATGTGGTATCACAAGAAGGAGTAGCAGCGGATCAAACTAAAATTGAAGCAATGCAGAAATGGCCGCTACCTAGGAACCTCAAGGAATTGAGGGGTTTTCTAGGATTGACTGGATACTACAGGAAGTTCGTGAAGGGATACAGCACCATTGCTTGGCCTTTGACTGAGCAGCTGAAGAAGGATAATTTTTGCTGGGGAGAGGCGGCCACTCAGGCATTCGAGAGATTGAAGGAGGCCATGACGACTGTCCCTGTTCTAGCTCTTCCAAACTTTGAACAGTCTTTTGTAGTAGAGACAGATGCCTCAGGATATGGGTTAGGGGCGGTGTTGATGCAGAATCACAGGCCAGTAGCATACTTCAGTCAAGTGCTTTCAGCCAGAGCTAGATTGAAGTCAGTGTATGAAAGAGAGCTGATGGCCATTGTTTTGGCAATCCAAAAGTGGCGGCCATATCTCTTGGGAAGACACTTTATTGTACGGACTGATCAGAGGAGCTTGAAGTATTTGTTAGAGCAAAGGATGGTGACCGAAGAGCATCAGAGATGGTTATCCAAACTATTAGGCTATGATTTTGAGATCCACTATAAGCCTGGTTTGGAGAATAAGGCGGCCGATGCTTTATCCAGATGCGTTGGGGAGATTCAAGAGTTGGTTGTGTCAGCGCCATTGATAGTAGATTGGGGGGCCATCAAAGAAGAAAGTATGCTGGACGAGGGACTGAGGAAGATCAGGGAGGATCTGGAGAAAGATAGGAGTAGTCACCCGGGTTACTGCATTGAAGGGGGGAGACTATTGTACCAGGGGAGGTTTGTGATGCCACGAACTTCCATACACATTCCCCACCTGTTGCAGGAATTTCATGGCAGCTCAGTTGGGGGTCACTCAGGAGTTCAGAAGACATACAGGAGGCTGGCAACAGAACTTTATTGGAAGGGGATGCATAAAGACGTGGAGGAGATGGTGGCGGGTTGTGAGGTCTGCCAAAGAAACAAATACATGGCCATGACCCCAGGAGGTTTACTACAACCATTGGCACTTCCAAACAAAGTCTGGGAGGAAGTGTCCATGGATTTCATCGATGGATTACCCAGGTCAGAAGGATTCACGGTGATACTGGTAGTGGTGGACCGGCTCAGCAAATATGCACACTTCATTCCACTCAGACATCCCTACACCGCAGTGACAGTAGCGTCAGCTTTCATCAGGGAAGTGGTCAGACTGCACGGAGTACCAGAAGCGATCGTATCAGATAGGGACAAGGTATTCCTCAGCCATTTCTGGAGGGAGTTATTCAGATTGCAGGGAACAGTGCTCAAGAGGAGCACAGCCTACCACCCACAGACAGATGGACAGACGGAAGTAGTCAACAGGAGCTTGGAGACGTACCTAAGATGCTTTGTTTCGGAGACACCAAGGCTATGGGCAACACGTCATTTCACTCGGCTTCACAAATGACTCCATTCAAGGTGTTGTATGGGCGGGATCCCCCACACCTGGTACACTTTGGGAGCAGTAGTACCCCGGTTTCGTCAGTAGAAGAGTACTTGGAGGAAAGGGACAGAGTGCTTGAAGAGTTGAAGAGGCAATTGCTGAGGGCGCAGCAAATCATGAAGAAGCAAGCAGATGGGCATAGAAGAGATATCCAGTTTGAGGCAGGAGATAAGGTGTTCTTGAAGCTTCGTCCATACAGGAAGAAGACAGTCGCCAACAGGAGGAATGAAAAGCTGGCTCCAAGGTACTTTGGTCCTTATGAAGTGATGGAAAAGATTGGGGCAGTAGCTTATCGACTGAAATTACCCCCATCAGCGACTATACACCCGGTTTTTCACGTCTCACAGTTGAGAAAGGCCATTGGTGACCACATTACTATTCCCGAGCTGCCGACCACACTGACGGAGGAGTTAGAAGTGATCATGGAACCGTTGGAGCTGAGGGGTGTTCGCCAGAAAGAAGATAATACTAAGGAAGTATTGATCCAGTGGAAGAATCTTCCTGACTACGAGGCTACGTGGGAGCCATATGGGAGGATAAAGCAGCAGTTCCCTGATTTTCACCTTGAGGACAAGGTGATTCTTTGGGAGGGCGGTAATGTTACGCCGGCCCAGGAGGGGCCGGCTGGACCGGTCCAACCCGGACCGGTCCACTGTTACTCCAGGCGGAGAAAACAGGGGGCGGGCGGAGCGTGAGGTCCACGTGGGCGCTTGGGGGTGGTTTAGGAGGGAAATTTTGAATGTGAGGGCTGTTTTAGGAAGTTTATTATTGTCCTTTATGATTAATTTTGTATAATTAGGAGTTTAGGGGGGAATTTGCATCTTATCTTGCATTTGAGTTTTCTCTTTGAGATCTAGGTTTTGTTTTGGGCTCTTGGCTTTGCCGGAGACTTTGGAGAGTACGTTCTTCCTCTCGAATCGAAGAACAAATTGTATCTTTGCTATTTTCATCATCTACTAGTAAAATACCGGTGTTTTCTCCTAGTCTCCAGCAGTTTTCCTCATTTTTCCTACTGTTTTGGGCTGATTTCCTGCTGTGGACAGCAGCTCGCCTTGAGATTTGTTGCTAAAGTGATTAGGGAATACTTGAAATCAAGTATTTCCTATCATAATCTTCTTTCATTGTGTTCTTCCATTTGTGCTCCACATTATAAAATCCAAATCCCATTGCATCCCTCTTAAACCAAGTGAATTTCCCATTTTTAGTGTTGCCAATATTTTGTAAAATGCTGGAATAGTTCCACTCTTGAAAGCTTTGTGGCTTTGTGGTTGGCGAACTCAAGGGGATTAGGTGGTCCTCTTAAACATCTACTTTGGTCAGTAGGATTTTAATTTTTTTGCAATTATTTTATAATAATCTTCTTTCAATGTGTTCTTCAATGTGTGATCCTTTTAAATATCTATTTTGGTGAGTAGGATATATTTTTTCTACAATTCCCTGTACATTAATCTTCTTTCATTGTGTTCTTCCATTTGTGCTCCACATTATAAAATCCAAATCCCATTGCATCCCTCTTAAACCAAGTGAATTTCCCATTTTTAGTGTTGCCAATATTTTGTAAATTGCTGGAATAGTTCCACTCTTGAAAGCTTTGTGGCTTTGTGGTTGGCCAACTCAAGGGGATTAGGTGGTCCTCTTAACCATCTACTTTGGTCAGTAGGATTTTAATTTTTTTGCAATTATTTTCTAATAATCTTCTTTCAATGTGTTCTTCCATTTGTACTCCACATTAGAAAATCCAAATCCCCTTCCATACTGTTAAACCAAGCGAATTTCCCATTGCTAGGTTGGTCAAACGTTTTGGGAATTGATGGACAAGGTCCATTCTTGAAAGCATTTGACTAACTTAAACCATTCCAAGCCCTACTAAAGTCTCTAGATATTTTGTGCACATCTTATAATTTGATAAATTCAAATTTATTTGAGATTTTCTAGTCAAAATTTCAGAGAATAATTCAGCTTTATTTGTAGTTCATGTTTGTTATTTCATTCCTATATTTAGTTTCCAATCAACAAAAAATATTAAAACTCAACAAAAAAAATATAAAACGCTCCAAGTCCTATATATAAAATGTCATTAAGATATTCCAAGTCAAATATATTAATTCCATGTAATATATAACAATCTATAATCAAATTTCTAAGTTTGGTCAACTTTTAATAGAACTGAAGTACACCACTTCAAAGGAAAATTTACTCACTAATTTCTTTCCAATCCATACCAAAGTCACTAAAATTAAAGTGGATATTCTCTCATTATAAATTAAGTCTTGGATTTTGAGTTCTAGATAGGAAGAATCATTAAAAAAAAAAGTTTTAGTTCTTATCACTGATAGATTGTAGGAAGTGTTAGTCTATCATATAAACATTACACTTTATCCCCTATATGAGTTTGCTCTATCTAATTAGGTCTTACTCTTATAATAATCTTAGAAGAATCCAAGGATATTCCTCCCAGGTGTTCTGTTCTAGGTGAATTCGTCCCAAGCTGGTTGTGGGTTTTCTTTCTCTGTGCAACTGGATCACTTAGGCAACATAATGCCTTAACGATGTAAGAATGGATTTTGAAATCATTCTTACATGCAACTTACTCCCAAGAAATAGATAGACAATCTACAAAAAGGAGTCAACATCATCAATCAAGCATCATACTGATTCATTCCCCAAAGATACTTTTTTTAATAAAATACTTCGAGAGAAAAAGAAGAAGCCATATTCATTAGATACAAGTCATCTTTATTTTATCACAACCTGACCCGATATGACATAGTTAAATTAATTAAAAAATTGCATTATATATTATCACAAATCTACTTCACAATGACTTGATATGTAACCATGAAATATATGGAAACATTGCATTTTAAACAAATTTGAAATATAATAATTTTTTTTAATGTCAAATTTTCTTATAATATAAAAAATATTGAAGTTTAGGTATTAAATATGTATTTTCAATAATTTTAGGTGTTATGTAAGTAAAAATCTCAATTTATTTTAATAGCTATGAAATGAATAAAGCTTGAAAATAGGCTTTGAGATTTGCCTCTAACTTAGAAATGTTCGGCATTGAGTTAGATTCAATAATTATTGAAATCTAATGTGTAATCTTATTTGCTGGAAGTAAGAAAGAATTGGCAGATTCATGAGAGGTGAGTGAAATTAGATAGATAGCTGGATGAGTACATTATTGGCAGATTCATGCAATGCATCTATCCATTCCTTATAAACTGAAAGAGAACATTAAAGCTTTCAGATCTGCTGAATTGCTTTTAAATAAGAATCATAAGATTTATTTATATAAACAGCAAGAAGAACATTGATCTGATCATATTTAGGTCAGAATAATCAGATTATTCAACAAATTATTGATAAAAAACGATTGCATTCTGCGTTCAAAAAGAAGAGATTGTAATATAAAATTGAAACAATCAACACTAAAATTGATTTACGAATCAGCATTATTACTACCTACAAGATTCCACTTTCGGAACCTTTATTAAATGGATGTCTTATAACAAAATTGTTATGCACCGTAAGGAGCAAAACTAAAACAGGACATATCGTCATCATCAACACAAAAAAAAAAAAAATCATCAGCAGCAACGAAATCATCATTTTTAAGACTTTAACCATTTAGACCAAAGCTAAGCCCGTCAGAGGGCATTTTTCTCTCCTTTCCGTCATCACCTGGACCCGAAAACATCTTCTTCATCCTCAGTAATTTATATTGCCTTGTACAGAAGTATATCATCACATATATTAGATAAAGTTAGATATTCTAACTAATCATAACAAATCATATAGTATTTTGTAGTGGTTTTTCCATACTAGTCATAATAAATTAGGTATAGTAATATATCATGTTAAGTAAGTGAAAACAATCAAGTGACATTACATACAAGAGTCATCACTCCTAGCCCTTCGGTACTCAAAATAATTTCACATCCTCCTTATATATCTCATCCTTTATCAAGTTTGCACCACTGACATATATTTAAAGGAAAACTCATCAAACCACCTTCCTGTGGAAGATTTGTCGCCTCTACCATCTTGAATCATAATAGCCAAAATTATTTCCATGAATAATAGAACTATTAATACTTTGATGAACTCCATCAACTAAAGAATTTGTAAAGTCTCAAAGGGATCTAGATTGATCTTCATCATCGAGTTAATTATCCATTTTTCTTAATTATATTTTTGTTCTTTTTTCTAATTTTTTTTAATTCCAAGGTTAGATGGTTCTACAGACAACAGGTCTCTTTCATGAATATAATAATTGAATCAAATAACAAGAAAACACTTCACATGATAAATTGATTTTAAATACCCTAGAAATAATTCCAACATAATTTAATCTTTTATGGAAAATACAACAAATCACAACAAATAAAAAAGGAATACACATTATCAAAAAAATCACGATAAAGTAAATAAATTGTAAGATTAAATTAAAGATTTTAAAATTAATATTAACAAATAAAGTAACTTGTTTATTCCCCAGTAACAAAGTCCAAAAACTTGACCAGCTAAAATAGTGATCTGCAAGTGCACATCTATTCAAGTAATAAAGTGAAAAGAGAGTATCTTTCCCTTGAGGAATTAGTGGATATCTTAATTATGTTAAGTACTGCTTTTTATAAATATTCAATTTATCTTACCAAGTTTTAAAATTTAAAGGAAATAGGATGAAACAAAACTAAAGGATTTTTTAAGGATTTTTCTAATTATATGAAAATTCTAAATTTATGATTGATTGGAGTAAACTTTTGCATGTTTGTTAGGTCTTTTAAATTTTAATTATTAATAAGTGCAATCCTAATTCCTTGTCTTTGTCAAGCTCGTTAGAATCCAAGCATGTCATATATAGGAATACATCTACTCTAATTATCACACTTCACTGCTGAAACTCATGTCCATAATAATCCCAAAACCTTAAAAATGCATGTCTATAACTTTTTTCAAGTCTCCCTAATTATTCTACTAACTCTTCATCAAGTATAATAGTTCACACTAAATTTTAAATTATAATTGGCCAAATCACAATTAAATGAAGCACAAGGAGAATAGAAATAATCATTGGCAAAATACAAGAATAGACCTAATCTAACAATACACACATTACCATAATCAAATTATAAATTCAAAATAAGCAATCAACCACTAAAATACATATTTAATAAAGTAACAACCATAAACTTTATTTAAATATAGAATAAAAAATATAAAAGCCAAAAGTTAGAAGGACTTAACCAAGTAACAAGCTACAAATTTGTCTTTCCTTCTTTCAAATGTATGCACACAATTTTATTTACAAACCCTCTCACTCACACTCCCTAATTCAATTGAAAAATGCAAGAAATTTATGCCAGAAGAGTCTTTCCTACCAGAAACTCAACTTCCTATTCATACTTCATACAAAAATAACTTTCTAATTGCTCATAACAATGCAGCACGTAATGTGTGGTGTGTAAAACTCAATTATAACTACACCATTGAATAGTTATAGCATTGCAACAATATGCATGAATCATAGTGGTGCTTCATGTGTGTAATTATCCACACTAAGATTGTCGTGATGACTTGGAACTGCATCATGGAATTTTTTTAGCTTTGCCAGTAAACTTTTAGCATTGTAGCACCAATCTCTCGGTCATGAACACCAAAATTTCTTCTTCATAGTGCTATGAGATAGGACTTACATCTCTATGATGATGGGTTAATGGTGTTGAAGTGTTAGCTCTAAAACGTAAATATCTATATATTTGCACAAAATATTCTCCTTTTGGTGTTGTGGCACTGAGTTGATGGCACCGATGTGCTGAGCTCTCTATTTGAGTAACAAATTTTCCTCATAGCACTAAAATGGATTATACAGTAACTAATGTTAATAAAATTTTAAAAAATGAAAATTATTAAATTAATAAGTACTTTTATTTTAAAAAATGTTTTTTCTTATTTCTTTATTTTTACCTTCTTAATAGAAATTGAAGTTAACGAGAATATTGTTAATTTACACACTCGACATCAAGCTATAAAGTTTTCCAGCAATTGTGAAAGCTTCAAGGTTTATGAAAATTTAGTTTTTATTTCATGTCATTTAGGTTTCTAGAGAGGAAGTTACGCTAGGTAGAACCTATGGCTCCATTTCTTGGCTAGTTGCTGGAATTGGGTTGGTCGACCACTAACACCTTCTCAACCAAAATTTCACTCAAAAAAAAACTTCACCAATATAGCCTTGCTCTCATAGGCAGCTTAAGAGAGCATCTCATCCACCAATTTTATCATATCAATGATCCATGCCCACACCCAACGCCATCCCATTTGTATAAATATCACCTTAATAACTTGAAACAATCACTCAAATCATTTCATTCTAAGAGTAATATTCAAGTTGTCATTAGAATTTTATTAGAAAAATCTTTTCGAGATGTAACTCAACAAAAAATGTGGCTAGCCTTAGTGAGTTAATCACTTAATTAATAAAAAGACTTATGCCTTTATTTGAGGCCCTCTACCAATTAATTAAATTCATACAAGACTGTGAGTGAAAATAAACTTGCCAATAATTAAATTCTTAGCTAACCACTGCACCACCCACATTGATGTAGCACATGGAGGGAGTTTATCACAAGAGCAAGAGCACATAAAGCTCATGCACATAAAGGTGGTCCTATCACTAGAGAAAGATCACATATAGCTCATTCCAAGAAGGCTTACATCAGCTTATATCATTTTGTACTATATTTTATGTATTTATATGTTCTGGTATGTTTAAGTATTATGTGGACTAAGTAGTGTTTAGTGATAAATGAATATAATTGCTGTGTTTGTGCTTAATAAGTTAACTCCAATTTACAAAAAAAAAAACAAGTGACAACCAATCTAGTGCGCATGAGAGAAGAAGGTGGATGCTAGTGGGGCCAAGCAAGGTCTGCCCTCCCCCTCCTCTCCTTTTCCCTCTTTATTTTGATTTTAAATGAAGGCATGTGTCTCTTCATGTGGTTTTAGTTACATAAAATTTCTCTAAACAAAAATAAAGTGATAGATTCGTTTCTTACACATTTTTGAAGAGAAATATCCAAGGTTTTTTATAGCTTGGTGGCTGACCAACTCAAGGGGATTGTGTGATCCTTTTAAATCTCTATTTTGGTGAGTAGGGTATATTTTTTCAACAATTCTTTGTACATTATTCTTCTTTCATTGTGTTCTTCCATTTGTGCTCCACATTATAAAATCCAAATCCCATTGCATCCCTCTTAAACCAAGTGAATTTCCCATTTTTAGTGTTGCCAACATTTTGTAAATTTCTGGAATAGTTCCACTCTTGAAAGCTTTGTGGCTTTGCGGTTGGCCAACTCAAGGGGATTAGGTGGTCCTCTTAAACATCTACTTTGGCCAGTAGGATTTTAATTTTTTTGCAATTATTTTATAATAATCTTCTTTCAATGTGTTCTTCCATTCATACTCCGCATTAGAAAATCCAAATCCCCTTCCATACCTGTTAAACCAAGCGAATTTCCCATTGCTAGGTTGGTCAAACATTTTGGGAATTGATGGACAAGGTCCATTCTTGAAAGCATTTGACTAACTAAAACCATTCCAAGCCCTACTAAAGTCTCTAGATATTTTGTGCACATCTTATAATTTGATAAATTCAAATTTATTTGAGATTTTCTAGTCAAAATTTCAGAGAATAATTTAGCTTTATTTGTATTTCATATTTGTTACTTCATTCCTATATTTAGTTTCCAATCAATAAAAAATATTAAAACTCAACAAAAAAAATATAAAACCCTCCAAATCCTATATATAAAATGTCATTAAGATATTCCAAGTCAAATATATTAATTCCATGTAATATATAACAATCTATAATCAAATTTCTAAGTTTGGTCAACTTTTAATAGAACTGAATTACACCACTTCAAAGCACAATTTACTCACTAAATTCTTTCCAATCCATACCAAAGTCTCTAAAATTAAAGTGGACATTCTCTCATTATAAATTAAGTCTTGGATTTTGAGTTCTAGATAGGAAGAATCATTAAAAAAAAAAGTTTTAGTTCTTATCACTGATAGATTGTAGGAAGTGTTAGCCTATCATATAAACATTACACTTTATCCCTTATATGAGTTTGCTCTATCTAATTAGGTCTTACTCTTATAATAAACTTAGAAGAGTCCAAGGATATTCCTCCCAGGTGTTTTATTCTAGGTGAATTCGTCCCAAGCTGGTTGTGGGGTTTCTTTCTCTGTGCAACTGGATCACTTAGGCAACATAATGCCTTAATGATGTAAGAATGGATTTTGAAATCATTCTTACATGCAACTTACTCCCAAGAAATAAATAGACAATCTACAAAAAGGAGTCAACATCATCAATCAAGCATCATACTGATTCATTCCCCAAAGATACTTTCTTTTAATAAAATACTTCGAGAGAAAAAGAAGAAGCCATATTCATTAGATACAAGTCATCTTTAGTTTATCACAACCTGACCCGATATGACATAGTTAAATTAATTAAAAAATTGCATTATATACTATCACAAATCTACTTCACAATGACTTGATATGTAACCATGAAATATATGGAAACATTGCATTTTAAACAAATTTGAAAGATAATAATTTTTTTTAATGTCAAATTTTCTTATAATATAAAAAATATAGAGGTTTAGGTATTAAATATGTATTTTCAATAATTTTAGGTGTTATGTAAGTAAAAATCTCAATTTATTTTAATAGCTATGAAATGAATAAAGCTTGAAAATAGGCTTTGAGATTTGCCTCTAACTTAGAAATGTTCGGCATTGAGTTAGATTCAATAATTATTGAAATCTAATGTGTAATCTTATTTGCTGGAAGTAAGAAAGAATTGGCAGATTCATGAGAGGTGAGTGAAATTAGTTAGATAGCTGGATGAGTACATTATTGGCAGATTCATGTAATGCATCTATCCATTCCTCATAAACTGAAAGTGAACATTAAAGCTTTCAGATCTGCTGAATTGCTTTTAAATAAGAATCATAAGATTTATTTAAACTAGGGAGTAATTAAAGTTGCACTCAAATAAATTAACACTTATATTTATTGCTAATAATTTAATAAATTTTATAAAAACTAAAATAATTTGTATTTTCTCAAAACTTTTTTACTTATTTCTTTATTTATACTTTCTTAATGTAAATTGAAGTTAAAGAGACTATTTTGAACTTATCAATAATATTTAATATATTAATAAAAATATCTTATCATTTTTTATCTTCGGGTTCAGGTCAACCCGACACGACCGAAATTAGGTGCCAACATGCGCAACGAGCCTGGACATGGCAACTGTCCAGCTTGGCTAGCCCTCACGGCTCACACGGGCCTGGACACGGTCACGCGGACGGTGGACCTCGGGCTCGAGTCCTCGCCTCCTCGGGACGCGCGGTGACACGGGCGAGTGGGGCAGCCGGGCAGGGGTGGGATTTCTCATGGGCAGACGAGCAGCATCGGGCAAGCAAGGCAGGGAAACTTTTGGCCACGGTCAGCGATGATTGATCACGAGGCAGCACGGTCAGCGGCTCAGCTTGCAAGTGGCAGGAGTCACGCAGCCACACGGGATTGGCTACGGGCAGCGGTGGTCACCCGTGCAGCTCGATCAGTGGGTCAATCCGGGTTATTTCCAGGTTTTCTGGTCAACCCGAACCCGCCCCGATTTCTAAAACGAGTCGAAAACTCAAACCCGAACCCGACCCGATTCGGGTTCGGGTCAACCCGAACCCGACTCGGTTCGGGTTCGGGTCAACCCGAAAAATTTTCGTGTTGTGTTCGGGTTGGTTTTTGGGTCGTGTCCAATATTGACACCCCTAGTTGTGTCAACCAATTGGTGCTATATTATCCAATAAAAAATTGATTATGGGATGGTGCAATCTATGTTGCATGTTAAAGTAACTATGAGGAACACTATATATAACCTATAAAATATCCATATTGAAACATGTAATGAGGATTTACATACATTGCACTCAAGCCATTAACATTTATATAGTTAACACATAAACATCACTATTTACATACATAATATTCAAAACATTTAAATGAAATAAAAAATAACACCTTCTCATTACAATCTGTAAACCGTTCTTCATGGCATTGGTTTTATACACATTCCACTTGACATGTCTATGCCCAAGCCTCGTAGCTCATCGCACTTTGCACCCATGAAAGCCTAAGCCTACAAGCTCCACCTTACTTTGATCAATCGATGCCATCACCTATGAGCTCTCATGCAATTTTTATTTCTGGACCCGTCGATGCCCTATGGGATCTTCAGATAGTGGTCATTGATGGGTTAGGTAGCATCGGTGACAAGTCAAGCAATGTTCCAAACTAGTGTTATATGTGGAATCTAATTGTGTTGATCAATCAAGTTGTTTTGTTGCCACGAACCTCAAGTTTCTCATGCTCACTGGAGGGTGAGGGGGATTTACCCCCTGCTTGGGTTTGGGTGCAATGTACTCGAGCGCCCATGCACTATGTACTAGAATGTCCTTACATTGTGTTCCTGAGCACCCTTGCGCTGAACAATACAAAGTGGAGCGCCACAAAGTAAAGATATATATAGAGAGATATCCTTATATTTTTTGTTTTGAGAATATCTACTAGAATATCTTCTAACGGTAATATTTTATTTTAAATTTGAAAGTATTGTTCAGAATTTGAGAAATTGAGGAGGTGAAATCTAAAATTTTAATTTTGAGTGAGAGTTATTGTGACGGTTTTATTAAAAAAAAATAATGTAAAAGATGATCGAATGTGGGATGAAATAATCAAAGAGGCAACATAGCACGACTTCCAGAAGGAAATTAGGGAATGTGAGAAAATACTTGAAGATATGCTCAGTTGGGACAAGCTCCTTCCTATGGTAATAAAACTATCAATCCATAGCAGAAAAGTACCTTTAAGATTAAAACCATGACATCACTCAACTTGTATTTTTCCTTTGCCAGAATCATAAATATAATAAAAGATGTGCAAATGGCTCAATAGGTTATAAAAATCTATAATTGCATTCAATGAACAAAAATAAAATAATATATATGTTAATAATCAATCAATTAACCAGAAAAAATAAATATGTGTTGGGCAAGTAAATCTCTATGCTCATATATAGATGTTATATACATTATTATGGACGAGGTTATAATTTCCAAATCATAATTTATGTCAGGCATCATATAATATCAGAATTCTTCTAAGTAATTTATGTTGTCTTGTATAGAAGTATATCATCACATATATTAGATAAAGTTAGATTTTCTAACTAATCATAACAAATCATATAATATTTTGTAGTGTTTTCTCTATACTAGTCATAATAAATTAGTTACAGTAATATATCATGTTAAATAAGTAAAAACAATCAAGGGTTATTATATACAAGAGTCATCACCTTAAGCCCTTCGGTACTCAAAATTATTTCACGTCCCCATTATATATCTCATCTTTTATCAGGCTTGCGCCACTAACCTTTATTTAAAGGAAAACTGATCAACCCACATTCCTCTGGAAGATATGTTGTCTCTACCACCTTGAATCATAATAGCCAAAATTATTAGCATGAATAGTATAACTATTAATACTTTGATGAACTCCATAAACTAAAGAATTTGTAAAGTCTCAAAGGGATCTAGGTTGATCTTCACCATCAGTTTAATTAGCCTTTTTTTCTAATTATTTTTTAGTTCTTTTTTTTAATTTTTAAAAACCAAAAGTAAGAAGGACAAAACCAAGTAACAAGCTACAAATTTGTCTTTCCTTCTTTCAAATGTTTGCACCCAATTTTCTTTACAAACCCTCTTACTCACACTCCCTAATTCAATTGTAAATGTAAGAAAATTATGGTAGAAGAGTCTCTCCTACCAGGAATTCAGCTTCCTATTCATACTTCATACACAAATAACTTCCTAAACAGAAAGTCTGGTGATGCATGACTCAAATATAACTACCCCGCTGAATAGATAAAGCATTGCAATGATATGCATGAATCATCATGGTGCTTCATGTGTGTAACTATCCACACTAAGATTATCGTGACTCTTGGACACCAAAATTTCTACTTCATGATGCATGAATCATCATGGTGCTTATGACATTAGAATTACAGTGCTGAGTAGATGGCACTGATGTGTTGAGTTCTCTATTTGAGTAACAAATTTTCCTTATTCGAGCGTTAAGGCATTGGGTTGTTGGCACCATGACATTTTGTTAAATTTCCTTTATTTTTTATCATTTTCAAAAATTATTGCACCAAAAAAAAACTTGCGTGACTTTTTACTTAAAAATACACACTTTAAATTCTACTTATTTAGGCATAGATCCTTGAGAAGCTTAAGAGGTGTTGGAAGAAGTAAACTCAGGAAAATGTGTCGCTTATTTTAACACAAAAATTCTTACCTGAAAGGTACTTAAATAAGGCTATTATTGGCAAATCATTAGGAATGATGCCTAGGCATTCACAATAAGATGTAAGAGTTGCAAGCTTCGGGGCAATGTTCTCTGACAAACCAACTTACAACTAGTGGTGGGTTCAGAAATTTTTTCTAGTGGTGACACAAATTAGTTTTTTAAATATTCCCTTAACTTTTTTCATTTGTGCTTGAGATTGGAATTAACAATTAAAATTTTAAATTTAATACTTTAAAAATATAAAATATAAGGTGATAACAACTTTAAAATTTATAAAACCTATTCTTCATCATCTAAAAAAGTTGAAAGATTACACCATTATCAAAGCAATCATATATTTCTTTCTCAATATAGGTAATTAAAATATCATTTATACACTCATTACTTATTCTATTACATTTTGTAGTCTATTTTTTATATTAGTCATAATAGAAAAACTCTTTCAACTTATTTTACATTTACCTTAAAATAAATTCTAAAATTTTGAATTTATCATGATAAAATTTTGAGTATAATATCCTAACATAATTTATTTTCATATAAAAGTTAGAACTATAAGTAGATGAATAAAATAATAAAGTTGATTAACCATGCTTCTATTTTAAAAAAGAATAAATAATAAGAAGAATAATGTGAAAAAAGAATTGTATTTCTTTTAAAGGGGAGGGGGTTTGTACCCCCACAAAACCACTAAAATCCGCCCATGTTTGCAGTTAAGATCAATCAAGTCACCATAGCTTGTTGCCCTTCGACGGATAGATTTTATTGATCACCACCACATGGAAACACGAAAATGATAATTTTTTTGTTGTAGCATGCCACTACACAAAATGGGCCAAAGTGACCACCCTACCATTACTAGCATCCAAGGTCATAATTAAATTTCTCTATCCATAAACCTCCACCAAATTTGGATAAACCATTATACATCATGTCAAACAATGTTGCATTAATTGCTAGTAAGAAGCTTACTAACTTGTGCACCAATTATAAGATTAACTTGAAATTTTCCACGATACAACACCCTTAATCTAATGATCAGATAGAAGCAACAAACCAGCATAATAATAAAATGTTAAAGATGAAAATTGGGCAAACAAAGAATCCAAAGAATTTGGTAAATGAATTAACATAGATCAATTAGGCATAAAAATCAACTTGGTCAACATGAGAGTTGGCATTCTACCTAGCCTCAACTATAAGAAGCCTATCACCATAGAGATATAAAAACCTATGATGAGTACCTACGGGATATTTCACCTTAGTTTGGAGAAAAATATTTGATTGAATCTTAAGAAATCAGGAAAAGCAGTCAACCATGACTTCTTGGAGGAAAGGAAGGATGTTGTAGCTAACATTGCTCGAGCAATCAATTTGTTCTATGAATATTCAAGCATTGATCTCTTATTTTCATGAAGATTGAAGTTAAAAGGTAACATTGAAAGATGAGAAAATTCTCTGCTATTTGCAAAGGACTATACCTTATAAAGGATAATCTTCAAAAGGGTGCCTATAAACTATAGACTCACAAAGAAGAGAACCTCCCCATATTTGTACACTATTGATTTAAAAGACACTGATCATTGCTTCGATATGTGTTGGCCGGGAAACTCTGGCCACATACAAGTGTCATCATTATACCTTGTCATGTAGGAGAGTGAAAATGATGAACTAAGCACTAGAAATGAGTGAGAATGTCAATATTTATCCAATTTTTTCTATCAAAACTATTTTCCTTCTTCATAAATTATGGATAAATACATTACATTGAGCAATCCATAAAATAAAAATACTAATAGTTTTTATCCTTCATTCCAATATTTTGTTGTTTCTTTACAAAAGATTGTATCCATTTAAATTGTTCTCAAATAACAAGCCGTTCCACACTAAACAATAAATAAAAAAGAAAAGTATAAGGCTTTACTTAATGTAATAGAAAATATCAATATGGTTATTTTGGAGACCAAATATTGTGGAATATTTTGCTCATTTAATTAAAAAGGAATCATGAGAGACAAGGCTTTCCTTATATAAATAATTTGGGCGCCACATAAAATTCAATTCATATAGGACATGCACTACGTAATACTTCCTTGCTTTTAAATCAAAGTAAACTATATGCAATTGATGACCACGAAAAAGAACGACAATTTCCTCTTTCCTGATGAAGAGTGCAATGTTATCAACCATATACTCTAGCTCAAAATTTATCCAATCAAGTCCACTAAAGCATTTGATAGAGTACATCTTCTCCCATTCAACATTATCAAAGTCTTTTAAAACCCAAATGTCAATCCCCATCTCAGTCACTGAAAAGTCCAATCTTTATTTTTTTTGCTATCAAATAAGCTAGCATTTTTTTAAAATCAATTATATCATTTGAAGGCCGAGGCATCATCTTATGCTACTCTTTAATGATATCAAATCCTAGAATCTCATATGTAATTCCAACATTGTTGTTGTATGCAATCCAATAGAGAATTCCACATATATCTATAGAAGTTCCAATACACCCAAATCCTATACTTGAACATCCTTTAATCAGCCTCCATGCTTCTTGTCCAAGCTAGATCAACTTGACCTTATCATAGATGGGGTTGAAGCCTATGCTTCGAATCAAATGGAACTCACATGTTGATAGGTGGAAGCAGAACCACAGAAGTTGACCCATATCGGATGTTCGAACTGGAACGTCCATTTCCACCTCAGTTAGGGATTGAGGATGTAGTGGAGAGTTCAGACTTGGTAGTCATTAAGAGACGTATTCCATGAGTAAACGAGGCAAAGGAGTCTATCACAAGATGCAACAACTTCATCGGCTCTCCTTCGACGTTAAATATGAATAACTGTGCCAGCAGTGAGAGGAACGAGTTGGAGGTTGAGGAGGCAAAGAGCAAAACCATTGAAAAGATTATTGGTGGTTCGAATTAGAATGGAATTGGGGGAACAACGGGCTTGTTCAAGGAGTAACTGGGGATTGGTGGTGATGAGAACCATGATTAGGAGAAACACCTGAACCTAGTTATGAAATTTCCTAGAAGATTGAGAAGAATATTGATGATGAGATCATCTTGGAGGTATAGAGATTTGGCTTCGGGCATGTTCTCAGGAATCATCAGAGTTCTAATTTATTGTTTAGACCAGTGAATAAATGGCTACAAGAATGAAAAATATAAAGGGCAAAGGGAGAAGCAATGGCCTTGGGGTTTGGTTGAATTGTTCTTGGCCCTCATGTCTCACGCACAACTAAATTGCATATTTAAAACGAAGCAAAAATAAATAAATAAATAACGCGAGATGGTTGGTTAAGTGGAATGTAATTTAATTCTCTCAAATTTTACATATATTTCAATAAAATATTTATCATTTCATATTTAGTTTATAAATATTAAAATTATTTATATAATATTTAAATCATTTTTATAATAAACATATCATTCTATATTTGTTATTATCGTTGATTGTCCATATGTATGTCTGACAAAATTTATGGTGATGGCATCTATGGCCACAGGCATGTAATATGCATGCATCAGGGGTGAAGGGATAATGAGCCCATCAGATAATTATTTAGAAACCTCTTTGAGATATAATACATAAAACTTTTTGATAAAAAAATTAAAAAGCACTTGTTTTCGTCATGTATCCGAAATAATTAATTTTAATTTTAAATTATATTCCAAAAATAGTTGAGTTCAACTATTGTCTTTATATTAAAATATATTATATAAATAACTCAATATCACATTACTTTTATTTTACTTTCTTTATTTATATCGAATTATCATTCTTTAAAAACTTCAAACTATAGTCATTTACCCATATTCTAACATTATTCCTAATTTTGAGGGAGAGAGATAACTAAACATTTTATAAACAACTTATTATTGTACCTAAAAATTCCTAATATTATTCTTCCATTTTCTAATGGATTGTTTGAAGTGGTTGCAATTTTTTAAAAGTTAATGAAAAATTTTTTCCTTTGGTAAAAGTCAAACAATTTTCTCACATTTTAGTAGAACTTATTATAAAAAATTATTTCTAAACAAAATAAAAGTTATGAAAAATTACAAGAGATTATTGGTGAAGTCATCATTGAAATCTTTAATGGCTTCACCATAATCTTTGCCAATCTGATATCTTCATCTTCTCCTCTTTCATGAAGTCATCAATGAGAACACCATTGACACTATCTCCATATGCCTCAATGGGTATGCCTTCACACAATAATTTCTAATGCAAGCAAATATTGATTTTTGCAGTTTGAAAAGGATTTAGGTAGCTTACATATAAATAGAATAATGTGAATAATAGAGTTTTAAGTGAAATGAATACAAATCCCTCAAAAGATTTTGTACATTAATTATTTAATCCATTTTTTTGAAAAGAGTTAATACTATTAGAAAAAGGTATACAATTTTAAAAAAAAAATACTTGTATTGATATAAGATTTAAATTTAAGGGTAAAATGACCTTTTTCCCATCCATTAAATCATTGAATATTTGTATCGCTATTCACATCCCTCAATTTAATATTGCTCGTAGTTTGAAATAAATAATATAATTGAGCACAAAATTTGACATAGTTTTTAGCTAAAATTATTTAGTGTTTGATTCCAAGATCATATGAACTTTATTTCCAATTTATATAAAAAAATCTTGAATGAGAGTCTAAAGGGACTTAAATCAAGCGATTGAATCATTTTAAAACATTGAACAATATAGCGAATAGAGTTCATGAGCACATTATGTACCTAATTTACAACTGGCTCCCACCTCACAATTCTTGTTGTGCTCATAACAGACACCTTAGAGGCCCTAAACAAGATTTAATCTATCTTAGCTTAACCTTGGCATTTATATGCATACCACCATATGTAGTTGGATTATTTGATCCAAAAAACTATCATATCACATTATAGTCACCCTAAATTTAGGGTATATAATATTCCTACATTTCCCCTTTTCTTGTTAGACCTAGGTCACATTAGGTAGATTGATGAGGACATCAGCAAGAGATTTTGACATGTGTATCATCGACGAAATCGTAGATCAACGGCTACAATTCAGAGCTTTTAATTTGATGTATTTTATGTTTTATTTATTTTGCATTAACGTCGGCCCACCCCCATGTTCCCCACCATAATGATGATTCCACTCATCATAATGGCTTTCCTAAATTAATTCAAGCAAGAAAGGAAAGCATTGAGAATTATTTGAAATTAAAATTTGAGTTTCAAATACTTTCCATAATTGCAATTTCTAATTTAGGAAAGTTCATAAACCTAAATCTAATTTCGATTTAAATTAGATTTGATTTTAATGTTCCCCTTCCTGAATTAAATCACTTGTTTTGGAAGCTCTTAATTCCTCCCCAAAATTCCCTTCTCCCCTCTCAAGATCCTGCCGGCCCCACCCTTGCCCATGCTTCTCTCTCCACTTCAAATCCCTAATCCCAATTTGAATTTAAAATTAAATTTCAAATTCAATTCCCTCCCAAATTACTTAAATCTGAATTTAACTTTATATTTATTGATAATCTCCTCATCCAAACCCTAAACCTAACATAGCCCACAAATCCTTCTCCTCCTTTGCCCCTCCTCTCCCCTTGTTTCTCTTGGATACCATAATTCTTTCATGAGTTTTAGAGCAAAGAAGAGAAGACAAACTTCCTCCTCCCATCTACTATTAGTGCATGGCCGACCCTGAGGTCAACCACAGATTCGTATACAACGCTCAAGGAGAAATCAACATCTTGCAATCCCCTTTCTTTGATCCAGACTAGTAATACGAGGATTCAGTGGAAAACTACGTAAATCGCATACTCTATCATCTCACCGAGACAATTGACAAGCAACAACCAACGGAACATTGGCAACTCGTCGGTCGATCATCAACTTACCCTCCTCCGACTACTTCTCCATCGAACAATACCTTACGCGTCACTTGTCTTGTGGTGGAATCACTAGGGTTACTTCTACCCTTTTCCAGTTAAACGACAATTTCAAGAGCGATAGTGAGGGAACTCAGGGTGAACACTTCTCGTTGCTAAGTCGTGGATTTTGATTCATTGCCATTAGTTTTACTCTTTTTTTGTTGTTACTTGCAAGTATCCTGTTAATCTCATTTGTAATCGCTTGTTATTACATAACGTTCTTACGAAAATTTCTAAGAATCTAACTTGGTGAAACATAAGTTTACGATTAGCAAGGTTAAAATTCAAATTATTATGAAGTTCCCAAAAGCAATTCTCATTTACTTACATGTTTCACATCATAGATCTTATCTTGCTTCACAAAATTTGATCTTGGAAACATTAGACAAATTAAAACTAGATTTTATTTAGAGTCCCTTAGATTGACCTAAATCCCACCCTACCTCCCTTTGTTTTACCTAAGCCACAAAACATAGATTTTATCATCTTATTGGTGCCTAATGGAATCAATGGACTGTCATCTCTTTGTTCCTGAACTTCTTTTAGCCAATATGAGGCGAATTATTAGATATTTTTCAAGACTTGTCTAACACATAAATGTTGGTCTAGAGGATTTTCTTGAAATCTTAACAAATTCTAATATGAATTAAAGATTATTTTTTTCTACTTTAAGACTAATATCCACTTAAAAATCATAAAATTTGATCATATTTGTTTCAACATAATGTTATGCATCATTTTATATTAGGGTGAGAAACATACTTCACTATGTCCTAAAATGATATAATCTCCTTAAGGTGTACAATGTTCATATAAAAGATTTTTGTAACCATTAAAATTATATGAAATATTTATTATTATACAAAATAAAATATAAATTTAAACACTTTAATCATTTAGACTGAAACCAACTCTCATTATAAATTGAAATTTTCTAAATTTTGAAATAAAATCATATATATCAAGCTAAATAGATACTACATGACTTAACACAAAGTAAATGTTCTGTTAGGTACATCCTTAGACATTTTATGCTTAGGTTGTAGTTGCAGTAACAATTTCTTATATCTTGATTGTATGATGTAATGATAGGATTGAACCTTGTTTGGCACACTAGAATAGATATATCTTCTTGCAAGTGTGATGTTATAGAATATATATAATTTAATTTGTTTTAATCTTAGATTTTTTTTTTCACTTTTATTATAATTTCCTATAATTGTAATGTGTCGACGAACTCTTTAAATTTTCTTTTTTTTTTCCTCACATTAAATATAATTAATTTTAAGAATTAATGATTAAATAAAAAATTTTATATATAAGCCATAGGATTTCTCTATAAGACATGATTTCTAAATATCCTACAATAACATTTTTATGAACCATTGATAATTAGATAGTGTTTTAATGATTGCTTGCCCACTAAAATTGTATACAACCAAGATTAAAAATCAAATATTTGGCCAAAGAATACATATACATTCTTTTCGAGGCACAATTAGTTGGATGATTAAAATAAGACTTGTATTAGGAGTCAGCATTAATTCCCACATAGTTAAATGAGTTTGCTACAATGGGTAAATTGTATGACAGAATACTTCATTCTTGGCTAGTTCATAATTATTATCTTGATGAAATATTAATAAAACAATTTAATAAGTTGGACAACTTGAACATAAATGTACATTTATACAATTAGGGATTTAAAGCTTATATGAGCTACACAAAAGTCTAATAAGCGAAAATGTTTGACCATATATGACCAATTATGAATAATAATTCTGTTGAGGCTCACTTTGATTTGGGATAGACTTCTTAGATAAATAATAGTTGCTTGGATGCAATATGGTAATAGAGCTCCCATACAAACTCATAATTCAATCCAATTTAAACATCCACATAATTAACTTTATCAACTCAAAAGGGGAATTATATATATAAACATGTATCACACTCATTGTGAGGTAATAGCTCAAACATCTTTAGGTCTCATCCTCCTACTTTATTATTATGGCTCTCTAAAGAGCTCTCAAGTTTGAACTTTTCTCAAAGAAAGGTCAAGTTAAGGATGGCTATGGCTAAAAGCAAAGGTACAATATACTACAGCTTAAAAGCCAATGCATCGTTGGATCTATGCCCTCATGCTCATGCTTACTACATGAAACAACCCATGTTAGTAATCATGCTCACAGTCCATCCAACACTAAACGAGCTTCGATCCCTTAGACTGCTTGCTCAAGACATTCATTGCAATCAAGTCTATGATTACCATGATGAACAAATAAGTCGCCCTGTTGGCATTGTCCATGCACACAATATATGAGGCCTTACGACAATTAACTATGGTTTTGGGACATCCTTGGTGCCTCATTGAAGCCTCGCGATAAACCAAATGAAAAACAAGTTCAATGCAAATGATGTAACATGTATATGGCAAAAAAGCAAGATAACTTTGAGAAATAAAATTTTGATGACACGCTATATGATAACACAATGTTTACCTTGTAAATAATTTCTAAGCCAGCATAACAAAATGAAAATTAAAAGTTCATTTGTAGAGTGGGTCATGTCTTTAGTTCCCGATCCTTGTTGGCTTACTAATTTCAAAGCAATTTAATCTTTGATTCAAATTCTAAAGATGAGGGCTAGCTCTTCCTTGAGAATCATTATTATCATAATAAAACTTAAATTTCTTTTAAATTATTTTATATTTTCCACAATTAATACATATATTGTTCTATATAGACCAAATAAAATGAAAAATTTATTGAATGCTAGATTATTGTAGTTGCCAAGGAGTTATTATTATCAAGGCCATGCTTCTATCCATTCCTGATAAACTAATAATTTCCAACCATTTTTAACTGAAGGAGAACATCAAAGCCCTCAAACTTGTTGAATTGCTTTTAAATATGATTTAATTGTACAAAAACAAAAAAAAAATTTAAAATAATAATACTTTAATTTCCAACTTGTTAATTTTAATATTAAGACTTTAATTGAGTGGATATAATAATAAATTTAAGAGCCTAACAGAAAAGGGAAAAATTATGATAGAACGCCTTAACCTAAATTGCATCGGTATTAAATTTACAACCGTTATATTTAAGTTGAGATTACTGAAAGAGCTACAGTAAACCTAATAAATATAACGCATCTTTACGTAATCTACATCAGAATAATTCGGAGAAGTTCTTGATTGGAAAAATCGCATGCCTGGCTATTAAACATACTGAAGAGCAATGAAGACACTAAAATACCTCGTTGCCGTTCCCGCTTCGACACAGAGTTCCCCGGCTGCATATTCCGATCGTCCAAGCATCACACGCTGCTCTCCCCTGCCGAGCGCTACTCTGTCCTGAAACTGAACGCCGACGTGATTCGCCCCATTCAGGTCGGCATTACAATCAGCGACGGCGCCACCTCCACCGCTTCCTGGCAGTTCGAACTCCGGGACTTCGACCTCCGCAGCCACCCTCACGCTCCCAGCTCAGTCGCTCTGCTCGAGTCTTCTGGGATAAATCTTACCCGGAATCGACAATTGGTCATCCCCTCCGTCTGGGTCGCCCGCCTTCTACTTGACGCTGGCCTCGTCGGCGACATCTCCAAAGCGACGTGGGTAGCTTTCCACGGATGCTATGATTTTGCAATCGCCCTTCTCGAGTCTTCTGCTTGATTTCGCTATCTTGTTCAAAGAGCTGCTTTATACGGATGAAAGAGGAGGAGATACCGACGCGCAAGGAAGAGCACTTTTTAGCTGAGAATATTTGAGGAAATTGGACAAATTTATTTTTAAAAAAAATTCTTTTAGAATTTAAATTTGAAAAAAGAGGAGGGAAAAAAAAGTTAAATCTGCTAAACAAACCCACTGACCACCACCGGGCAACTGCTTGCCACGTGGCAGGCAAATTTAAATTTTAAAAAAAAAAATCTGGGAACCATTGGGAGTGAACTCGGGCTATTTAAGCCCCCATTTCTACCAAGCTTTTTCCATTTCCTCTTTTAACTTCTCATTCCAATTTTCCTCTTCTAATTTTTAGTTGATTTTATATGTATTTGTTGAGTTATTTAGAACGAACTTCATGCTCGAAGATGGAAGTGTATTTTCACCGGTGGCATTGGTAAGTGATTTTATTTTCAATTTGTTTAGTATTTTTTTATATATATTCGTTTGGTAGCTTGTATTATTGTTAATGTTCTTTGTTAATATTACACATTCAAATTTTTGCTCTTTTATATAGCGTTCAAAACTGTTCAAATCAATTTCTGAAAGAAAAATTGATTTGCACCTCTTTGTTAAGGATATGCGTTTGAACGTCTTATCAAAAGCTTGGGTCTCAACTTTGATGACAAAAATGATATGGAAAATAATCCATTATTCGCATCAATTGCAACAACGGTGAGTGGTTAAATTCATGAAGAAAAATAAAGTTATAGTGGTGGCTACCCTTAGTATGTATTCACATACTTCATCGTATTCCACATGCATTGTAACAAAAGTATCGTTAGTAGTGATACTACAAATCAGTTTCGTTGTGTTTGTTGATGTATCGTATTTAAGGGATCTATGTATTATACTATTCGACTCAGTAAACGTTGTTTGTTGTGGCACATCAATCAGACGTGCCCAACCATCGACATACTTAGGCACGAATACACATAAATACACTATGTTTGGAAAGAAGGGAGTTCGATAGGAGTAATTTATTTGGTTGTTAAGAGAATATATTTTGTTTGAGATTTTTTGCTTATGGTAGCATTTTATTTTAAATTTGAAAAGTAATGGGGTGAACTTTGAAATTTTAATTTTGAATGCATAAAGAACTATCATATTATCTTTGGATTGTTAAATTCATTGTTTGATGTAAATTCTTTTTAATATATGGTGTGTTATTAAAAAATCTTCTATGATTGAGCAATGAATCTTATGGAAATATTTAATTAAAAAGTTCAGGAATTTTAATATGGATCGTCCAAACTTTGATTTCAGCAAACTTATAGTCAAACCAAACTTCTCAATGAGACTAACTCGACAACCCCAAAAGTAATCCGATTTGAGTCCAAATAAGTCAAATCAACTGCTTGAACCATAGTTTGAATTTTTCGGAGAATATTTTGAACACTAATTGGATTATCAAATAATCTCCAAACCTTTCGTGCTTAAAGAAGAATCAAGCATTTCAATGATGGATGTATTGCCAAGTTCAAAGGCGGAAATTTGGTATCCAAACCTTTCATTTTTATGATAGGGTGAAGCTGGACGTATTGCCAACCTCATATATCAATCAGAGGCTTACACTTTCTCCTTCAAAGGGATTTAGAGATATCTGTCTCTCCCATCTGAACTTGCCCACTGTGGTAATTAGTATAGTAATTCAAAAGGAGCTCTACAAGTCATCTGCTCAAGGATCTAAAAAATTTCTAGTCATATTCTACTAGAAGATAATGCCCTTCAGCAAAAAAAAATGCTATCACAATCTATCAAAGGTTGATGAAAAAGATCTTTTAATGCATACGAAAAAAATATAGAAGTTTGCATAGATGAGATCCTAGTCAAAAAATAGAGTGATGAAAAAGCACTTAGTCAACCTAGTTAAATCATTGCATCCCTCATTAAGTATGAATTGTATCTCAACCCCACAAAATATTGTTTACCGGTCAAAGAGGAAAATTTCTTCACTATCCATTCTTAGCCAAGGAGTTCAAGGCCAACATTGAACATAACCCGTTTATTATTAACAAGTTATATTAGATTGAGTATGCATACTAGCAAGAATGGAAATAATTTTTGTTGATTTTGATGTCATTTATTGATATGTTTCTTCTCAAACATTAGGTAGAGAAAACATCTTGAGGATATGAATGCGAATGACATTATAAGTGTTGTTGAAGCTCATGAGAAATTGTATAAATCAATGTTCTCTTTGATCAAGAAATGCTTTTATTTTATTGTTTGGATAATGTTTAATAGGTCTCTAACTCATCCCAAAAGTTTTTTAAAATTTCTTTTTAATATGATGAGATTATTATGGTACCTTGTGAATGATAAATTAGGGACGTTTCAATATGATAGATTGCTGGTGTTTTTTTTTTTTTTTTTTTTTTTTTTTGTGAATTGATATTTTTTAAAAATATGATTGTTAAAATGAAATTATAAATCAGTAAAATGGATTTAAATTTTAAAAATACATTATGTCTAGAACATTAACATAAAATATTTGTCCGTGTTTTCAAATTATTGTTTTCATGCTTTAAGTATCTTAAATGTATATCGAAATGAATTGTAAATTAACACTCAAACTATAAAATAAAAAATGTTGATGATAGTTTTACATCATCAAAAAATTATATAGCTTTTTATTTAATTAGATCTAAAAAAGTGATTGATCATGATTTTGTTTGGGTGGAGTATCAAATCCATTTTTAGTTGTGTATTATAGATATCTTTGGTTATTTATAGAGTTTTAGAAGATAATCTTAACATTTATTTCACCAAATGCTCATTTGCTTTAGTTGATAGCATAGTACAATACCAAATATCACAATAAAACATTGTTGTAAAAGGGGCATAAATCAAAATGATTGGCTCAATATCTAATAAAATCAATTATTCTTGTTTGTTTGATTATTGCTTGATGGATGAAAGATTGGCTAATTAAATGGCGGGCAAGGGACCACAACCCCAGATTCCGCTAGTGGACAAGACCATTAGAATTTGTTAAAGATTGGCTAATTTGGTAAAGATTTGTTCCTGCCAATGCACAAATCATAGTATGAGAAAAAATGTGTACATTTTGATGAAAAGAAAGATAAATTACTTTTAAGGCAATTATGTGTACATTTTGATATCACCATTAGAATTTTATCCCTTTAACCTTATATTTTCTCCTCAAGTTTTAGTATCTTTGATATAAAAAACAAACTGTATTATTATTATCCCTGCTTTGCATACCTGGCAATGCAATATTTGTCCAAAACATCATCTGGCATCAATTAATTTATTTATAGTCCATCACAGTTTTGTAAAAACACCACCCCTAATGAATATGTCAAATATTTATTTCAACTTCAAACGAGCAAAGGGTGTATAGTTTCTTACGTTTTATAAAGTTATTTGTGAAATTGTAATGGAGGAAGTAGTTTAGTTACTTTAGATGCAAAAAGTAGTTTTTCAGTATAGAAAATTTTGAAAATAGTAAGAAAGCAATAGCCATGAAAAGCAAAGTAGTGAGGAAGCTGTCCAAAACAGACTCTTCATTTCCCTTCTTCAACATAGAAGAAGTATGGTTTCATTAATTTGCTTGGTAAATCATTGGAAAATATTATCTTAACAAAAGAATGACCTCCTCAATTGTTTTAGTTGATATTTGTATATTGTGTTCTCTTCTTCTAGCTTATTGTGCCTGTATTTACTGGCTGAAAACCTCTGCTTCCATGTTCTCCATATATGGATGAGGAGCTCAACAACAAGTGTGCAAGACAACTCAAGGCAAGTTCATGCTAGTCATGAAACACTCCAGCTGCGTCCTCCCCTGGCTTGCAGATCATTCCCATTGCCCATATTGCAGAACAGAAGTTCCTTCTTTGGAATTGCTTTCTGACAACGTGCTTTGATGACAAATGCCAGAGGAATGGTATGCTTCTCCTTGTATTTTTACTCTTTTATCTGTAACTTTTCCTCCTTCGTCCATTTCTGTGTTTAGATCTCTGTATTCTATTTTAATTTGCCTAGGTTTTTATTAAGCTGTAAGTAAGAGTGGAGCATGAGAGTTTAAATGGCTTTAAGATATAAAATGCCAAAATGCAAATTTTTTTTGTTTTGTTAAAGAAGACCAAACCATCCTATTTCACACAAATTAGATATTTGCTGTGATGCCACATCATCAATGAAATATATTGATGGACAAAATGTTCAAATGTGATATTTTGGTTATTTTGCGCTTTTCACATCAACAAATGATTTTTGTCTGGCATACATTGAGTTTTAACTGATTTTGGGGTTGCTAAATGTCATCCTAGATTTGCCTTTTGGTGGCTACCTTAAGATTAAGGAGAACTAGACACAATAACAACATAATCAAGCCTTTATCTCAATACGTAGGGTGGGCTAGAAGTTTTTCAAGGAACAATGATTTCTTATTAGGTGAATTTAGTTTCAAATTAGTTTACTAATAACAAGATGTAATAGTTGAGAGTCTCTATAGGATGATCAAAGACATCAGATTTTAGCTAATGATTTATTTCTGAGGGCTGTAGCTTTTCATAAAGAAGTTTATGAAGATGATATGAGAAAGTCAATTTTATTTTAAAGATATTAATGTAAGCATTATAGATATATTCATTTAAAAAAATAAACTGTTGTTTTATTAATGTTTACAAGCATTAATATATGTGATTACAAAAGCAATTTTTCATCATAAAAATTTCTGAAAAGCGGCAAATAAAAATTTATTTGCAATTTGAAAAGCCAAATAGTGGGAAAGTTGTTCCAAACACACCTTCAATTCTAATTTTGTGAAGTAAAAGAAATTGCTCTGTTTTATGTTTTGTTAAACTATGATCGTTACAGATTTTGAAAGGGCGTTTAGTTTTCTGGATTCATTCCATGGCATGGGAAAGCTTAAACTAATACAGCTGTATTTCTACCTTGTGATTAAAAAGGTTTTATATTCTCCCCAACTTAGTGGAAAAGCTAAAAAAGGTCCAAGCCTAATGTGACTTTAGAGATTAAATGAGGTATGATCTTTCCTTCTAAAATTGTTAAAAAAAAAAACTCTCTAATAATACTTTGATATCATTTGCGTGTAGGTCATATGTTTCTCTAACATTTTTTGTCATTCTTATCTATATATGACTAAAATTTAGTTTTATTGTTTAATTGAGTGTTTATTGACGCATTGAGTAAAGTATTCGTTCTAATTTTACTTTTCGAGTAGTTATTGTTGCCGTAAAAAGTAGATCTTAAGCTCTCATTTCAGTTGACAATTCCTTATGCGTTGTTTCTATCCATTCATAAAAAATTTCCAACTATAAACCGAAACAGAGCATTAAAGCTCTCGAAACCTGCTGAACTGATAAACAGCAAGAAAACAAATTGAAACAGGAGTCCAAAGAATGAGTTCTGAGTTGTCGTAGGATGTAACTATTTTATTTTAAAGAAATGTAAATAATGATATTCTTAATTTTAGTTGGCTTTTTAAAATTAAACAGACAATGAAGTAATTAATGTTACACTCAAATAAATTAACACTTATATTTATTGCTAATAATTTAATAAATTTTATAAAAATTAAAAAAGTTAAAATAATTTTTATTTTCTTAAAACTTTTTTACTTATTTCTTTATTTATACTTTCTTAATGTAAATTGAAGTTAAAGAGACTATTTTTAACTTATCAATAATATTTAATATTTTAATAAAAATATCTTATCATTTATTATCTTCGGGTTCAGGTCAACCCGACACGACCCGAAATCAAATGCCAACATGCGAGACGGGCCTGGATGCGATAGCTGTCCAGCTTGGCTAGCCCTCACGGCTCACGCGGGCCTAGACACGGTCACGTGGACGGTGGACCTCGGGCTCGAGTCCTCGCCTCCTCGGGACATGAGGTGACGCGGGCGAATGGGGCAGCCGGGCAGGGGTGGGATTTGCCATGGGCAGATGGGCAGTGTCAGGCAAGTGGGGAAAGGAAGGTATTGGCCACGGTTAGCGGTGATTGATCATGAGGCAACTCGGTCAGCGCCTCAGCTGGCAAGCGGCAAGGGTCACGCAGCCACGCGGGATTGGCCACAGGCAGTGGTGGTCACCCGTGTAGCTCGGTCAGCGGGTCAATCCGGGTTATTTTTGGGTTTTCGGGTCAACCCGAACCCGCCCCGATTTCTGAAACGAGTCGAAAACTCTAACCTGACCCGGTTCGGGTTCGAGTCAACCCGAACCAGACCCAGTTCGAGTTTGGGTCAACCCGAACCCGAAATTTTTGTGTCGTGTTCGGGTCGTGTCCAATATTGACACCCCTAATTGTGCCAACCAATTGGTGCTATATTATCCAATAAAAATTTGATTATCGGATGGTGCAATCTATGTTGCATGTTGAAGTACCTATGAGGAACACTATATATAACCTATAGAATATCCATATCGAAACATGTAATGAGGGTTTACATACATTGCACTTAAGCCATTAACATTTATATAGTTAACACATAAACATCACTATTTACATACATAATATTCAAAACATTTAAATGAAATAAAAAATAACACCTTCTCATTACAATCTCTAAACCCTTCTTCATGGCATTGGTTTTATACACACTCCACTTGACATGTCGATGCCCAAGCCTTGGAGCTCATCGCACTTTGCGCCCATGAAAGCCTTAGCCTACAAGCTCCACCTTACTTTGATCAATCGATGTCATCACCTATGAGCTCTCATGCAATTTTTGTTTTTGGACCCGTCGATGCCCTATGGGATCTTCCGATAGTGGTCATTGATGGGTTAGGTAGCATCGGTGACAAGTCAAGCAATGTTCCAAACGAGTGTTATATGTGGAATCTGATTGTGTTGATTAATAAGGTTGTTTTGTTGCCTCGAACCTCAAGTTTCTCGTGCTCACTGGGGGTGCGGGGGGTTTACCCCCTGCTTGGGTTTGGATGCAATGTACTTGAGCGCCCATGCACTATGTACTTGAATGCCCTTGCGTTGTGTTTCTGAGCACCCTTGCGCTGAACAATAAAAAGTGGAGCTCCACAACGATCTGAATATGGCGACACAACATATTAAGACAGAGGTTTGAGCGCTACAACGCCCCAATTAAACTTGTGTCGCAGCGCTGCAATACGGATTGGACGATGATTTTCTTTCTCGTTTTTCTAAAGGGTTGTATCCCTTCAGGTTATTTACTTGGCTTTCTCAGCTATTTATAAGATGTTAGACATTGAGAACAGTGCATGTAAGAAGAGAAGCAAGGAGACATTGAGAGAGAAGAGAGATATGTAATTACTATTTCTTTTAATTTTTATATTGAATTTCTTGATGTGGTGGGGCTCCGTGGGTTTTCCCTATTTTGGATTTTTCATGTTAAATTTTGTTGTCCTTTATTTTTCCGTTGCTTTTACTTTCTTTCTTATTTCGTCATTGTGGTGTTTACTCCTTATCCCCAACAACGAGATTTGGCGATTGTCCGCCCCACGATTCGCTTACTCTGTTAACAAAATGTTAGATGGTTTGAATAGTGAAATTTAAGATTTAAATATATAAATGCTAATATTTTGAGTGTTATGAATGCAAATCCACCAAATTATAAATAAGCGCTCATTCAGTTCAATAAGGAGTATTTTTTCAAGATAGCTCAAATCATTTGAGAAAGTCTACTTGTAAACTCAGCATCAATTGCCATAGCAATCAAATATACATTCAGCGGTAATACCCTCTTCTTAAATCTCATAAAGCATTCCCACCTGCAAACTCTTGCTAGGAGGAATCCTAAAAGTGGCAACATTAGACCTAAAGTTCAACCGTCATGCTTCATGATCAATAAAATTGATGTATGCTTTTATATCTCAAAGATCAATTGGATTTTTTTAATGCTTCATGCACCATCAAATAGCTGCAATTTGTTTCATATATTATACGTATAAGAATACCTAAAACATGATCCTAAAAAATATTAACTATGCAAACTTATCAAAGTGTTATATTTTGAGAAATATTTTTGAAAAATTTATAAGTGAAAAAGTTGTTGGAACTAAAACTGTATATTTAAATGTCAAATCCATTGAAACTATTTGAATTGGAACTCTTAAAATTATAATAAATTAGTTTGATTTGACAAATATAAATTTTGTATAAAAGCCTAGAAATGCACATGGACGGTACCATTGTAGAATTTGACATGCAAATAAAAGCCATCTTTTCATAATCAAAATGATTGCAGAAGTGTTAAGAATATTGTGTATGAAAAAAAAATAGAAGATTAATTGAATTATTATTTGTGTTTACTCAGAGAATCTATGATTGAATATATAATTATAATCATTGATATATAAGGATACTATGCAAGGCTAATAGTTATTACATTAGAAACAAATAAAAAACCGTGAATCTTTCAAATAGAGACTCTCTTCTTCTAATTTAAGAAAGATAATTAAGGTTATTTGTTACACATATTGCAGTAATAATAGAGGATTATATCTTGTTAATTACAAGGATATTTCTTAATACTCAAGCTCAAGTTGGAGAGTGAAGGTTATGCAATCCAACTTGTTGTGAATTACCAAGACTAAAGCCTTTGTTAGTATGTATGCTATTTTCAGTATTTTGAGGTGTTCGGTTCAATAAAGACTACCTATTCAAGCTTGCATTTTCTTTTGAGCTATAATAAAATCAATTTTAATTTTTTTTGTGTGGTAATGCAAAATGAGGTTAGCTGTAATTTTCAAAGTTGCCTGATTATCACATAGCAATAATAATAAAGTCATTTGTGAAACTTTTATGTCTTGTATGATATAGTGCAATCATGTATTCTTTTGTCCATCGGTTAGTAGTCTAACAGTACCGATGATCTTGAATCATTGGTTTGTACCTTAGAATTTCATGAAATAATTGAGTTTTAAAGGAAAATTTAATATCAATAAACATATCTTGTAATGCAGCCTCCATAATTTGATTCTCAGAAAGCTTTTAATGTAAAGATTTTTGGTGGAAAATAACAATAAAACATACAAAGAATAATCTTTATATTCTTGAGGATTCAAGTGGCTACATTTAAGGTCTCCTCCGCTCATGCATAAATTGGCTCAACATTCTAGTTAAATAAACTATATCATGTCTCATGATGGTTAAATAAATTAATCATTTAACTAATCTTCTATGTTTAGTTAGGTCATTCAACATTGTTCCATTCATGGTAATGTGCCCCTCCACCCCGCCGCGCCCCCCCTCCTCTAACTCTAAACTCGTGATCTTAAATGTCCCATGCATATTTTCTTTAGGAATATTAAGATTCCTATTTATGAATGAAAAAAATTGATCCATACAAATATTTCTTATTTCAATGATGCTTACTATATTAATGTTTGAAGAGAAACTCTTTAAAAAATTTTAGTTCTTCAAGATATGCCTGTTAGAAGAATTTTGTAAACTTAGAGAGCAAGAATAAATGAAGTACCTTGAGCTTTTGCTATGATAGAATAATCACTTATAACTATTAATAACCAACCTTCTAAATGGTGTTTAAGAAGGCTGAGAACGGGTTTCTTGAGGCTTGTTTGAGCCCATAGAGACATTTGTTGAGATTACATACAATACTTTCCCTCGTTTGATCAACCTAGTGTAGGCTCCATGTATATGGCTTCATGCATGTTCCCTACGCAGAAAAATAATTTTGATCCCTTATGTCTAATTAGTGCATAAACAAGTTCTAGGCAACGACAATAGCAAAGAGACGATGAAGGAGTAGTAAGTTTAGCTTTAGGAGAAAATGTTTCATGATAATTGATTCCCCCAACTTGATTGTATTTTTTGGTAAATAAGGATGCTTTATAGTATTCAATGCTTCCATTGTACTTGATTTTGTAAATCCATTTGCATTTGATTGGTTTATTTTTAATGGGAAGAGGATATGCTAGCTCCATGTGTTGTTTTATTGTAATGCTTTCAATTATTAATTCATGACTTGTTGCAAATGAGGATTGAAGATAGCTTGAGCATAATTTTTGAGCATCTAGTGACCTGGAATGTTAGTAAGAAATTTATGATGGGCATGAGAAATAGGAGTATATGATAAAAGTATTAAGTAAAAGATATAATGATTGAGTGGGGATGCCATTTCATAGTCTTTATGTCATGTTAGAAGTTGCTTTGGGAAAGTAGATGGGAGAGAGTATGACTTAGTTTGGGATGGTTTTTTTTTTCTTTTTTGCTTCTTAAAGTAGCTTTTTAGTACAAAAAAAAATAAAAGTTTGTACTAGAAAGTTGTTTTAAGAAGCAGTAAGAAAGCTATCCCAAACGAACCGTATGTTATTCTAAATTTATTTTGTTGGTTCATGTGTGATGAGCATGATCTCATGAATTTCATGTGCTTTTGTAAATTGGGTTTCAGGAATTGAATTGTACATAGTGAAAGTTTGTTCAATAGCCAGGTTGTCAGCAATGTCAAAGGAAATATTATGCAACCTATATTCTTGACTAGGTGTGTTTGGAATATTTAAGAACTTCTCAATTCCTATATCATAAAGATTATAATCTTTTTGACAATTAGGTATTTAAAAATATATAGTTTGGCATGACGATCAATGAATGAGATAAATAGTAGTTACATGTCATAAACAACTAAAAACTTTTAAGTAATCAAGTGATGAAGGCCAATTGTGTGGTAACTCGAATGGGAATTTATTAGACAACAATGATGATGTCATCCTGTTTATAAGGTTGAGAATGATCAATACACTTTCTCCCCGAAACAAGTGGTGGATAGGATTGGAAAGTAATGTTCATGCTATGATTAGAACATGTCAATATATTCATTCTACTACATTTTTTCTTGGAATGTGAACAAAGCCATTGTCATTGTCAACTCTAACAGCTTTGGTATCCAATCACGTTATCTTCAATGAAGCTGTTTATGGAAGGAATTCAAAGCCATTGTCAACTCTAACAGCTTGAACATAGGAACAAAATTGAGTGTAAGCAAAATTGATGAACTTCTGCGAAGGTTTGTGTTTTGTACTTATTTTGTATGAGGAATTTTCAAGTGCAGCATGTTAAATCATTAATAATATTAAGAAGAAACATGCCCGTGAATAGTTTGGATGATTAATTTGGTTCTCAAATATCACAATGTAGTAACTCGAGCATGACTAGATAGTGAACTTATAGGAAATGAAAGTCATGGGATAAACAATTATTATCGTTTGAGATGTTTTTTGAAGATAACAATAAAGAAACTTATTTTAGGTGAGACACTTGAGATGCATACATTTTTTGTACTAGGAGCATGTAATATGCTGTTTTCCCAAGCCAATCGTCCTGCATATGATCAAGTCTTGCAAGATACAAAAGGCTGGAAATAATACCAACAGTTTGGATCGGTGTTAAGATTGCTTACTGACATTAAATTCTAGTGGAAAGAGGGGACTAACAAGACATGGTCTAAGGTTATGTTTAAATTGGATGATATTGTAACTGTTAAACTTATTGGTGTTGAAGTCCCAGTAGGTAAATTAATAAATGTTATTAATGAAGGTTTTGTTTTGAGTAAAAAGTGTTGGGTCTGAAATGATGTGATATGTAGCTTTACTTTTTAAAATCTAAGGTTTTGTGAATGCAAAATTGATTGTGAATGCAAAATTGATTGAAGTATTGGAAAAGTTGAACTCACCTGCAACATTTGCATAAGCAATACTATTACTAGAAGCATGATTCTGGTTCATCATAGATATAGCATAAGAGTGTTTTTGATGTTGATCTGTGGAAAAAAAATGTGATGGTTTCTAACACCCCAAGATTTAAATTTGAAAGAATTATCAAATAATATCTCTTAATTGATTTGCTAGAGTCACTAAATATCTATTATTTCAAATAAATCCATCAAAACATTATAAATCATATACTTCAAACCTGCTGAACTGATAAACAGCAAGAAAATTGAAATAATGAGGCTTTATTTTCTAAGTAGTTATTATTGCCGTAAAAAATATATCTCTTAAGCTTTTATTTTAATGACCAAATCTTCATGCGATGCTTCTATCCATTCATTTCTCATAAAACTGAAAGAGAACATTAAAGCCCTCAAACCTTCTGCATTGCTCTTAAATATTACTGAACTACATAAAAAGCAAGAAGAAAAATGAAATAAAGAGGCCTTAATTTTTAACTTCTTAATTTTAAGATAAAATTTTATTGAATGGTAAGAACTTAATAGAAAAAAAAATTACATTATTGTAGTTTTTTTATGAGTTATATGTATATTAAGATTACTGCTCCAATATATAACATCAAAGAATTACAGTAATCTCAATCTATAAGCATATGTTGATATCATTTGTAACTGATTAATGGAGCAAATTCTGTAAGAATAAGTTGATATCATTTGTATCATATATTTATTTGCTCTCCCATAATTTCATCTTACTTTTTGTCATTCTTCCATATTTATTCGTTCTAATTTTACTTTCCAAGTAGTTATTATTGCCGTAAAAAATAGATCTTAAGCTCTCAGTTCAGTTGCCATTTCCTCATGCGTTGTTTCTATCCATTCCTCATAAATTTCCAAATATAAACCAAAACAGAGCATTAAAGCTCTCAAACCTGCTGAATTGATAAACGCAACTATCAACCGACAATTCTGCGTTCAAAAGAAGAATGTAATATGAAATGAAAACTATCAACATTAAAATTCATTTACTTTTCTGCATTATTACATATCAACAAGATTCTACTTTCAGAACCTTAAAAAATGGATATGTTCCATAACAAAATTGTTTTGTGCTGTAAGCAGCAAAACTAACCACGGGACATATGATCAGCATCATCATCATCATCATCAACTGTTAAGTCCAAAAATAAGCCCTTCAAAGGGCATTTTCTTCTCCTTTCCGTCATCACCAGGACCGAAATAAACCTTCTTCATCCGCAGGAACACCTCGCAAGTAAGCAAACTATCAGACCCCGCCTGATGCGCTTTCCCCTCCGCGCGCTTCACGCCCAACTTCTCAGCCACCTTCTCCAGCCCCCCGTAAAGCCCATCGCATCTTCTTACCAAGCACTTCACATCATATATTCGGCCACCAAAAAACCAGTTTGTCAGCACCATGAACTCCTCCATGGTCTCCGGCAGCCTCACACGCAGTTTCGTCGTCAGTTGAAATAGTGCTTTGAACAAGATAGCAAAATCGTAGCATCCGTGAAAAGCTACCCACGTCGCTCTGGAGAAGTCGCCGACGAGGCCAGCGTCAAGTATAAGGCGGGCGAGCCAGACGGAGGGGATGCCCAACTGTCGATTCCGGGTAAGATTTATCCCAGAAGACTCGAGCAGAGCGACTGAGCTGGGAGCGTGGGGGTGGCTGCGGAGGTCGAAGTCGTGAAGTTCAAATTGCCAGGTCGCGGTGGAGGTGGCGCCGTCGCTGATTGTAATGCCGACCTGTATGGGGCGAATCACGTCGGCGTTCAGTTTCAGGACAGAGTATCGCTCGGCAGGGGAGAGCAGCGTGTGATGCTTGGATGATCGGAAAATGCAGCCGGGGAACTCTGTGTCGAAGAAGACGAAGGGTGAGCGGCAACGGCGAGAAAATTGGATGAAGGAGGCCGATTCGATGTAGAAGTTTCCGATATCCACCTGACGAAGAGAAGCCATCAGAGAGCTTTTTCTTGCGCTATGTTTGGAAACAGGGAAATGTCGAATGAGTTATGAGTTGCTGTAAGATGATATATATAGAGAGATATATAGAGAAATATCCATATATTTTTTGTATTGCTAACGACATTATTTTTGTTTTGAATTTGAATGAGAGCTTGCGCTATTTTTGGAAACAGGAATCCAAATGTCGTGGAATGAGTTCTGAGTTGCGATATACAGAATATATATTCGTATATTTTTTTGTTTCAGAATATATGAAAACGGTAATATTTTATTTTAAATTTGAAAGTGACGTTCCTCCTAGGTGAATTGGTCACAGGGTGGGGGTGGGTGTTCTTTCTGTGTGCAATGGGATCACTTAGGCATCATAATGCCTTAATGATGTAAGAATGGATTTTGAAATCATTGGATTATTCTCATTGAGATACTTATTTTAACTTTGAGCACAAAAAAAATCAAAGGTTATTTGGTCTCTCAAACAGTTAGATGAAATTTTTTATGACATTTTGAAATCCATTTGGGCTTATATTTAGACGTTCTTGGTGTCGTTGGATTCATCTTGTCAAAACATTTTTTTGACTATAAATTTGCTGAGAATGGAGATAGACTAATCCTACAGTTGAGATTTGTTAATTGCATCAAGATTCGTGCGAGATCAAATAAATTTTCTCAAAATTCTTTGAGTTTTTAATTAATTTAAAAATAAAATCAATTTATTTTAATTTAAGCATGATGCGTTCAAAAATAATAAATTAATTTAAAAATCTTATAATATATTTCAAAGGATTCATATTCAACAATCAAATCGTCAATTCTCATCATTAATATGCTTATGATCAGTTCATCACATATAATATTTTTTAGATCATATGTTATATAAGGGTTGTGTCTAGGGGTGTCAATTTTGGGTCACGGGTCGGGTTTGGGTTGAACCCGGACTTGACCCGATATTATTCGGGTCAACTCGAACCCGACCCGTTTTTACAAACGGGTCAGTTTTCCTGACCCGAACCCATCCCGCTTCGGGTTCGGGTCAACCCAACACGACCCGAAATCAGGTGCCAACATGCGCGACAGGCCTGGACGCGGCAGCTATCCAGCTTGGCTAGTCCTCACAGGCTTGAGTCCGGGTTTGTGTCCTCGCCTCCTCGGGACTTACGGTGACGCGGGCGAGTGGGGCAACCGGGCAGGGCTGGGATTTGCCAATGGCAGACGGGTAGCGGCGGGGCAACGGAGGTATTGGCCACGGTCAGCAGTGATTGATCAAGAGGATGCTCGGTCAGCGCCTAAGCTGGCAAGCGGCAGGGGTCACGCGGCCACGCAGGATTGGCCACGGGCAGCGGTGGTCACCCGGGCAGCTCGGTCAGCGGGTTAATCCGAGTTATTTCCGGGTTTTTGGGTCAAACCGAACCCGACCCGATTTCTGAAACGAGTCAAAAACTCTAATCCGAACCCGACCCAATCAAGGTTCAGGTCAACCTGAACCCGACCCGATTCGGGTTCGGGTCAACTCGAACCCGAAATTTCCGTGTCGTGTTCGGGTCAGATTTTCGGGTCGTGTCCAATATTGACATCCCTAGTTGTGTCAACCAATTAGTGTTATATTATCCAATAAAAAATTGATTATGGGATGGTGCAATCTATGTCGCATGTTGAAGTACCTATGAGGAACACTATATATAACCTATAGAATATCCATATTGAAACATGTAAGGATGGTTTACATACATTGCACTCAAGCCATTAACATTTATATAGTTAACACATAAACATCACTATTTACATACATAATATTCAAAACATTTAAATGAAATAAAAAATAACACCTCATTACAATCTCTAAACCCTTCTTCATGGCACTGGTTTGATACACACTCCACTTGACATGTCGATGCCCAAGCCTTGGAGCTCATCGCACTTTGCGCCCATGAAAGCCTTAGCCTACAAGCTCCACCTTACTTTGATGAATCGATGCCATCTCCTATGAGCTCTCATGCAATTTTTGTTTATGGACCCGTTGATGCCCTATGGGATCTTTTGATAGTGGTCATTGATGGGTTAGGTAACATTGGTGACAAGTCAAGCAATGTACCAAGCGAGTGTTATATGTGGAATTTGATTGTGTTGATCAATCAGGTTGTTTTGTTGCCTCAAACCTCAAGTTTCTCGTGCTCACTGGGGGGGTGCGAGGGGTTTACCCCCTGCTTGGGTTTGGGTGCAATGTACTCGAGCGCCCATGCACTATGTACTTGAATTCCCTTACATTTTGTTCCTGAGCGCCCTTGCGCTGAACAATAGAAAGTGGAACACCACAACGGTCTGAATACGGCGACACAACAGATTAAGACAGAAGTTTAAGCACTACAACTCCCCAATTAAACTAGTGTCGCAGCGCTGCAATACGGATTGGACGATTAGTTTCTTTCTCGTTTTTCTAAAGTGTTGTCTACCTTCGGGTTATTTACTTGGCTTTCTCTGCTATTTATAAGATGTTAGACATTGAGAACAATGCATGTAAGAAGAGAAGCAAGGAGATATTGAGAGAGAAGAGAGATATGTAATTAATATTTCTTTCAATTTTCATAGTGAATTCCTTGATGTGATGTGGCTCTGTGGGTTTTCCCTATTTTGGGTTTTCCATGTTAAATTTTGGTGTCCTTTATTTTTCCGGTTCTTTTACTTTCTTTTTTATTTCGTCATTATGGTGTTTACTCCTCATCCTCAACAACGAGATTTGGCAATTGTCTGCCCCACGATTCGCTTACTCTGTTAACAAAATGTTAGATGGTTTGAATAGTGAAATTTAAGATTTAAATATATAAATGCTAATATTTTGAGTGTTATGAATGCAAATCCCCCAAATTATAAATAAGCGCTCATTTAGTTCATTAAGGAGTATTTTTCCAAGATAGCTCGAATCATTTGAGAAAGTCTACTTGTAAACTTAGCATCAATTGCCATAGCAATCAAATTTACATTCAGCGGTAATATCCTCTTCTTAAATCTCATAAAGCATTCCCACCTGCAAACTCTTGCTAGGAGGAATCCTCAAAGTGGCAACATTAGACCTAAAGTTCTTCTGCAAAAACCTGTACAAGTTATTAATTACCCATTTCCTGAAACCCCCATTCTTCTTATTGGCATTCAGAATTATTCTCCCATGCACAAATATCACATCCTTGCATGATGCACAATCCATCATCTCAACCTCCTTAGCATTCTCAGCTATCTCCTTGATCACCCCTACAATTGAACTCACATATTCTTCTCCATCCATTCTATATTGGTCCATGTAACCATACTGAACCAAGCATCTATAGACCCCCTCTGGACCAAGCTTTGCAACAATGAACCTTTCCTCAGGAAGCACAGTTCTTATTGGAAGAGTTCTTACAGTAACAAACACTGTGACCTGACGGAGTGTGCCTACATGCTTCACATAATGTCGAATAATCGGTGGGATTCCATTCATTAGATCAGTGCAGAAGAAGCAAACTCCCGGGACTCGAGTGCTTGTTTCAACAAGATGGTTTAGTTCTTGTTTGCTCATCTTATTTCCATCTTCATATTGACTCTTCTTGCTTCTTCCATATGTCCATGAGAGGGTGATAACCAAGAAAAAGGCTGAGATTGCAAAGGGGACCCAACCTCCATGTGCAAGCTTGTTCAACAATGAGCTCATGTACACACCTTCAATGCTGAGATAAACTGTAAGGAACATCACCACCAAAATTATGTTTGTGTCCCATATTACAAGCATCACCACACACATTAGCACTGTTGTGATGAGCATTACCCATATCACAGCCACACCTACATCATCAAAATCATCATATTATTCTTAAGAAACATCTTATATGTGATGCAAGAGTGCAAAAACAACTTACCAAATGCATTTCCGATCTCCGCTCCGCCGTCGAAACCGACTGTGATTAGAATGCACACAAACATTAGAAAGTAGTTCACCTCAGGAGAGTAAACTTGTCCCTCATGCTTACTTGAGGTATGAATCATAGTCACCCGGGGAAAGCAACCGAGAGTAATGGATTGTCTGATTATTGAGAAGCTTGCAGATATGAGGGCTTGGCTTGCAACAATAGCTGCAAGAGTTGAAATGATAAACATAGGCCAAAATATGGGTTCAGGAACAGAGCTATAAAATGCTGTGCTGATTTTATTTGGGTTCTTGATCAGGAATGCAGCTTCACCAGAGTATGCAAGGATCAGAGAAGGATACACAACCAATGAGTAAGAAAGCTGCATGAATAAACTCTAATGTTTAGAAACTATGATTAAAAGATTTAGGTTTTGTTTGGGACAATTTTCTTCCTGCTTTTGAAAATAGTTTGTTAGTACAAAAATTAAAAATTTTGTATTATAAAGCTACTTTAAGAAGCAGTAAAAAAGCCATTCCAAACTAATTCTTAGTTCTTAGAGAAAGAATTAAAGGCTGAACTAAAGCATTATATTGCCTGAATTCCTCTCTTGTTAAAGTGACCAAGATCAGCAAACATGGCTTCAGCTCCTGAAAAATTAAGTCTTGGTTTTAACTTTTCTGTAGAGATCACCTACGTAGAGATACAAGGAAATCAAGGAAAATAAACTAACCTGTGATGCAAAGAGCAATTGCACCTAAGAGCTCCCATCCCTTTCTGTGGTTTCTTTGGAAGAAGTAGAAAATGTAGTGAGGTGACAAAGCTTTTAGGATTGATGGGTAGAATTTGATGATGTTGTAGAGTCCAATCGTGGCAGTGAATGAGAACCAGAGGAGCATAATAGGTGAGAAGGAGAAGCTAACTTTGTTTGTACCAAATCTTTGGAAGAGGAACAATACAACAAGGATTGCTACCGATAGGAAGACAACATGTTCTGCGCAGCCAAGAGGCATTTGTTTAGTATTTCAGAAAAGAAGAAAAAAAAAAATTATGGCAATTAAATGAATGAATTGGCGCATGCCTTGTTTGATCTTTGATGATCTTGATTGAATTCCTTGAACGGCGGAGAGAACTGTAATATGACAAAAATGAATTGCAGTCATGTGGATGAATGATTATAAATAATAAATTATTAGTTTCAGATGGTAGTCAATTAGGAGGGTTGTAAGTGAACAAGTGCACTTGATGAACAACTTGACGCTCTTTCATAAGAGGCTCTCTTATTTTTATAACTTACTATATAAATGAGCAAGTTTTGATACTAAGAGTCTGTTAAAGGCGGCTGTAGCGATTTATAAAGATGGATGTAAAGCTATTGTAGGAAAAGTAACTTTTTTAAAAGTTGTTGTAAAAAATAGCTTGATAGCATATATATTTCTTAAAAGCAACAAAAAAATATTAGCAGGCAAGAACCTGAGATGGCCGGAGTGAGAGCCCCATCACCAATAACCATACAAGTCCCTAGCAACACAATAAAGGTAATCACAGCCTGGGCTTTCGAGTTCTCCTCTAGGAATTTCTTTGCCTTGGACTGTAACTTGCTTCCTTTACTATGGTACTTTAAGTTGAAATCTGAACCAAGTCTTGTGCTTGGAATTATCATCTTGCCTTTGAAGTTTACATGTTGGCGAAGCAAGGAGTACAGAGCAAAAGTTCCACCTGAAACAAATAGTAAGGCAAAGTAATAAAAATCTTTAATATGCTATTCTTACATAACAAACAATGTTGTTGAATGCAGGGTGTAAATGGACACTCATATTCATTTGGAATAGACTAATCAAGTTATTTTCATAGCTTGAGAACGTTGTTGGGCCAAAACAAACTTGAAAATCGCCTGAAGGCCTCAAGTCATTTAAGATTGGGTCTCATTAAGGCTTCGTTTGGCACAGTTTTTTTATTGTTTTGTAAAGTTATTTTTAATCCCATCGGTCTTCGCTGGGTTGGTGGGCGAGCATGATTGAGAACCCCCCAACCCATGTTCGAATCCCCTCTCATGCCACGTGACCCCTCAAGTGGGGGAGAAACTAACTGCGAGTCCTCCACCTATGGGGCTGGTTGCTGGTACACTCGTCGAGGGTTTAGTTATGCCGCCAAGTATCTCCTAAAAGGGGTGGCAGCTGGTAGATACCCCGTTCAAAAAAAAAAAACATATAAAAAAATGCCTACTAGTTCAAGCTATTCATTAGAAGATCACAAGTACTCATCAAAGTTGACTTAGTTGGTTTTTTTTTAAATTTAATTTTTGTTTTTTTTTTAAGTCTACTTAGTTGGTGTTCTAGTCAATAGAAGTCATTAGGTTATCTCAAGAGAAGAACTCATCAAGAGAACTCGCCTTCAGCAAGATTTCTTTTCGAAAGTTTTCAATCATTTGACAACTCAATCAATCCTAACTTATCTCATAACTAGCCATACCAAGTAACTCTTATTTGCTTCTATCTATATTTTTTTCATGTGATCAACACCAATAATTATGGGGCCAAGAATTGAGCGTGGATTTGACACCATTCTATACTTCTGATCGAATCTCTATCAAATATAAGCTTTATTTGGAATAACCTTTTTACCGTTTTATAAAACTGTTATCAAGAAACTAATTTTTTGAAGCTATTGAAACGAGCTTTCTAATACAAAATTCTTTTGAAAACACAAGAAACTGATAGCCAAATAAGAATTGTGGTTGCGATTCAAAAGACAAAGCAATAAGAAAGCTGTTAAAAACGAAGTCTTAAGCTTTGCTTGAGACGGCTTTCTTATTACTTATTAAAGCAGATTTCTAGAATTTATACTCTAAACCATCTCGCTTTTTCTTTTTCTCTAGCTTTCATGTTCAACCTATTTATAAATTAGATTACTGATCAAATGCATCCACTGATTTCCACATATCTCGAAATAGTACAATATACAAAATTATATAAACATAACTATGATAAGTGAACAGAAAAGAAAATACCTTCTCCATGATCATCCGCCTGAAGGACAATGAACACATACTTGATCAATCCCATCATAGTCAAAGTCCAGAAGATCAAGCTCAAGATGCCAAGAATATCCTTCTCTCCGGGCTCTGATAGCTTGATTGAGGAGAAGACATACAGAGGCGAAGTTCCAATGTCTCCATATACAATGCCAAGTGATTGGTATCCCAACATCAATGTTTGCCAAACTGTGAAACTCTGCATGATTTAACAGTAAGACTTAATAAATAGCAACAAGTTTGTTCTCTCTCTCTCTAAAAAAAATTATTTATTAGGAAAAATATTGGCCAGTTTTTACAAAGAAAAACTGTGAAAAATATTGCATATTACAAATGACAGGAGTATGTGTACAAAGATGGATAATTAACATGTGAAATCATAATTAGGTCCCGTTTGGGATAGCTGTAGCTTTCCGTAAAGATGATTGTAAAGTTGTTGTATGAAAAATAGTTTTTTGAAAGCAGTTGTTGAAAGCTGCTGTTAAAAGCAATAGCCAAACAGAACTATGATTGCGGTCAGAAAAAGCAAAGCGTAAATAAAACTATCTCAAATAGACTCTAAGGTTTCATTTGAAATGGCTTTCTTACTGCTTCTTAAAGAAGCTTTTTAGAAAGCCGTCCCAAACGAAGCCTAAATCTATTTCTTGAAGAAGAAAAAAATCATAATAGAAGAATACCGGCGATTTATTCTGAGGAATCTTGTAATCATCCATGAAGCTAAATGTTCTTTGGGGTGGAATCTTATTAGTCTCCTCAACTTCCTCATGGCTCCCAAAGCCATCTTCCAAAGAACCCATTGTTCTCCCCTAACTTGAAGCAAGAGGAAGATTAAGGAATGCTGAAATAACCAATCAGAAGAAAATATATAGCTGATCAATCCAGAGGGAAAAAAACAAAGAGGTACTGTTGATTTTTCCAACATTTGTTTATTTATTATAAATAATTTTTTTTTATTTTTTAATATCTTATTATTTTATTAATTATAATTTATGTAAAAATATTAAAAATACATAGAAGCTGGAGAGATGTGGAGAGGTGGGAATCTAAGCTTTGGAAGGCTGCTAAATGACCATGCACTTCACGGTAGAATTTTTTTATTTTTGATGTTTTTTTTTTATATAGAATATTCAAAGAAATAAGACTCAAACCTAATAAAATAAATAGAGAATGTTCTTTGAAGCTAAGAATCTTCTTCCTTTTTCAAGAATTTTTTTAAGAACTTCTGAGCAAATTAAACGAAAATTCAAACACGTAACACATATACAAGCTTCAAACACAACCTTTTAATTGATAGCTTAAACTCTCGCTTACAGATCAAGATGAGCTGCATAGAATTTTTCGACAATCCTAATCACAATTGTCATTATATTTCTTAAATTTATAATTATTTTTTTTAAATGAACATAATATAATCAATAAATTTTATATTATTTTCATCTTAAAATAAATTTAGTAATTTTAAAATTAACCTTAGGGCAAACTTTTTTTTATTATTTAAATAGGTTAGAGGGAATTTGCACGCAAATATTTGAATAGAATTTGGTGAAATAAAAGAATGGTTTCTTGTTGAGTTAGAAATAATCGTCTTTTGCTCTTTTATTAAATTATTTATTTATTTTTGGGCAGATTGTCTGATAATCTCATCTTACAACATTCAAAGCATATATTTTGATATTTGATGGACACAAAGTAGGTTTATGTCATCTCAAAAATTTTGAAATGATCAATCTAATTAAGATCATCTGAATAGCATATCATTTTCTTTGAATCATTTCTTTATTGGAACTTTAGAAAGTAAATTTTACAAACTGTATTATTGGGAAGTATATTATGCAATGAAACAAATAAGAAATGAAAGTAACGGAAATGAACATCGGGATTTAAAGTGGAAAAACTCAAATCTGGGATAAAATCATTCATAAAAATTGAGAGAAATCGTACAAATCTCTCTTCTCATACTATACTCTCTCCTTGTCTCTCTCCAATTCTCTCTTCGTTCTACGGACGTAATAGATAATGAGATGCTTTTCAATATACGAAAGGACGCAAGCCTTCAAAGTGAAAGAAGAAAAAAAACGAAAGAAAAACTTGTCATCTTGTCTCGTAGTGCCACGACGTTGGGGTTTGGAGGGCTATCACGCTCTGCTCTCTGTCTCCGGGTCAAGATTGTAGGTCATTGCATTGTATCTTGCGACGCTGCAGTGTACAAATATATAGTGCTGCCATGTTGTATCGAAAGTTTTTTTCATCAACCGAATAGTATTTAGGTTTAGGATAACATATAGTACAACATGAACAATGGTTACAATTAAATTCCATACAAAACTAACAATTGTTCATTTCAAAAAAATAAGTGTATAGTTATTGATAATTATGTTGTATAAGTTCTCTAGTTAAAATAATAGTTAGAAGATAATTGCATCACATTAGACGATTAATGCAAGCTTATACACATATCACATACACAAGCTTCGAACCCAATGCATTGCTTTTCAAAATTTTATATGGAAAATTTGTTTTTGCAACAAGCATAGCTAAATTACTTTTTCTTTAGCAACTTCACAATCAACTTTATAAAATATTGTAACCGTCACAAAAAAAAACTCTAAAATACACACAAAATTTATTTTTTTGCTAATATTAAATTTTTAGAAATGGTATATTTTGTTGCAAATAGTTGAGGTTTTTTAGTACTAAAAGATTTTGCTGCTACAGTCTTCATGCCATTTAAAACATTTCCTTACAAAATAATTGCAACACATTTTTACTACATTTATAAACTTCATTACTAGAGACTTTAACATTTTTATCAAAATGATAAATATAAATTGATCATTCATTGGTAAAAATCAAGCAGTTACAATAGAAGTAATTTTGTTATTATATTTTCTTTTACAAAAGATCATCATTTAGAGAGAGAGAGAGAGAGAGAGAAACCATGGAGAATTTTCACTTAACCAACAACATCATGAATAACACTTAGGGCCCCATGGTTCTATTGAAAAATTAATGCTAAGATTTTATTTGGGACAATTTTTTTATTGCTTCTTAAAGCAACTTTTTAGTACAAAAATTTAAATTTTGTACTAAAAGTCAGCTTTAAGAAGGAATAAGAAAACCGCCACAAACAAAACCTAAAAGCCAACTCGCAACATTGCTCTCACTATGGCATACCGATAATCTCGTCGAAAAACCTCCTCATTCTAAATAATGTTTTGATAATATGTCTTACCGAATTTTCTCAATAAGATCACCTCTCCAAGTTGTTGGTGCACCTTTATTTGGTAATGCCTTCATTTTTTTTTCTTTTTTTTTTTTTGAAATAATGTCTTCATCTTGTAGAGAGATGAAACTTGGAATAGGTTAACATACTTATGATATGATAAATAGGTTGAGAAGCTATCGAAGGTTTTATTTGGGACAACATATTTCTTACTGTTTCTTATAGTAATTTTTTAGTTCAAAAATAAAAAAATGTGTATTAAAAAGCTGTTTTAAGGAGTAGTAAAAAAACCGCACCAAACGAAGCCTAAATCTAATAAGAAGTGTGGGATCATATATTCATGAGTAACGGGTCAAATTATCTTACAATCATACTAAAAAAGGGTTCCTAAAGATTGATTTTGGGATTAACATCACTTGCCCAATAGATACCCATCATTACTTGATCTAGGGGTTAGCACTAGGTTTAATAGGGATTAATTCACTGCAGGAAAATCAAGTATTGCCGGCGAATTTCAAAAATTTTCAATTAATTTCTGATGAAAATTTTTGCAACACTAAATCGAGCATCAGAAAAAAATTTCGTTGAAAAAAAAAACGTCGAAAAGGAAAAATTTTTCGGCAGAATTTTCGTCGGCGACTGTACGACGGTAAAAATTTGATGGAATTACTAAAAAAACAATTTAAAAAAAAAAAAACCCGGCAACTGCCCATTCCCTGTTGCCTGCCTGCAAGCCTGCCGTGGGATTTGAAGAGGGATCCTACTCATTGTTCAAACACACAACCACTTGGTTGTGGAATAAAATGTGTTGTTTTTTTTATTTAAATAAAAGAAAACAAAATTAAAATTTAAAATAAAATATAAAAATTAATTAATAATTAATTAAAAAGTTATTAAATTAATATTAAATTTAAAAATATTTAAATTAAAAACAAATTATTTTAAAATACATTAAAATTAAATATTAAAGTTAGTAATTAAGTAAAATTTATTATTTTAGTTAATATTTAAAATAAGTTATTAAAGCAACAATGAATTAAAATAATAATTAATTAAAATAAATTATTAAAATTATAATTAATTAAAATAATCTATAAAATTATTAATTACGAATATATTATTTTTGAAGAAATTTTAAAATCTGTTGAAAACAAATTCATCGAAAAATCTGCCTGAAAATTAGCCTGAAATATTTTATCATAATCAGTCAAAAATTTGCCAGAAAATATTCGGCTCACCAAAAAATCTTCCGAAATGAACGTTTTCTTGTAGTGATGGCGCCTATTAAGGTTAGCTAGTGAGGTCCACTCAGGTTGACAATATTGAGGAGATGAAGCTGGTTGGTTTTAGACATGCTATACTCAAGAAAGGAGACTCAACGTAAGGGCATAAACAAAATATAGTCCAGCTCATGAAGAACAAAAAACCCCCCTTGGTTGGAAATTTTATTTGGTCCGATAACCTGACTTAGCTCTACATTCGGTGAGCAGTAAACAGGCACCACATGTTCTCATTATTTATCGCGCGGCCCGACAACCCGACCCGGAACGGACCCGGGAGTTTGCGTATTGCTAGGTATTGGTCGATTTTGCTCGACAAAAATGAAAAATACCATTCTGTGAAGACCAATACCTAGCAATACCGAGTTCTTTTAGGTATTACTTGGTATTGCTCGGTATTGCTCGATATTGGTCTTCACAAAGCGGTCTTTCTCGTTATTGCCAAGCAATACCAAGTAATAGCAATACCGAGTAATATCTAGCAATACCGAGCAAATACCGAGCAATACGCGAACATAATAATCCCGGATTCCGGTCTGAGTCGGGTCGTTGGGCCGCGCGGTATAGGGTAAGAGCACGTGGCGACATATTATTGGCTACCGGACGTAGTGCTACATCAGGTCACCTGACCTAATAATTTTTCATTGGGTTGAGCCACTTTGAAAGAGTAGAGTAGGAAGTGAACCAATAAGAGTGCTAAACAACCATATATAGCTGCTTGCATTGCATTTTTTAGGCCACTCATTAAGTTATTTTCTGACTTTTATTACACATTGCCAAACACAAACACTTTTTCAACAGAAATATGTGTACTATTCCTCTTATATTCTTCCACTACAGCTATAAAAAAAATACTTAAAAAAAAAAAAAAAAAAAAAAAAAAAAAAAACTGAAACGATTTGACGTCTTGGTTCTTCAATCACCAAATAACTTGGCTTCCAGTTGCCATCATGAAATCATTTACAAGCTCCATTGCTTCTGAAACCTTCATATGTGCTTCTTATCCTTTACAGGGCCTCTCGGGATCTTGTTGAGAACTTTGGAGTCAAATTTCCTGTAGAGTTTCCTTAGGGATCGGCTTCCTTCAGTAACCAAATGATCCACTTCTCCTTCATAGTTTTCATATAGAACCGGTAGTATCTGAATGCAGAGATAACCTACAAACGGAGAAGATGAAGTCTCTTAATAAAATGAAAACATGCTATGTTTCAATTCTTTCAGGAATACTGTGGCTTACCAAAATATAATAGATTCAAAGAGCTGCAGCTGCTTCCTAAGATTGATATGATCCAAAGAGAAGCGATTGCCTGAATGAAAGAAAGGAGTATTGCTGAGGATTGGAAGGCGAATTATTCATAAAATTTGTGACTTGGGAGGTTGTGCAGTTTTTAGTTTTTACGTGCAAAATATTTTGGGGCGATTTACATTCATAACACAAATTTCTTATATATTTAGATATCTAACATTTAGAATTTATTTATAAAATACTAGCTCTAGTGTCAAAATTAAAATAATATTTTGTTTTACATAAAGTAATATTAGTGGTATTTTTTATATAATTTAAAATTTTGAGTGCAATATTCATAAATATACAAATCAAAACATGGACATAATTAGCCTTAATTTCCAAGCGGGCAAACTTATAAGTAACTGTTGGGGTGCCTCGAATTTGACTCAACACTTAACTATAAGAAAATGGGACAATAGCGACAAAAAAAAGTGTCTAAAAGAAAAAAATGACCGCTAGGGAAATCTTTTAACTAGCAAAAGTAACTAAAATTTCTAAATAAACATTTTTGATATTTGTTCATATCCTTGATCGTTATATGTTTCACAAATATGTCAGGGGTCCAAGGGGACAGCGCCCCCTTGTGGGATTCGATCTGCCCGGTTAGGTCGCAGGGTTAAGGAGTAGTGTCCCCAGAACAAATTTTGGTCGTAGGAATATTTTTGAAATTCAAATTAATAAATAAAATGATGAATTCTCTTTACTATTTCTCTTTGTATTTGGTTCATTGTTTCCTAACAATAACACCTCTATATAATTTGTTTAATCATGTTAGGGGCAATTGCCTAAAGACTATAGTATTTTAAAAATTTTAGCAATTGCTTAAAAACTTGTAATAAACACAATAATCTTGTAATAAATTTTTTTTTTTTTTGAGGTTGCCCCCTAAGGACAAGAGGGATCGATCTGCCCCTGTATTAAAACAAAATAAGAAATATATATAAACCACTCTATATTTCTTTATTTGGGGATTTATATACATACCTTAAATTCATATATATTTATATATCTAATATCTAAATTTATTACATAAAATAAAATATCTTACTGCCCAAATTATATCAAAATATATGCTTAAGAAGAAGTATTTTAGTTTAAGTCAATTATTATTAATGATATTTTTTATTTGATTTATATATTATGTACTATACAAATAAATATAAAAATTTAAGTATTAAATATATAAATACATAACAAAATCAGTGATATGTATGTAAATTCCCTAAGTTACTTCATAATGCATTTACTAATTTAATTTAATTTTATTTTAACTAGAAGAAAATCAACAAGCTCTAAAGAAATAATTGAATATGGAAAGCATTTAAGGAAAATGATCAAGTTCTTGGTGCTTATATACCAAGAAGAATAGTCTCAGATTCTTTCCCATTGTTACTTCTTCGAGCATGGACAAGAAGCTGCTCAGCTTGGCATGCAAAACCTGTGCAAATTCTCTGAAATCATTCTCTGCTAAAATGATTTCTGTCAACCTAGGTGGACTCCTGCACCATTAGATCAAATATTTAAATTTATTTGGCCTTAATAGAGAGAGAGGGATTATTCTGTGCGGACACCGGACAGTTTTGAATTATTCTGTGAGAAATCCAGACGGGAGAACCGTCCGGTTTCACGCTCGAGTACCGAACGATACTGAGTACCGAGCAGTACATTTTTTTAGGGGCTGTGACGCATTTTTATTGGTTTTAGGATAAATCAGAACCCGCAAGTAATAATTTAGAGAGAGAGAGAGAGAGGAGCAGTACTTGTCAAGAAGGGCGACGCCGTAGGACCAAATGAAGAGAAGAAGCATTGCTGTAATGGAAATGTGGCTGAGCAGGGTGAGGAAGTTGTACTCCACAACCTCTAAGAGAAACCAAATCACTGAGACTCCGCCCAGGATGGCTGCTGATAAGTGCTTTTTTCTCCATAGCACGACGTCAGCAACTGCGGTATGAAACGCGCGTAGCAAACATCAGTAGAAATTTTATCATAAAGTTTTTTGAGGATGATACTAATAATATTACATTTATTCTTGATTCTACACTTTCTAAATACATTTAATTTATAAAATAAGATAATTAAATTCTTAAATAATAAAATTAAATTATTTAATATTCATAATTGTAGTCATACTATTTAACAGTTTAATTGTGTTTATTTAATTATGTTAAAGATAATATTTGAACATAATTTTTCTTTCAAAAAATGAAATAAAATAATTAGATAAAGATGCTCTGATAAAAAAAAAATAATCAGATGGATCTTTAAAAATTTTTAATTTATTTGTAAAAAAATATAATAAATAAATAAATTATATTTCACATATCTTAAAATAATTTAAGTTTTATGAAATTTATTCTAATAAAAATTTGATCAGAAAATCTGAACCTATTTATTTCCACTAAAAACAGGGTATGGCTATATATGCATGGATGGCACAACCTTTTCCTCCGCCGAAGAGTTCGTGGAGGGTGCGTTGCCTGCCGAAGAGCCTGGTGGTGGTGGCGGCGGCGGTGACCGCTGGCTTTTCTTCGGTGTCGGAGTCGGAGGAGATGAAACGCAGCGGCATGACTGTTTGATTATGTGGTGGGCAGTAGTGCTTGGTGGTGGGATTAGAGAGAGTGTGCGTGCGTGCTTGGTTTGTTATATAGAGGAAAGGGATCGGGTTCTATGCTTTGATGCGTAGGTGAAGGAAGGGATAGCTTGGCTCTTTGCCTTGTTGACGCTTTTGCTGGCGTCGGCCGGCGAGGATTACAGGTTTTTTTTTTTTTTTTTCCTTGGGGTTTTGTGTGGAAAAAAATTCAAAATCAATATATTCGTGAGTCATATTTGTTTTTCAAAAAAAGGAAAAAAAATTGAGCAATAAAATATAGAAGATAAATATTTAAATTTTTTAAAAAATGAATAATAATTATTTTTTGATGTATTTTATATTTGAATTTCAAAATTTTGATACAAATAGTATCAAATATTATCATATGATTTGTTCACTATTTCTCTCCGTCTTTCTTAAAAAATTAAGGATTATATTAATTTAGTGATAATAAAGTAAATTACAAAAGAAAGATGACTTTATATGTCTCATAACATAACATATTTCCCTAGAAAAAAACATAACAGATTTATCTAGTCTTAGATAAAATCTCAAGGTATTTTGGTCCCTTATGATCCTCGATATGCTTATAGCACCAGAACATATCCGTAAGCACTAAAATATGACAATATTTTGTCACTCGAACATGCCTTACTATTTTCACTATAATTTCTCCAAACCTTTTCAATTTAGACCATGCATAATATATATATTGTAATCATATAAACATATATTTCATCATATGATAAAAATCAAAGCATAATTCATTTTATATCATAATTGCATAATTTTCTATAATGATAGACAACAAAAACTTTTACTGAGTAGAAATTCACAATTTCAAAATATAACTACATTACTAGAGATTGTACATGTAGAACCAAGTTTTAAGACTTTAATCATACTATAACATTATTTTTCAAAGTACAAGTTATTTTTTATTCAATAAAAATCACTCAAATTCTAAACCCATTAGTGTAGAATTTTCAAAAAATACTTAAAATATTCAAAATCTCAATTTTTATAACATATAAAAAGTTATGCAATGAAAGTTTTATTAGTGTAAAGGTATCTTCATTTTTTTTAATGGAAATAAAAATTTAATTAGAAAATTTTGAAAAAGTTTATATTTTTGAAGAAAACATAATATGACATATCTAAATCTAGACAACTTTCATAATTAGGTCGACAGACAAAAAATGCCTGAAGTAGCTAAAAAACCCTTCTTTCCCTCTCAAAATCTAGGGGTGTCAATATTCGACATGACCCAAAAATCCAACATGAACCCAACTCGAAAATTCCAGGTTAGGGTCAATCTAGACTCGAAATAGGTTGGGTTCGAGTTCAATAAATCGACATGTTTCAAAAATCAGGCTGGGTTCGGTTTGACCCAAAAACCCGAAATTGAACTGAATACCCATGTTTGTCCTGGAAACCCAAGTTTAACCCATTTTGACCCAAAAATCGGAGCTTGACCTAATTTTTGACCGAAAACTAGCAATTTTTTGTCGGCCCCAGGTCATTCAGGTCGAGTCGAGTTGATCCGGAATTGTCGGGTTCGAGTTGACCCGAATAGTGATGGGTAAGTTTCGGGTTCGACCGAACCTGACATGTGACCCAAAATTGACACCCCTATCAAAATCCATCTCCTTTCTCTTACTTGGTTGCCAAAGTGATCAAGTCAATAGAATAGTGAAAATATAATATATTTAAGTGCATAAATAACCCAGTGTCTAGGCGCCACTATTTGAGCGCCATAGAGCTAGTTCAAATTCTTAAAACTCAAGAGCACAATGTCGGGGTGCCACTATTGAGCACCTAAGCGTTTGTTTACACAACACCAAGGAGCAAGAGCACACGATATTACGACACTCCAGAGGAAAAAATTACAGATTTTTTTAATAAGCCTTCAGACTTATAGAACTCACTTCAGAACACATGCAGACTTTTTTCATACACATAAAAACTTCCATACATTGAATCTTAGTTAATTGATATGCAAGTAAATTCTAATCGAGATGCAAGTAATTTTGATCAATCGATAAATGCAGTGGCGGAGCCAGAAATTTTATTCAGGGGGGGTCTAAATTAAACACTATAGGAAAATTACCCATTACCGGCAGAATTTTCCAGCGATTTTCTGACAGTTTATTTTCCGGCTGTCAATTTTATGACGGTTTGTCATCTCATCTTGAATGTCAAAATACATTAAAATAGTTCCGTTTTCCGTCTTATTAATTACTGGAGCTAAGATGAGTTGTAAGATCAAAATTAAGAATGCAAATAATATGACGAGAGAGGAGCGAAAAAGAAAAGGAAAATTGTGCTCGAGATTGTGAGTTGCGAGAGATGAGCATAGGGGAAAACGAAGCAAGCAGTTTGTGTCGAGGGAAAGCAAGCCATTTGGAAGCAATCTCTGTTTGGGCCTGTGATATGATACTGTTGCCAGAGTGAAAATTTTTATAAAAAAATTATTGTGAAAATTCGTAAGAAAACTATTCCGAACAAAGCCCAAGGCATATTCTTGCATGTTAAATTATGGAATTGTTAGGTCTTATTATTTATAAAAATAATGCTAATTTTTTTATGTAAATTAATCCACCACATTTAAATTTGCTTTAAAATAAGTGCAAAACATTAAAAAATTCAATTAAAATGTATATTACACATATCTTAAAATAAATAAAATACTTTTAAGATTCATTTTGACTAAAAAATTTTTTATCAATAAATTCGATAAATAGTTTTTTTATGAATATACTATATGTAATAAAAATGATGACTAAATAATTATACCTAAATCTATTCCTTTTCTCAAAAAAAAAAATGCTTTAAGCTCTTGTCACATACTCACATGCAGCATGAAAAAAAAAAAATATTTAGGGGGGGCACGTGCCCCCCCTTGCCCCCCCCCCCCCCTCCCTCCGCCTCTGGATAAATGATATTTATTCATATAAATTTTGTTTATATTTAGGCTGATATGACTGATAAATTCTCATAAATTCTCCTTCAGCTAATGTCATATTATTCAATTCAATTTGTTTTTATAAATGCCTTCTAATATTGATTCAATCAAATTATTTTCTCAAAAAAACTATTATGCTAAAAGCACCTAAAGTTAGTTCAAAGCACATATAACAATTCTATTAAATTCAATCTAATGGATAATTATAATATTATGTATAGTGTTTCATTTGTCAATAAGCTATACTATTTTATTATAATAATTTTATTCAATTCAATGTAATGGAATTGATGCTATTTAAATAATCATTAGTATAATTATTTTTACTGATATACTTATTAATTCATATAAGTAAAAAATCATAATTTTATATTTTTATAATATTTAGTTTTATTTTTAAAATTTTATTCACGTGAAAAGTCCTCCTCAAACTTAAGAGAAAAAAATTTTAAAAATAAAACTAAGTGAACAAGGAAGTAATTGCAGAGATTAAGTTAGGTATTGCAATGTTTTATGAGTAGAATATTGGCCGGCCATTAAAAGAGAAGCGTGATATTAAGTTAGGTATTGCAGAGATGAGGATGCTTGTGTAGATGAGTATGCACGTGCAATTTTACTAGTATATATAAGAAGATAAAAAATATATGTTAAATTTTAAAAATATTATTTTTGAAAAAAAATAGAAAATCATGTGTATAATATATATTTTGTATGAAATAATTCAACAATCTTTTTCTTGACCAAAATAAATAAATAAGAATATTATGATAAAACATAACTTAAAATAGTTAAATATAATAATAAAAAAATGTATTCAAACATTAGTGATATGATTTGCAGCTGATAAAGCAAAATATTGAAAATTATATCATAAATATTCAAAATGAAAATAATATATAGACAAAAAAAATTATATATATTATTCTGATATATTTTTTATTGAATATAACATATTAAGTTATTAACTTATTTTATTTTTTATTGATTATATATATTTTAACTTATTTTATACATCCATCCCTGCTACTGCTGACACAGCGAGCAGCTGAAAAATATTCTATCGTCTAAAATCCAAAACAGGCGAGTCGCCGGCGACAATGCTCAAAGCTACCGGACAAAAGCGCCCGCTGGCCAATGTCTTCTCGATCGCTATCAAGCAAAATACATAAGTGAACAAGGAAGCCTCAATCACGTTTCCATTACCAATACCTTTTCACTTGGTCACTCACTACTCCTTCCGCCAATGGAGCCAACCTAATTCCCATCTTCCTTGCTCCTTTCATGAGCAATCTAGCCTCCCTCCCTCACTCCTCCTCTCTCTTCCCCTTCGCTCTTAAAACCCTAATCGTTCCCCTCCGACACCGCCTCAGATTCACCGCCGGGCGTGCTCTGGACGACACGATGATCGACGGCGGATTCGAAGCCCTAAAAGCGACGTTCTCCGTGGACGTTAGCCGGGCCGAGGGCCGGCCCCTCAACGTGCCGCTGATCGCACCGTTCACGATCGCGTCCTCCAGACTCGACGCGGTGGGGAACGTCGCGGTGCGCGTGGAGCTGCGGTGCGGTGGCACCGGCTGGGGGGAGGCCCCCGTGCTTCCATCCGTCACTGCCGAGGACCAGCCCTCTGCGCTTGAGGCCGTCGCTGCGGCATGTGAGTTCCTAGTAAAGAAGCCGCCAATGGCCCTCGGTTCCCTGTTCGCCGAGATCAACGGCCTTCTTCCCGGCCACGACTTTGCTTCGGTTAGTATATCAATTCGCTTTTCAGCTTGTTTTGCCTTTACCCCTGTTTTTTTTTTTTTTTTTTTTTTAAATTTAGTTTTGTTCTGTTGGATGATTTTTTGAGAGCTCAATTTCGATATTTATTTGAATTATAGAAAATTTATATTATCTCTAACACCCCATTAATTTTAGGCTAAGTTTTAAAAATGAGCATTAGATTAAATTAAATAATAAAAAAAATAATTTTGAGAAAATTTAATAAGGGGTTTAAATATTAAAATATTTTATGTTTTTTTAAATGCAAAAATATTTTTTCTTTGCACTGTAATTTATGTAGAATATTTCTATGAATTATTTTTTGTGAGTAAAATTACAGTTTAGTTAAATATATTTCATTTTTAATATGCAGAATTTGAATTGTTAAATCATGGTTTATATAGAGCATATTTATGAATTAAAATATATTTTTTAAAAACATTTCTTGGCTTATTTTAAATCAATTTAATTTTTAAAATATAATTTTATGTTTTTTTTTCTTTAAAAATTGATATATCATCAAAAAATTATCTTGATTGGGCACGAATCTCGAGGCAAAGTCAAGCCGAAAACTTCAAAAATTAAATCTGGGATCAGCTGAACTCCAATTTCATCAAACTTATTGTCAAATTGAGCGTCTCGAATATACAAACCCAACGACACCAAATTTGACTCAATCCGAGCCCAAATGAGTCCAAATCAAGGACCCAAAGCACTGTTGAGAAGTTAGAACTACAATTTGAGTTACCAAACGGTTTCTTAACATAATGTGCTTATAGTCGAATCGAGCGGCTCGACGAGACGAATCCAACGAGCCCATGATCGTCGAATTCCGACATCATTAAGACCTTCAAATGTCTTACGAACGGTACAAGATCAAGGGATTCAATATGGGATATCCATCCAACCATTCCCCATTTACCCCAGATCTCTCACCTATTTACGGGTTATGCCACTCCAGAAATCTATAAATAGATCCCTCATTTCTCTTGAGAGGCGACCCAAGCAAGAACAAGAAGAGAATAAGGAGAAGAGAAAAGAAGAAGAATAGGAGGGTAGAAGCTCATTCTCGACCATCGCCGGAATTCTGTCCGACTTTCACAGGATGCCGAAATTCTGCCCGAGTAACGCAGGAGTCCCGCCTGACGCCGAAACTTCGCCCAAGTAACGTTAGAATTCTGCCCGACTTTCAAACAAAGCCGGAATTCTACCTGCTCTTCAAGTGACGCCGGAACTCTGCCCAACATTGTAACTGGATTTCAATCCAGAAGTGATTCATTGTAATCTGATCGTCCTAACTTTTACGGACGAGTCAACCTTTAGTATCTCAAGCAAACACTAGTGAAACTTTTTCAACTGGGCATGGCCCCGTGGTTTTTTCCCTGTACAGGTTTTCCACGTAAAAATCATGGTGTTCTTTCATCTTTTGTTTGTGTGCTGAATATCCGTACGACGCTAAGACAAATACTTTCTAACCCTATCGTTGATTATATTCTAGTCCGCAACAAAAATAATATGAATATAAACTTACATAATTTTATTTGGCTATATATATTAGAAAAATATTAAAATTATTATTATTTTAAATGTAATTTTATTTGGAAATATCTCTATGCTAAAAAATGTTTAGGAAAAATATTTTGTAATTCCTAAAAAAATAATTTATAGAAATTTTCTATATAAATCATGCATTATTGGAGTTGAAACTAGGTCACCCACATGATAGACAAAAATACTCACTATTACATGACAAAATATAAATTATATATTATTTTATAAAATAAATATTTAATAAATTTTCAATAGGAATAATCATCACTAATGATAACAACTAAAAAAATTATGACGTTTACTTAGGAAAACCCAATAATGTTAAGAAAACGAAAAAATATTTTGCATTTTATTAAGAAAATGTTGAATTATTTTACAAATGCAATTTTTTTTTGCTTTTCTCAAAAATCTCAAAATATTTAATTGTTTAAGCTCCTTATAAATTTTCTCTTAATTACATTTTTTGGTTTATATAATTTTATATAGTGCTGGTTTTTAAAAATTTACCTTAATTTTAAGATATTTTATTGTTATTATAAATGAAAGTGATATACTAATCAAATCTTATTTTAATATCATGCTTGATCCAAATATATTCATGGGCGATATAAAAAAATTATTATCTAGTATAGAATAAACTTAAAAGAGAAATAGAAAGGAAAAAAAAAAGAAGTTCATAGATTTTGCTAAATTGAATTTGAATATTTACTGAAGCCTTGGCTAAATAGATTATCCTGAAATCTTTTTTACAAATAGTTTTTTCTCAATTTTCTTAAAAAAAAAAAGAGGAAAACTTGAAATTGGACTTGAACCTTGAATATTGTTGCATCCAGGAATATTCGCGATGATAGAGAAAAATAAAGTTTAGCATCTTAGCATTGTACGGAGATACAGCACGCAAGCAGAAAGAGAGAGATTAAGACACCCGATCTTTTTTACGTGGAAAACCGAAGAGGAAAAACCACGGGGCCTCACCCAGGTGAAAAGATTCTACTAAACTTGAGTGAATTACAAGGGTTTACCCGTCCCTCAATTTAGAGATGGTCAGATTACAGTAATTTGAAGAGCTGTCAAAGGACCGATGATGGTCAAACAAAAATCCGATGGATTTTGTGCAGAAGTTTGGCTGACAGGGAATGATCTGATGAAGGTCTGATGGTAAACGGCGGTCGGGCAGTGGTCCGGCGATGGCCGGGCTGAAGTCCAACCGGCGGCCGGGCGGTGGTCCAACGAAGGTCGGGCAAAAGTCCGGTGGCGGTCGGACGGTGGTCCGGCGATGGTCGTCTGCCGGGTAGTAGTCCGACGAAGGTCGGCCTGAAGTTCGGTGGCGGTTGGAGGCCGGGCGGTTGTCCGATGATGGTCGGGCTGAAGTTCGGCTACGGTCGACGGCCGGGCAGTGGACCGGCGGCGGTCGGCAGCCGGGCCGTTGTCCGACGAAGGTCAGGCTGAAGTTCGGCGGCGGTAGACGGCCGGGCTGAAGTCGGCGGCTAGGCGGTGGTCCGACGAATGTCAGGCTGAAGTTCGGTTGCTGTCGGCGGCCGGGCGATGGTCTGGCAGCAGTCGGCGGTCGGGCGGTGGTCCGACGAAGGTCGGGTTGAAGTCCGGCGGCTTTCGGCGACCGGGAGGTGGTCCAGCGGTGGTCGGCAGCCGGGCTGTGGTCCGACGTAGGTCGGGCTAAAGTCCGGCAGCGGTCGGCGGCTGGGCGATGGTCCGACGAAGGCGATCGACGGCCAGGTGGTGGTGCTAGAGCTCTTGAAGCTTCAGAGCTCTCCCTAATCTCAAGCCAAGGTTCCCCTCCTGTAGAGAGTGGGGGTCTATTTATAGATTTTCATGAGTGGCACACCCCATAAATCTAGAGAAGATCCGGGGCAGGTTCAGAGTGCTCCATCGGATGGCTCGTATTGATTCCCCTGATCGTAAAGAGTTTTTCAACTGTTTAAGTGCCTTAACAGTGTCGGAATTCAGAGATCTTGGGCTCGTTGGATTCGTCTCGCCGAGACGCTCGATTTGACTATAAGCATTCCATATTTGGATATCATTTCATTATCCAAATAATGCTCTAACCCTTTCAAATGTGGTCCGGGCCCCTGATTCGGACCCATTTGGGCTTGGGTTGGACCAATTTTGGTGCTATTTGGTTCGTCCCTTTGAGATGTTCACTTTGATTATAAGTTTGCTGAAATTGGAATCTAGATGATCCCAAATCTGATTTTGAAAATTTCCAATTTGAATATGCCTCGAGATTCGTGCTTGATTAAGGCAATTTTTGATGGCGTATCAAATATAACGAAGCCTCGAAATGTGAAGAGTCAGCTATGTTGAGTTTGAATGTGTACGACTTAGGCCAAGTAATATCCATGCCAGAAAGATAATTTTATAATCATTTCTGATGAATGTTTTGAATTATTTTAACATGGAGAAAAGGATGAAAATGGTCCCTCAATTCTTTGTGAGGGTCTAAAATAGTCCCCAACTCTTTTGAGGGACCAATTTGGTCCCTCAATTCTTTAAAATGTGATATTTTGGTTCTAACATCCAATGTTGGAGTTAATTATGTTAAATGTAAGGGTATTTTGATAAATTTTTAATTAAATATTTATTAAATGTAATTTTCAATTAATTATAATTTTAAAAAAAATATTACTAAACGTTTCTTTAATAAAAAAAATTGTAATTTTAGTTTTGATTTCAAAAATTTTAATTGTATTTTATAAATATGATTGATAAAAATACATGTGACTAAGTTAAAAATAACATCTATTTGAATTTGATTTCTCTAAATCAATAAGTATCATATTTTATAAAATATAATTAAAATTTTGAAAATTAAAACTAAAATTATTATTAATTTTTTTATTAAAGAAATGTTTAATAATTTTTTTTGAAAATTATAATTACTTGAAAAATTATATTTAATAAAATTTTTATTAAAAAATGATCAAAATACCTTTATATTTAATATCATTAACTCCAACATTGAATGTTAGAACAAAAAAAACTCTATTTTAAAGAGTTAAGGGACCAAATTGATCACTCAACAGAGTTGGAGATTATTTTGGTCCCTCACAAAGAGTTGAGTGACCATTTTGGTCCTTTTCTCTTTTAACATTCAAGCTTTTATGAATGCTCTTGTTATGTGATAGAGGGGGCCATATATTCACCTGATGAATTAAAGTCCAAAAATCCATAATATTTGCATGCTTAATGCTTGAAATTGTTTCTTAGTGCAACATCAATTCTACCTTAGTTATTATGACTTTGCTCAGCAAGGTTAAAATCATACTAGTCTTGGAAGAGAACACGGTGTAGATTTTATGGGATTTCGAAATAAAGGGTGCAAATGTGGATTTATGGAGGATATCAGAGGCGAAGAACAACTCCTTGCACCCTTGAATGTTTGATTAATTAAGGTTTTGATTGATCTTTATGTTCAAACTCCGGTAAATGGTCTTGTTTTGTGATGAATTAAGGAATCAAAATCCAAAATTAGATAATATCTCATTAATTCATGCTTGAAATTGGCTCATTGTGCCGCATCAATCAACTTTGAAAAACTACATATTTTTTTCTTTTGACTTTCCTTAAATATGGAAACCTTTTGCTGACTAAGCAATAGATAAATATTTTCATCGATGCTAAGGGAGTGTTGAAGGCATTACCAAAACTTCCTAGTATAAAACTCAACTATGACGAGCTTTTTAACTATTATGTTGAGGCTGTGTGATATCAATTTCATTGTATAGTTATGTCGAATTTCCAGTTTTCATGATAGATGAAAATTATTCCAAAATTTGTGTATAGTTCGAATGATAAAGGAACTTCTTAGGAGTATCATAATGAAAATTAAGTCTATTATTTATAATTTTATGGCTTTGTAATTAATAATTATCATTTAGTGTTGGTGAATATTAAGTATTGTAATGTTATAGCTTTTAGTATCATCAATAATTAGTTAAAAGAATGTTATATAGATGAAGGACAAACTATCTCCTAAAGTTTCAAAAATATAGTTAAACTGAAGTAGCTTAGGTGATTTATCCAATGCAAGAATATTATGGAGATCTATGTTCTATTTGATATATCATTTCTCCTAAATTATTTTTCAAGTATAAAAAATTTTAGTTGATATAGGAGATGGGATTACCAAATTTTAATTTTGTCACATGAATCTTCTCTATGGCTCCATGAGCATACGGATTTACATTTGGAAAAGCTTATAATTCTATTTTTTGGTGTCATGGTTTTGTTTCTTATAGCATAGGAAAAGTTGAACACCAACATAGCTTTATTATGTGAAGCCTTAACTAGTATTAGAAAATTACAGTTAGACCAAGGATTTATATGAGTCATGGTGGTGGGAAACAATGAAGTTTCTGACAATCAAGTGTCTAAAATGAGAAATTTAAGATTCGTGTTTGAAAGATTAGAGAAAGTCGAATGGGAATTGATTAAAGATAGAGTAGGAATAACATTAATGAAGATAAGACAATGAAAGATAAATTTAGATTTTATGAGCATCTATATTATAAGGTAGAAAATGAACTAATAAGATATATTGAGGAAATAGCACAGATGTCCTAGGAAGGAAAATGGTAGATCAAAGATAAAAAAAATTGAAGTCAAGCCAAAAGCCCAAATTGTTTGTGCAAAATAGATTTATAATCTCATATATCATTCAAGAAGAATGATGACCAACAATGTTTCACTAAGCTAAACCCAAATACTTGGATAAGAGAAATGATAATGAGGATGACAATAATGAACTATGATGTTGAGTATTATTTAGCATTGTCTATCTTAAAATATGAGAGCATTGAAATTTTAGAAAGGAGAGGACCATTGGCGGATCTACAGTGGGAGCCTTGGGGGCATGAGCCCCACTAGCCCATCAAGAAAGTAATAAAAATTCCACTAGCCTATCAAGAAAGTAATAAAAAGCCCACAGTCCAGAAAAATTTATTTTAGAAATTTTGTTTTTAACATAACAACCTTTTAAATTCTAAAAGATAACATACCTGTTGACTGAACACAGAACCTCTAAATCTGAAACTAACGCCTTATCAATTAGGCCAATGAGTGACTCTACTCTATGGTTTTTAAAATATTTTGCTTAAATTATAATTAAATCTGACGAATTATTTCCATCTAAAGTTTGCATAACAGCTATATATATATATATATATAATATATATATATATATATATATATATAATATAATATATATATATATATATTTGATGCGTCATCATGAAATTATCTTGATCGAACAAGAATCTCGAGGCAAAACCCAAACCGGAAACTTCAAAAAATTAAATTCGGGACCATGTGAACTCCGATTTCAGCGAGCTTACAGTCAAACTGAGCGTCTCAGAAATACGAACCCAACGACACCAAGTTCGACCCAATCCGAGCCCAAATGGGTCCGAATTATGGACCCGAAGCGCTGTTGGAAGGTTCGAACCACAATTTGAGTTACCAAATGGTCTCCGATTTTGACGAGCTTATACTCGAGTCGAACGGCTCACGAGACGAATCCAACGAGCCCAAGATCACCGAATTCGACATCACTAAGGCATTCAAATGTCCAACGAACGGTGCATGATCATAGGATTCAGTATCGGTCGTCCATTCAACCACTCCCTATTTGCCCATGATCTCACACCTATTTACGAGCTATGCCACTCCAGAAAAACTATAAATAGAGCCCTCATTCTTCACAAGAGGGGACCCAAGCAAGAGAGAGAAGAAGAGAAGAAGAGAAGAGAAGGAAGAAGAGAAAGAGGAAGCTCCTCGACGGCCGCCGGACCATCGCAGGAACCTCACCGGACCACCGCAGGAACCTCGCCGGACCACCACCGAAGCCTCGCCGGAGTTTCATTGCACCACTGCCTTAAGGTCTGACGTTAAGTCCCTATGTCTTGCTGAAGACCCGACGTCCTGCTTAAGGCCCGACGTTCAGTCCCTACGTCATGCTGAAGACCCGACGTCTTGCTTAAGGTCGGACGTTCAGTCCCTACGTCCTGCTGAAAACCCGACGTTCAGTCCCTACGTCTTGCTTAAGGCCCGACGTTCAGTCCCTACGTCCTGCTTAAGGCTCCACGTTCAGTCTCGCGCTGCAGCCAGCGCGGCGGCCGCCTGGGCCATTTGGGGCCCCGCCTGCGGCGCGCGCTGCAGCTGCGCAGCGGGCTACTGGGCCGCCTCCGGCCAGCGCGGCGGCCTGCATGGGCCGCCTGGGCCCACGCGGCAGCTCGCTTTGGTGGCTCTTCCACCGCCTTAAATGACGAAGGGATGGGTCGGTTCGGGCCACCGACCCAAGTGGGCCCCATCCCCTTTGAAACTTTGATTTTTGGCCGTTTGATATCCCAAAAAATTTAAAAAAATTCCGAAAAAATACAGAAAAATTTAAAAAATTCTGAAAAATTAAAAAATCCCTCTACTCCTTCAAAGACTATAAATAAGGCCTTAGAGCCTTAAGAAAACTTGCCCCTCTCCTCTTCTTCTCCTCTTTTCTTCTCCTCCTTTCTTCTCTTCTTCTCATCTTCTCCTCTTCTCCCTCTGTCCTTACTATTGAGGCCTTCCCTCGGTTTTCCGAGACCCCTCTCTTGGCAAGAAAGTCCGGAGATTCCCCCTTCTTCTCTTCTCCCTCTGTCCTTACTATTGAGGCATTCCCTCGGTTTTCCGAGGCCCCTCTCTTGGCAAGGAAGTTCGAAGATTCCCCCTTCTTCTCTTTCAATATCTTTAGGAGAAATGTTAGGTGATCGTCTCCCACCGAGAGATGCTGCGATCCAGGGAGCCCCCAATCCACAGTATGACTGCGAGCAGAGGCCAAATAAGGAAGCGAGGGTGGATGAAGCAGTGTCGACTGTTACAAACGACTTCTTGTTTCTTTTTCGCAAGAATTATCACTTCCCGAATGCTGTGAAGACGATGGTTCCTAGGAGGTCTGATCGAGCTAATCTTCCTCCTTCCGGGTACGTGACTGTTTATGAGTCCCATTTGCGGGCTGGTTTACGCTTCCCACCTCCTACCGAGTTGATTGAAGTCTTACAAAGGTGTTGGGTGAACCTATCCCAATTCTCTTTTAGAGAGATGTCGGTGACTATGGGATTGATTGCTCTCTTCTGGGATCGAGGAGCTACAATGACACCGGAGCATCTTTCACGGATGGGTCGGTTCACCAGTGATATGTCTGGGCGTGTGACCTTTAGATCTAAATGGTTGGATGTACGTACTCGTGATATCTCGAAGAATTGGACCAATGCATTTTTCTTTGTGAAGAATGATTGGGGCTTGATAGAGAAGTGGGAGAAGATGAATGACCTGCCATCTCCTCTGCATGTCAGCGAAGAAGACATAATGAGAGTCTTGAAGGTCCCTGATCTCGATCATCTTCTGTTTGAGGTCCGTCATATGAGCAAATACACTGAGGAGTAGTTCTTGTTCAAAGTTGGGCTATCATTCCATGCTGGGAGGTCTGATGCAAGGATGTTGAAGCCGACTTCCAGGGTTCCTGAGCCTGCTGCCCCAACTTCAAAAGTGGCTCTCAAACGACCGGCAAGGGGCGAGGATCCTCAGGTTCCGAAGAAGAAGAGGTTAGATGGGACTGCGACAAATACTGACAAAGTCCTACCCGACTCTTCCCCAACCAGGTTGCATATCCCTGAGGATATTTTGAACCATCAATGTATCGGACACAATAAAATCAGGAATTTGGTAAGTAACATATCCCAATGCTTATTATCTCCTTTTCTTCTAGGACGACTTTTAATAAGCTTTTCTTTTTATTTCAGCTGTCACGCCTTGGGATCGAGATTAATGACTGGAACAGTGAGTTTGTTAAGATCAAGTATCTTCAGTGAGAGTTCAAGCGGAAGTACGATCATAAAGTTAAGGAGGTAAAGGTGCTTGAAGATGAGTTGAGCGAGTGCATGACTGAGCTGGCCAACACAATGCACTCTGTATCCCTTCAGAATCGGCAGGCAGATCGACATCAGATAGATCTGGAGGAGGCTCAAGCGACGATCACCAGGCTTTTGAAGGATCAGAAGGTATCTGAAGAGAAGATAGCATCGCTTGTGGCAAAGGATAAGAAGTCTCGGGCTATTATAGCTTAGAAGGAGGCTGCTCTTACCGGCTCAGAACCTTCAAGAGTTATTGAAGATTTTAAGAAGTCTATAGCTTTCAAGACGTGGTCCTGAACAATAGTCTTGAAAGCTATAGACTTCTTAAAATCTTCAATAACTCTTGAAGGTTCTGAGCCGGTAAGAGCAGCCTCATTCTCAGCTATAATAGCCTGAGACTTCTTATCCTTTGCCACAAGCAACGCTATCTTCTCTTCAGATACCTTCTGATCCTTCAAAAGCCTGGTGATCGTCGCTTGAGCCTCCTCCAGATCTATCTGATGTCGATCTGCCTGCCGATTCTGAAGGGATATAGAGTGCATTGTGTTGGCCAGCTCAGTCCTTCACTCGCTCAACTCATCTTCAAGCACCTTTACTTCCTTAACTTTATGGTCATACTTCAGCTTGAACTCTCCCTGAAGATACTTGATCTTAACAAACTCACTGTTCCAGTCATTAATCTCGATCCCAAGGCGTGATAGCTGAAATAAAAAGAAAAGCTTATTAAAAGTCGTCCTAGAAGAAAAGGAGATAATAAGCATTGAGATATGTTACTTACCAAATTGCTAGTTTTATTGTGTCCGATACATTGATGGTTCAAAACATCCTCAGGGATATACAACCTGGTTGGGGAAGAGCCGGGTAGGACTTTGTCAGTATTTGTCGCAGTCCCTTCTAACCTCTTCTTCTTCGGAACCTGAGGATCCTCGCCCCTTGCCGGTCGTTTGAGAGCCGCTTTGTAAGTTGGGGCAGGAGGCTCAGGAACCCTGGAAGTCGGCTTCAACATCCTTGCATCAGACCTCCCAGCATGGAATGATAGCCCAACTTTGAACAAGAACTCTTCCTCAGTGTATTTGCTCATATGACGGACCTCAAACAGAAGATGATCGAGATCAGGGACCTTCAAGACTCTCATTATGTCTTCTTCGCTGACATGCAGAGGAGATGGCAGGTCCTTCATCTTCCCCCACTTCTCTATCAAGCCCCAATCATTCTTCACAAAGAAAAATGCATTTGTCCAATTCTTCGAGACATCACGAGTACGCACATCCAACCATTTAGATCTAAAGATCACACGCCCAGACATATCACTGGTGAACCGACCCATTCGTGAAAGGTGCTTCGGTGTTATTGTAGCTCCTCGATCCCGGAAGAGAGCAATCAATCCCACAGTCACCGACATCGCTCTAAATTAGAATTGGGATATGTTCACCCAACACCTTTGTAAGACTTCAATCAACTCGGTAGGAGGTGGGAAGCGTAAACCAGCTCGCAAATGGGACTCAGAAACAGTCACGTACCCGGAAGGAAGAAGATTAGCTCGATCAGACCTCCTAGGAACCATCGTCTTCACATCATTCGAGAAGTGATAATTCTTGCGAAAAAGAAACAGGAAGTCGTTTGTAACAATTGACGCTGCTTCATCCACCCTCGCTTCCTTATTTGGCCTCTGCTCGCAGTCATACTGTGGATTGGGGGCTCCCCGGATCGCAGCATCTCTCGGTGGGAGACGATCACCTGACAATTCTCTTAAAGATGTTGGAAGAGAAGAAGGGGGAATCTCTGGACTTCCTTGCCAAGAGAGGGGCCTCGGAAAACTGAGGGAAGGCCTCAATAGTAAGGACAGAGGGAGAAGAGGAGAAGAAGAGAAGAAAGGAGGAGAAGAAGAGAAGAAAAGAGGAGAGGGGTAAGTTTCTTAAGGCTCTAAGGCCTTATTTATAGTCTTTGAAGGAGTAGAGGGGTTTTTTAATTTTTCAGAATTTTCTAAATTTTTCTGAATTTTTTTGGGATTTTTTGGGAGATCAAACGGCAAAAGATCAAAGTTTCAAAGGGGGTGGGGCCCACTTGGTTCGGTGGCCCGAACCGACCCATCCCTTCGTCATTTAAGGCAGTGGAAGAGCCACCAGGGCGGGCTGTCGCGCGGGCCCAGGCGGGCCGCCGTGCGGGCTGGAGGGGCCCAGCAGCCCGCTGCGCAGCTGCAGCGCGGGACTGAACGTCGGGCTTTAAGCAGGACATAGGGACTGAACGTCGGGCCTTAAGCAAGACGTAGGGACTGAACGTCGGGTCTTCAGCAGGACGTAGGGACTGAACGTCCGGCCTTAAGCAAGACGTAGGGACTTAAGCAGGACGTCGGGTCTTCAGTAGGACGTAGGGACTGAACGTCGGACCTTAAGGCAGTGGTGCAATGAAACTCCGACGAGGCTTCGGTGGTGGTCCGGCGAGGTTCCTGCTGTGGTGCGGCGGTGGTCCGGCAAGACTTCTGCGGTGGTCCGGCGGCCGTCGAGGAGGAGCTTCCTCCTTCTCTTCTCTTCTTCTCTCTCTTGCTTGGGTCCCCTCTTGTGAAGAATGAGGGCTCTATTTATAGTTTTTCTGGAGTGACATAGCCCGTAAATAGGTGTGAGATCATGGGCAAATAGGGAGTGGTTGAATGGACGGCCGATACTGAATCCTACGTTCATGCACCGTTCGTTGGACATTTGAATGCCTTAGTGATGTCGGAATTCGGTGATCTTGGGCTCGTTGGATTCGTCTCGTCGAGCCGTTCGATTCGAGTATAAGCTTGTCAAAATCAGAGACCGTTTGGTAACTCAAATTGTGGTTCGAACCTTGCAACAGCGCTTCGGGTCCATGATTCGGACCCATTTGGGCTCGGATTGGGTCGAACTTGGTGTCGTTGGGTTCGTATTTCTGAGACGCTCAGTTTGACTGTAAGCTCGCTGAAATCGGAATTCATGTGGTCCCGGATTTAATTTTTGAAGTTTCCGGTTTGGGTTTTGCCTCGGGATTCGTGTCTGATCAAGATAATTTCATGATGACGCATCAATAATATATAATATAGAATGTAATAATTTATTAAAAATAAATATTGATATTCTTGAAAGATCAAAATATTATTTCATTATGAACTATTAAATGAAAAGTCAAAAGCAATTATCCTAAAAAGACTGAGTATTTTAAAAATCATGAATTTGTGCACTCTCCTAATAAAATTTTTTGGCTCTGCCCTGGAGGGGGTGTTTCATGTGATGCTATCATGTCGTCCTGTGCAACTTCTGAAGCATTAGATATTTATTTTTACAATCATTTAAATAACAGTTGTAGCATGGCATTACCCCTGACTTTGGAAAAGCTGTTTTCACTGTTGGCCATCTTAATGTTTCCAAACCATTCGTTTCAGGAACCAAAAGGTTCTGTGATCCTTCTTCTGACTACAGGGCTCCTTTATGATTTATTACTATGAAGCCTGGAACACTTCCATCTTCCTCATAATCACTAAATTTCTAAGTTTTGTTTGATGCAGCTGGGTGAACTCTTCTTGTGAAACTCAGGATTTTTTTAGTATCAGATAGGGAGAAACAATTACTTATTGGGTTTTGCTAAACTAGTGCCATATGAAAAAGTCTACAATCAGTAAAAATGCAAAATATATGTGTTTGAGGAGCAACTGAAAGAATGAACTTTAAATTTGATGTTTTTATTTTATTTTATTTTATTAAGAATTTAATTTCAATCAGAGTTTGTTTGTAGATGTTACACTGGTAGTAAAGCCACTGGTGGCTCACCTGTCTTTGTAGCGCTACCCTTGGTTCCTTTTACCATAGCTATGTCCTTAGAGCTTTTTAAAGTTTATTGGATTAAGTTTCATTAGATTTTCTGTTCATTTTATTGCGTGAACCTTCTTGGCTCTACAGTGGCTTCTATATTCTTTTGGAGATAGAGTTGTGCAATAGTTATCTGATAATGGTGGTAGAATTTGTCTATTGTGCCTTCAATTATCCATTTCCATCAAGGACCGCTTTTTTTTGTTGCAATGTGTACATGTTGTGGTCATCCACTTTTTGATATTTGCAGTGGGAGAAAGGATTGATGACATTTTATGGCAGCTTTTCTATGTCCTTTGGTGATCTTCCTGCGGCATGGCTTCTCTCCTATACTTATGATTTGGTTGGCTAGATTTTCTTCTCTTCTTTAGCGAGTCTAGGGTAAATTCTTCCTTTTATGTTGTTTTCTGTTGCATAAGGAATTTCAATGACTTTGTGGTTATTAATTGGGGTTTGAGACATGTAAAACTTTATCAATTTTTTTCAAATAAAATTGTAGGTTTGATACTATTTTTGGGAGGCAACTCCTTGATCAAATCAACAACTTGAAGATTTTTAGGAGATGTTATCTTCTTGTACAAATATGAGACTTACTTTTTTGTGAGTTCTCTTTCTCGCTCATTCAAAATTTTGTTATTGAATTTGATTAATTTTATTCAAATTTGATTACAATCTTGTTTTCAACAATTCTATAAATTACAATTTGTTGTGCAGCTTTCTTGAATATAAATTTCTATCCATTATTTATATAAGAAGTCTAATGGATTTTGTCTGAGTTATTTTCCTTTATATTTCTGTACTTTCATTAAAAATAGTGAACATTTGTTAAAATATTAAGAACTTGTCACCGTGAAGTGAATTTTATTTGCTTTTATATGACTCCATGTCTCGTTTTTCTTGATCTGCCTTTTTCTTGAAGCTAACGAAGAATTTATTTCCCTTAACATTTTGCTATTACCTCTATCAGCATGAAACCAATTACTCAAAAGGAATCTCTAATATCTACTTCCAAATGTTTTAATATGCTCTGAAGTCCTGGTACCTGTAACTTTAGAGTGATTTCCATAAGAATTCCATACGCATTTCTTATTTGGATATAAATATGATCGTTTCTTTTTTTTTTATCTTTTAGTGCTGCTTTTCTTGTGATAGAGCTTATGATGATAGCCTTTTTTATCGTTATCAAAGAGTAAACTTGATAGTTATTGATACTCTGCTATTTCATATATTGAGCAAGGTGAGGGCAGGGATTGAAATGGCGCTTGTAGATGCTGTTGCAAATAGCTTGCATATACCTCTGTGGAAACTATTTGGTGGTGCCTCAACATCCATTGTCACTGATATAACAGTAATGTTCTTTTCTTGAACACTTTTCTTCTTCCAAATGGTACTATATTATTCAATATTTTTTACAACTTCAATGTTACCTTACTGGAAAATGCAGATTCCAATTGTTGCTCCAAATGAAGCAGCTAAATTAGCAGCAGAATATAAGGAACGAGGTTTTAACACTTTGAAGCTCAAGGTGGGAAAAAATTTAAGCTCGGACATAGAAGTATTAAAGGCCATACGACTAGTTCACCCTGATTGCTTTTTTATACTTGATGCAAATGAAGGATACACTGCTAATGAAGCAATTGAAGTCCTTGAAAAACTTAATGGTAGGCAGTGTCAAGTATAATAACTTATTTAGATTTGAGCTTCAATTTTAACTAACCTTGCAGTTCTCAAACAATCTTGCATAGCCATAACATCTAGTAATCCTTCAGGCTATGTACAGTGTATTTCAAGTTTTAGGCTTCATTTGGGACAGCTTTTTTATTACTTCTTAAAGCAGCTTTTTAGCACAAAATTTTTAATTTTTGTACTAAAATGCTGTTTTAAGAAGTAGGAAGAAAGCCGTCCCAAATGAAGCCTTAATATCTGTTTGCTTCTAATTCCATAATGCTACCTTGGTGTTTTGTTTCAGAAATGGGGGTCAAACCAATTCTCTTCGAACAACCAGTTCATAGAGATAACTGGGAGGGACTTCGTCATGTTACTCATGTAGCCAAAGGAGAATATGGTGTTTCTGTTGCTGCAGATGAAAGCTGTAGGAGTTTGGAAGATGCAAAGAGAATCATCGAGGGAAATCTAGCTCATGTTATCAACATAAAGTTGGCCAAGTTGGGCGTGCTTGGCGCTCTTGATGTAATTGAGGTTGCTAGAGCTACAGGTACTGAGCTTATGATTGGTGGCATGGTTGAGACGAGACTTGCAATGGGATTTGCTGGTCATCTGGCAGCTGGCTTGGGTTGTTTCAAGTAAGAACCTAGAAATATCATTTCAGCACTTTTGATTGAAGTAAAAAAAGAAAATGATTCCTTAAGGAAAGCCATTTCTTTATTTTCAATGTTTAATTTATCAATACCTATTATATTATGTGAATTTTTTTGGTGGCTTTTATCACTTGTAGGTACATTGACCTTGATACACCTCTTCTTCTATCAGAAGATCCAGTACATGGTGGTTATGAGGGTATGTTTTCTTTTGATTTCTTGGTCTTTGAAAATACGTTCGATTTTCTTTCAGATTTAGACTTTGTTTGGGACGGCTTTCTTATTGCTTCTTAAAGCAGCATTCTAGTTAAAAATTTTAATTTTGTTACTTGAAAGCTGCTTTAAGAAGTAATAAGAAAGTTGTCCCAAACATAGTCTTTGTAACGCGCACTGAGAAGTGCTATGGTTAGCATGTTCAATGTCCATTTCATTTTTTTTTCTTTTTACCCATTTTCTTCTTTACAGTTTCTGGTGCTGTCTACAATTTCACTGACTCAAGTGGTCAAGGTGGATTTCTACATTGGGATGGCATTTGTTAGTTAGGTACCTCTATATTATGCCAAACATTTTTAGAATTTCAACATGAAGGTTTCGTTTGGGATGACTTTCTTACTGCTTCTTAAAGCAGCTTTTTAGTCAAAAATTAAAAATTTTGTACTAAAAAACTGTTTTATGAAGCAATAAGAAATTCGTTCCAAACGAAACCGAAATCTATCAAAAATGGCTTATGACACGGTATATGGTGATTATCATTATAAAATGTTGTAACATTTAGAAACCTTGAATTGCGAGTTTTGGATTGAACATTCTTGAGAGACATCCTATAATTCATCCTTGTTTTTTGAAATGAAAAACTGGAACTATGCTTTTATCTAAAGCTTTGTTTGGGATAACATACTTTGTTTTATTTTGTTTTCAGAACTTTTATGAAGCTATTTTCTCACTACAACTTCTATCCTACTTTTTCAAAAACAGCTTTTTTTGAAGCAAGAAAAGAATATGTACTTTTTTTTAAAATTCTAATCGACCCAATTTCTTTGCTGCCTGTTTTTCCTCCTATGATTAAGCTGCTTCTTCTCACTATATCAATCAAGGGGATAGGTGGCGGTTTTGCCCGCCCCATCATATAGTGCATCAAATAGTTTTGTGCTAGTTTCCTGAACACAAAAGCCGTTATGTTTCAAAGAATATTAAGGCTTAATTTAGGATGAATTTTTTATTGTTTCTTAAAATAATTTTTTAGTATAAAAATTTTAATTTTTATATTAAAAAATTATTTTAAGAAGCAGTAAAAAAGCCATCCTAAAGCTTAGTTTGGGACGGCTTTCTTATTGCTTCTCAAAGCAGCTTTCTAGTACAAAAATAAAAAATTTTGTACTAAAAAGTTGCTTTAAGAAGCAATTAGACCGTCCCAAACGAAACCTAAGTCTAGCATTTATTCTTAGTTCATCAATCAATTTATTAATCTAGATTATAGGATTAATATATCTTGAGTAATAATTATGGGTCATCCATATCTAGCTCAAATGCAGGAAGGGTTGAATTGAATGACGTAATAAATATAAAAGTTATTTAAATAAGATTTTGATGATAGAATAATCATGTAATAATATAATTTTTTTATTAAAAAAATAAATTAAAATTACACATTAATAATATCTTATGTAACTTTAAATTTAAACTTATTTAATTTTTAAATCTAATTCAAATTTAACAAAAATTAAGCTTACATATAAATTTATAAATTTAATGTAAATCATTATTAATTTATATTATATGCTCAAATATAATATATTCCTATAATATATTAAATTCATATTATAAATTAGTAAGATTAGATCATTTATTAGTAATACATAAATAAATAAATTATTTTTATTATACATAAATAATAACTGAAATATATAGGTTATTCAACATTATTAATTAAAAATAAATGCTATTCACATCATAAAAAGTTTACTTTAAAAATATATTTTAAAATATATAGTCTATGTTGTAATCTTAAAAAGTAAAAAAAATTAATTTATTTAGTCTCACACACTTAGGAAATTTTTTCTTGGTAATATTTATATTTTATATTGCCTTTTGAGTTTAGATGGGGTAAGAACTCATATGAAGTGATAAAGTCATGTGAAATATTTAGTTGTAATTTTTTTTAATTAAGGGTTTAAATTTAAATTAATTTGTTAAGTTACAATTATTACTTAATATTTTATTGTTAATGTATTCAATTAATATATTTAATTATTTAAATATTTTTAGAAATTGAATCATTGGGTTCAAAGGAATTGATAACGATTCACCAATTGATTTTCAGACTTATATTTAGACTAGTTCATGGTTGAATCGATCGGTTTGATTTGGTTTTCAAAACCCTGCTATTGAACAAGTTCAATTAAAAGAGAGATAAATTGTGAAAAGAAGTTTGATTACAATTAATATGAATATAAGTAATATGTATATTATAAATATAAATATATTTACAATTTTTTAAAATATATAATATAAATATATAAATATTAATATAATTTATAATAAGAATAATATTTACTATAATATATAATTTATAATATTAAAAAAATTGTGTTATTACTTTTTACAATACACATCAAAAAATATTGTACACACCAACCAACTCAAATTCACAGCCCAATTAGCCTAACCCAACCCGACCCAAATTTGCTTGTAAACCATACAATATTCATATAACTTTTTTAGTCCCACGTTATAGGGGACTAAAAAATAGTTGTCTTTAAATAGTTATAAAAGTACAAAATTTATAATTAAGCATGATATGTGAGATGACATGTATATATACAATAATTGATGTCATCTCTATATCTAATAAAAATATTTTAAAAATCATAAAAAAATATTTAGAACAAATTAATTTTAAAAATATTTAGTTTTATTTTAATTAAAATTTAAAAAATATATTTATTATATTAAATCCTAATATAAAATTTAAAATAGTTTTATTAAATATGAAGATGAACTCAACCATAATATATGCATGTAATCTCACATAACATGCTTTGATGTAAGTTGTATATACTTTTCAACTATGTAAAGACAATTATTTTTAAATCTCCTGTGATGTGTGACTAAAAAGGCTACATTGAAAACTAAATGGATTATAAGCGAATTTGGGTTGGGTTAGGTTGATTGGGCTGCAAATTTGAGCTTGTTGGGATGCGATATTTTTTAATATGCAATTTTTTTTAATGTATATTATAATTTAGTTTTAATGTATATTATAAAAAGTAATAATATATATTTTTAATATTTTAAATTTATATATTATATTAAATATTATTCTTGTTATAAATTATATTTATATTTATACATTTGTATATTATATTTTTAAAATTTTGAAAGATATATTTAATGCTCATATATTTATATTTATAATATATATATACTTATATTCATATTAATTGATAATCAAGCTTCTTATCATACTTTATATCACTTCCGTTGAACTTGTTCAATAGTCTTAATTGAGTTAATTATATATATTTATTTTTTAAAAAATTTATTTTTTATATAATTTATATTATAATTGTATAATTTTAATATTTATTATATCATCCGGTTCAATCTTGACCGAACCATTGAATCTTAAACCTCTGATTTTTCCAGTTCTATACCCAATTTGATTTTCACAACCTCGCATTATACTCATAATTAAAAAATCAATCCTCATATTAAACTCATATGTCCTACCTATGTTGGAAGGGATAAGATGAGAGGATTGTCGAAGTTAGTAAGTTGTAACTAGGGGTGTCAATATTTGACACGACACGAAAATTCGACCCGGACCCGACCCGGAAAATCCGGGTTGAACCCGACCCGATTTCAAAACGGGTCGGGTTTGGGTTGACCCGGCGGGTCGCCGGGTCAACCCGCCAACCCGTTTAATTCGAAAAATTTTGAATCCCGCCTCTGCCTGCTGCCCGCCGCGCGCCTCTGCCTGCTGCCCGCAGCGCGCCTGCCCGCGCTGCCCGCCGCGCGCCTGCCCGCGCTGCCCGCCGCGCGCCTGCCCGCGCTCGACTGCACCTGCCGCGCGCCCCCCAACGCGCCCGCGTGCCCGCGCCCGACCGCCCCCGCCGCGCGCCAGCCAGCGCTCCCGCGCCCGACCGCGCCCGACCTCGCCCGCGTGCTAGCGCTCGACCGCGCCCGCGCTGTCCCGCTCGCGTCCGCCCGCCGCGCTCGCGACCCCCGCCGTCCGCCGCCGCCGTTCCGGCGCTGGTCACCCTAACCGAGTTGGGTCGTGTCAACCCGGCAACCCGCCGGGTCGGGTCCGGGTTCGGTTTCCCGACCCGTTTGTCTACCCGGGTCGGGTTAGGGTTGACCCGTTTGAACCCGGGTCAGTTCCGGGTTCGACCCGAACCCAACCCGTGACCCGAAATTGACACCCCTAGTTGTAACAATGTGCATCAAGAGGGGTAATTGTTTGATCAATCGAACAAGGAGACCACCAAGAAGGCTACTTAGAGGTTGAGGTTCAAGTAGTAATATGTTAATTCACTTGTTTGCATAAATATGAGGGTTTATTCTTCATATTTTAATATATGTTTTCTAAAAATTATTTTGGGGATATTTGATCAAATAAAAATATAAGGAACAATAGTCGAAAGTTATATATTATGAGGAGTAGGAGTGTCAAAATTGGGTTTTAAACCCCGGACCCGAACTGACACGGGGTTTAAACGGGTCAACCCTAACCCGACCCGGATATGTAAACGGGTCGAAAAGTCTGACCCGGACCCGACCCGTCGGGTTGCCAGGTTGACCCGACCCGACCCGTCGGGTTGCCAGGTTGACCCGACCCGACCCGTCGGGTTGCCAGGTTGACCCGACCCGACCCGTCGGGTTGCCAGGTTGACCCGACCCGACCCGTGATTTGGGTTCTACTGGCGGCGGGCGGATGGCGGGCGAGGGTGCAGACGCGACACCCGAGGGCTTGTGTGGGCAGGGGTAGCGGGTAGCAGGGCATGCAGGGCAGCGGGTTGCAGGCAGCGGGCGCGAGCGCGTGGGGCAGCTGGCGCGAGGCAGTAGCGCGGGGCGTGGGCAGCGGGCAGCGGGAGGGAATCCAATTATTTCATAGAAATAAATAACGGTGAAAACTTTCTTATAAGAATTTCAATTAAAACTTTATATAATTTTTTTCCACATGCAACCAAAAATAAAGAAAATTTTGAGTTTACATGCGCCGTTGTACTAATACTTGAAAAGATACTCCGACATTTATTTTCTTTGAGAAATATGTCTAAAATTTTATTTCAGATGAAGTTATCTTCTTGTATTCATAAACTACTTATTGAAGCCAATCATAAAAAAATTGGTTGAATTGATTCGATTTCAAATTTTAGATTGAATCTTTTAGTTCAAATCAAAATTGAAAGCGGTTCTAACATAGTTCGAACCACATTTAAATTAAGTGTTAACCTTTTCGAACCATATTTAAATTAAATTTGAACCTAGGTTAGAACTTTTGCTCAATAACGTTCGAACTTCACTAGCGAAGACATGTTAGGATGGAATTTGGGGAAAGACATCATAGTACCTTGGAATCTCATTGGGGTAGGCAGCACAAGATGGATTGCTAAGAATGGAATCACACATGGAATAATTATTAGGTCCGGACACCTGACATTGCTCTACATCTGGAAGCCAATAGCATGTCCCCTCGTGCTCTTACTCTTTATCGCGCGGCCCGACGACCCGGACCCGGTATTGCTATGTGATTTGTGCAGACCGGGGTATTGCTAAGTATTGTTAGGTATTGCTCTGTATTGCTCGGCAATAACGAGAAATACCAATCTGTCAAGACCAATACCTAGCAATACCGAGCAATACACCGTTTACTGTTAAAATTAAGTCTTATATTTTAAAATCAATTTAAAATTCTCCAATATAATACTATCGTAATCATAAATAAAAATTTCAAATATATATTTCAGAAAAAATAAAAAAAGATATTATTTAATTTCGTATATTTTAAGGTATACGTATACCTAATCAAATTTTATAAAATAAGTCCTATATTTTAAAATTATGCGTGATATTTGACTGCTTCGAACGCAGTCCGGCTGGTGAAATTGTAAGCCATGTAGCCCGAACCGAATAAAAAATAAAAATAAAAATAAAAATAAAAATCTGCAAGTACGTCAGAGATATACCTACTCAATGTTATTTTATTTAAAGTTCTTTTCACCATTTTTTAGTCAAACTTTGACCTTCTTATAAAAAAATAAACCGGTCAAATCTGATCACCGCCAACCTTCAAAATGCTTCGATTCAGCCTTCAGCCTCATCTACTTCGTATTTTTCCTCCTCAAATGGTCTTCCTTCCACTCCCCCTCTCCCCTCTCCTCTTCCTCCTCTTCTCCATCCTACCATTCCTCTCTTCTCTTCTTCTTACAACGGTATCCGCCGACAACCGCTACCGCCAAAACTGCCAGCCTCAGAGCTGCGGCAACCTAATCAATGTCAGCTTCCCTTTCTGGTTCCAAAACCTGCAGCCAGACTACTGCGGCTATCCAGCTTTCGAGCTCCGGTGCGAGGATGATACCCCGAAGCTTTCCATGCCAGTAGAAGACTATCATGTCCTCAACATCTCTTATGACAAAAGAACAGTCAATGTTTTAATGGCAAGGTTTGCCTCCAAGGATACCTGCCTTCTTCCTTACTACAATCTCTCCTTCGGCCTCACTCCTTTCACCATCAGCTCACTTAACCGCGAGCTTGTCTTCGTCTACAACTGCTCTGCGGAGAAACCAGGGTTTTTGCAGATCAATTGTCATAACAACCGGAGCTATGCCTATCTCGGAGGAACTTATCGTATTGAGGAGAGCGAGGGTTTATTTGGTTCTTGCTTTTCGGTTGTCATGCCTGTGCTGAGCTCTCCTGAACCTGAGGTTAAAAAATATCCCGAGCTTCTGGCTGATGGATTTCTGTTGGATTGGACTGCACCTGATTGTTCTGAGTGTTTGAAGAGTAATGGGCAGTGCGGGTATAATAATGACACTAGAAATTTCATGTGTATCTGCCCTGATAGACCTCATTGGAAGAGTTGCTGTAAGTCTTCTGCTACAATTTGGTTTGTCATGTTTTTTTAATTGTTATAGATGATGCGTTTATTTCTAATTTTAGGTTGCGTAGGTTTTATTTCCAGGAAGAAGATTTTATGGGTAATTTAAAATGAATCTGAGCGGTTTTTGGTATTAAATTTTTTGTTCTTAAGAATGAATTTCTATTAGATTGTAATTTGCTATTTAGAAAGAAGGATTTTGTGTGAATAATTCTCTATCTTTGATCATGATGACTTCTTCATACGATTGTATAAGTTTTATTACGAATAAAAAGATTCACATCGCTTTCAATTTTATGCCGGCGTATAGAACTTATTTTGCTTGGTAACGTCGTAAAGGTTTATTCTTATCCTCAAAATTTCAATACAAAAAAATTTTCGATGCGTTTTTTGTTGAATTTCTAACAGGACTTCATGGAGGGATTTAAGTCCGCTTTTGAGTGCTTGCGCTTGTGTATCTGTTTGATTGGATTTTACATGCTAGGGGTAGACCTTTTTCACCGGGACTTGGTCAATGACATAGTCTAGCTCACAATTTTCTGACCTGTTTTATTTGACTTGAGTATTTATTGAGAATAGCTAGTCAATGATTTCCTTGGGGCCGATTTCTAGCCATGTTTTGTTGGTAAAGAGGATTGTGATGTTCCTATTACATGTTGTAAATGGAATATGGATTTCTTTGATGGTTTCGTAATACTAAAACCTTAAGAAATTGATAGAATTTGAGAACATTATTCATTATAACTTAGAGCTTTTCAAGTACATATTTACATGATAAATTCTGCAACAATAACAACAACATTAAGCCTTTATCCCACTATGTGGGGTTGGCTACATGAATCCTTTTTCTCTATTATATTCTATTAAGAGTTAAATTTTCATTTAAATCTAATAAAGAATGGTCATTTCTAATACTTTCTAACCCAATCTCTTCAGGTCTACCTCTACATTTCTTAACATAAGCTAGATCTGATACATCTTCTCTCCTGCTGGCTCATTGGAAGGCTGACATTTTATGTGACCAAACTATCTAAGCTGACTCTCTCCAACCTTTTCACATATATACTCATTTCACATTCTATTTCTAAGAGTAAAACCACTCATCCACCTGAGCATCCTCATCTCTACAACCCTTAATTTTATGCATCTCATTTAATGACCAACATTCTACTCCATAAAGCATTGCAGGTCTCACCACCATATTATAGAATTTTTTCTTAAGTTTGAGGGGTACTTTTCTATTACACAACAGGCCAAATACATTCCTCCACTTCAACCATCCAACTTGAATTCTACTAATAATATTCCCATCTATTTCACCATCATTTTGAACAATAGACCCAAGATATCTAAAATATGTACTCTTTTTAATGACTTGATCACCTATAGTCACAATTCCCCAATTAGATCTATCACTACTAAAATTATACTATATGTATTCGGCTTTAGATCTACTCAAATGAAAATTTTTGGACTCCAAGGGTGACATTCTAATTCAAGTTTACCTTTAATTCCCTCTCTAGTCTTATCAACAAGAAATCATCAGCAAAAAGCATACACTAGGGCACATCCCCTTACAAATCTCTAGTAAGAAAATCCATGATTAAAGAAAAAAGATATGGGCTCAAAGCTGATCCTTGATGTAATCCAACTGAAATAGAAAAATGCTTGATCAAACCCATTTGTGTTTGAACACAAGTAACAAATCCTATTAACATATCCTTAATGCTTTGAATATAAGCATTATTAACTCATTTCTTTTATAGAACTCTCCAAAGCATTTCTCTTGGAACTTTATCATATGCTTGTTAAAAATCATTAAGTATTATATATAGATCCTCCTTATTTTCTCTATACTTCTTCATCAAACCTCTTAATGAATGTATAACTTCCATAGTAAACCTACCCGACATGAATTCAAATTGGTTTTTGAGAAACGTTAGTATCATGTCATAAATCATACTCAGTTACTCTTTCCTATTGTTATAATACATGACACCAAGGTTTAAAATTACGTAATTGGGTATTGAGGCATTTTTCGTTCATAAGGCGAGGCGTAAGCCTCAAGGTGTTTTGAGGTGTAAGCCTCAAATTTTAAAAATCGTGTAAAGTAAAATATAAAAGTTTAAAATGATTTTTTATATAATACCCAAATAATATGTTAAAGGATGACATATTAATTTTCTATTGAACTATGAAAGAACAAATTTACATACATATGAAATAAAAAATTACACAAAATATAAAATGGTAAGTAATAAGTTATGTGAAATAAAATTGAAATCCAAATATTAAATGAGAAAAATAACATAAAATATATAAATTGCATAAACGTATTATATAATATCAAGTTTAGCTATAAATTTTGTCTTTCTCAGTTCCCTACTCATCTATATTTAATTATTAAAGAAATTTAATATAATTGACAATAAATCAGAAATCATCTGTACTATCATTACTTAGGGGATTTTATTTGAGTCATCATAACAAATTGGCCTCTCCCTTACCTCATCCTTTAGGGTATAATACCTCTAAATCTACTTCTTCTTTATTTATTTCAGCCATCTTCTTTTATAAATGTTTGTCATCAACATAAAATAAGAGTACTACATAAATTTTTAGAGGAGATGGTGGCTACGTGCGAATTTTAAGTGATCCCTGGTGGTGGCTATGACGGTGCTGGCTATGGCGAAGGAGGTGGGCTGGAGGTCGAGGCAATTGAGAGAAAGTTGTTGCGGCTTTAGAGCGCAAGAGGGCATGATTTTTTTGAGGCTTTTGTATAGGATTTAGCTAAGTTTTAAATAGAAACATACATAAATAGAGTGAGGCGTATGCCTCATGCCAGCGAGGTGAGGCGCGCCTCAAGGCGGGCCTCAGCCAAGATGAGGCATAAGCCTCTTAAAAAAAGTTCGAGGCATAAGCCTCGAGGCATTTTTCACTGAAATTGTGCTTAGGCGGGCTTCAAGGCGAGCCTCATATTACGCAATTTTAAACAATGTATGAAACATTAACTTAATTCCTTTATAATTCTTATACTCTTATGCATCACCTTTATTTTTTAAAATAGGAACCAACATACTCCTCTAGTTGTTTGACATCTTTTTAGTCTTTAAAATAATATTAAAATGTTTAGTAAGCTAAGAAATTCCTTTATCTCGTAAGTATTTCCACATCTCTATTGGAATATCATTAGGTTCAATTACTTTTTAACCGTTCATTTTCTTTAAAATCGACCTCAAAATGGGTTGGGTTCGAGTCATGCCAAACAGCAGCCAATCAATATTGGGTTCGACCCGAATCGGACCTGAAACTCGTTTTTGACACCCATAAATGCATAAAATATTTATCTTCCTATGAAGTATAATATCTATTAATTTCATTAATTTACTGATACGCCTTGGTATCAAAAACAACAATAAACTCTAAGAGATTTAACAAAAAAATAGATTTTTTTTTATAGAAAATCAAATACGAACAAAACAAGATTTAATGGCCCTCTTTCGAGAGGAGGACCTTCTCTCCTAGACCCTAGATGCTGCTAGGATCCCTCACAAAAAGAAAACTACAACACTCTCAAATCAAATTCTGCATACAAACATAACATAAACCCTACTACTTATAGCAAACAATAAACAATAAATACGAAAATAGCCCTCCCCCAATTCCCTCCCAAATCAGTCCCAAATTTGCCCTCTTTAATTAGGAAACATCTCATAATTAATCCCCTCTAAATCTACCATATTTAATTAGGAAACATCTCCTAATTAATCCCCTCCAAACCAGCCCCTAAATCTGTCTGCTTTCCTAATTAATTTTCCTCTCCTATTTGAATTGAAATAGGAGATCTCTCCCTCTTTAATTATCTCCTTAATTCCCTCCTTAATTGCTCTCATAACATAATGAATTATTGCTTTGTTGGGCCCCACAAGAGGGGTTGAAATCTCCCTGGATTTGGTTTTAGGTTTTGCCCCCTCCATTGCCGGTCTAGCCTACCTTGGCATGCATCTGTTATAATGCTTCCCCCCAAAGACGCACATTGTCCTCAAGGTGGAAGGATGAGACGCTGTTCATGGCTTTCTTCAGCTGCTCAGTTAGTGGCAATGTTATTGTCCACTGGAACCAAGCTAAAGCTTTCCTCTCCAGACATGGCCTTGCAGATGTAAACTTCTCCTCATTCAACCCATTCACCATGAAATACATCTCCACCTAGTATACCAACCCATAGGTCCTCTCCTTCAAATATTGACATCCTCAACTTCCTCACCCTAGGATAGATACCACCCCAAAAGCTTTTTCTCTTCCGGTGTAGCGGTTGTTGTTGTGATCCCTTTATCATCTGTTCTTGCATGACATGATCCCATAATTTAGTTCGACCTCCTTCATCTCCGGTCGCTCACTCCCCTGCCCGAAATGTCTCCCATAATGGTTAGCCACTCCACCTCCTCTGTCAAATGTGATCCAAGCTATGATGCATCGATACGAATACAAAGACATGGGATAAATTTTATTATTGTACATATAGTGGATAATACAACATTAAAAGCATGGTATATTGGTTGCATATGTTATATATGACATGAAATACATCTGATCTAATTCATATAAAAATAAAATATGTTCTTCTACAAAAATGAACAAAAAAGGTTTTTATAAATGTGGCATTCTAAACAAATTAACTGTTAAAGGCACATTTGAATTACCTTTTCCAAACTTAAAAACTTATTACAAGTATTCGACTCTCTGTAATTTCTTCATTTCCATAATCACTAATTTATTTAACCCACAACATGCATGTTTGCTACATGTGTTATTTATTTATTATTATTATTTTAATAGGATATTCTGACAGTATGCTCGATGCGTGTCAAAAACATGTTAGACACATCCATGTCTTCCATGTGTTGAATGCTACATATTTTGATATCATAAAATATCGGTGCATCCTAGGCTATCTATCGATCATAAACATTGTTTCTATCAACCTAAAAAATTAATGTGAGTGGGGATCAAATCTATACATTTTTTCCTTATTTTTCTCATCCATCTATTCGTGAAAAGCAAACTTAAAAAATTACATAAATTGGTAAATTACTAATATTGATTATGTAGTATTTTCTAAAAGCATATGCAACCTTGAACTTCTTCAGAAAACCATTTTAATTGTACCTTTTGGTTTTTATTTTGCTGTGCATCTGTGACAAAAGATTGTATTCTAAAACATTTTTCAACTATAAGGGAGAAGACAATGTGTTCATTGTAGATACAATCATTTCTATTCTCAAGTGATCCACCATCAATTTCTTACTTTGAGATTGTTATTTCCATTTCTGAGATGCCTATTCTTTTGCACGAGTGTTTGAATACTCTTTTGATCTTTGTATTTTGTCAATTGGAAATATGTTAAAAGTGGGCCCGAGTTGTCTGTATCTTTGACTTCTTTAGTCTTTAGACATGATTTGATGATTTTTTTCATTAATCCTGTTGTCTTTTTAACGCACGTTTTTTTCTTCTGCTTATTTTCTCCCATAATGAAAGCCAGTCTATCCAAATTTTAGAGTGAGAAGTTTTGACCTGTTTACTGGAACTCGCCGTCATCCTCTTTTCTTGAATCTTACTTGTTATAGTAAAGTTCAAACTTCAAACTTTATTAACTACTTCGTCAATTTTGTGAATGGCATTTCCCTCCATAAGCCTGCTATGATAGCTATGATAATTGCTCGTTCAACCTTTTTGACTTTATTACCATATTGTTTTTTGGGATAGTTTGTCAGGTACTTTAATGAGACCATCCTTCATAACATTTGTGGATACATTTCAAGTTTATTTGGTGCACAATTCTCTTTCTTCTTTTGGGGCTGGCGCTCACTCGTGGTTGAGGGGGCTGTCATCTACTATTCCTTATTTTAAGATTCATTACCCTGTAGCTCAACTGTCGATGGATAAAAAGAGTTGTAGAGTGTTGGTTGATAATGTGCAGTTCATGGCCTAATTCAATTTGGTAATAGGCAAAATATTATTGTTAAGCTGCGGTGTACCGGCATGACGCTAAACAAAGTGAGGTGGTGATGGACAATCATCATGCTACAGACTGCAAGCAAGAATGAGGGAAGAAGGTCCTCCTTTCTATAGAATATCACATTTATTGATTAATTAAAATCTTGCGAAGTAGGATCCTTCTGAGCTGCTTTGAGATTCCTGGAGGCTTATATTGACCTCTCCCCAAGAAGATCCATGACATTTCAGATTTGAACTTACGTAGGATTGTTTTTTGCGAACCTACCAAAGTTTGAACTGTATAGTTCAATAATATTGATTTTTTTAGGTAGAGGTAGACCTAAAAAGACTTGTTTAGAAAATATTAGAAATGATATTTCTTTATTAGATTTAAACGAGAATTTGATTTTTAACAGGACACAATGGAGAAAAATGATTCATATAGCCGACCTCATAAAGTGGGACAAAGGCTTGATGTTGTTGTTGTTGTTGTTATTAATCTATCTCAGCTCACATGAAACTTCTCCAACAATGCTTCAGCGAGAATTCAACAATATCTTGACTTTCACTTGTCCAATAATTCATCTTATTACTTTTTGATGCTTCCTGAATTAATGGCATGGAGTAGTCTTCTTATTTCAGCCAAAATTTTCAGACTATAGCTGATATTGCAAGATTTATAAGTGCCTCGCTGCTTAAGATTCTTATTTGTTGGATTGCTTTGAATATTTAATTCATGGTCATAACAAGGTTTTCTTTGATTGGCTTTACTAAATTTTATACTTCTTTTGTTTGAAAGAAAGATTTTGTGCACTGCATCTTACTAGAAATGGATTGCAATCATCATCCTATCTTTTCCATCAGAGAAACATAAAAATGAAAGTAAATTTTACACAACTTCATATTAATTGAGGCTGGATGCTAGGAATTTGAGTGAGAGGAAATTGAAATGGAGTCGAAATGGTTAAATCAATGCCTGAAAATTTCTAATCAACCCATAATTATTGGGATTTCATTTCCCGAGCATTTCAGAAGGAATTAGGGATGGCCTAGTCTTTTGTTTTCTCGTAAAAGATTGTTGGGACCAAAAATTGAACACAGAAGTTACTTCCGTTTTGTAGGTAATGTTATTTTTATCTATTTTGTTCAGTAAGGATTTAATGAAGTGTAAGTTTATATGACTCAGAAGTTCTATTTTGTTGTTCTTGAATTGTGAAATCATCAACAATTCTGCATAATATTCTGCTTGACACAAATTTTGATGTTAATTTTGTGTACCTAAGTTCTGCACTCACACCTGTTTTTTTTTATTGGCATGGTTAAATCAGCTGAGGGAAGTTCCAAGACTGCTCTTACAATAGGTAAGGAATATATTTCTCTTCCTATCTTATTCCTTCCCAGTGATATTTAGTATCTAAAACTTGGTCAAAGATCTATGCTTTTGATCATGTTGTTATACAAACATAACTCTCTGAATTCCGCTGCTATCTTCTTAAAAAAATAGCAATTACAGTTCCTTTCCAGGAAAATAAACAATTAGTTATCTCTTTTTTAAAGATAAAGATGATTGCTTGTAATACTTTTATGAACAATATTTATAAATAACCCTAAAATATGGGTTTTTTTGAAAAGAATAATAGTTTTAAAATTTTATAAAAAAATATTTGTAAGATACATGCTAAGGTGTTTTGAAATCTTGGAATACAAATATGCTTTTATTGAATCTGTGATACGAGTAATAAAGTTTATTAAAAAATCCTGATATTTTGTTTAGAGCTGCAATATCGTGCTGGCATACAAACTGAGAATTTACCCTGTAGTAATATCTGAATTTCAGAACAAACTATAACAGTAATTATTTTAGTATGGTTTTAAGAAAAAAATGAAAATAAAAGCAATTTTGAACAAATTATGCAATGGTAAATCTGTTTCATGAACTTCGCTAGTATTTACTGAGCACTTTTAGCTCTTTGCTGAGATTTTCTCTTTTGTAAATGCATCTCACCTGGTTCTGTTTTCCAATATCTGAGAATTATTTTGATTTGCACTAATTGTGACAAAAAATGCGTTATTGTATATGCTTCTCTTCCAAAGCTTGATGATCATGGGAAAAACAGTTGCCAAATATAGATTATATTCTATGAGAATAATGGTGACATAATTTCATACCAAAAAAACAAAACTAAACAATAACACAATATTATCAATCCATGCCTTGTCACCACATTTAGCATTCTTGATTCTACTATCACGAGGCATTCCAGACGAAGAAGATTTTTCAAGCCCATAAATAAATTTTTATTAACTGTAAAGTTTGAGTTCTGCAATAACAAGAGACCATATTTATTTATCTAATGACATGTTCTTAACAGGACTTAGCACAGCAGGAGGCCTGAGCTTCATCATATTTTTCTCGCTCTTCTTTCTCCTCTACAGACACTGGAAGAAAAAGCAGTTTGCTAGATCGAACCTCAATGACAGAAACAATTCTTTTATGATGTCCAATTTTGAATATGAACAGGGCTCCTCTCTTACATCTCCCATCTTCTCCTATGGCGAGCTTTATGAAGCTACCAATGGCTTTGATGCATCAGAAGAACTTGGCGATGGCGGCTTTGGTACAGTCTACAAAGGTAATTCAGCATCTCAAACATACCTTGAAACTTACCACTTTTTTTATCTAAGGTGGCTTTTGGGAAATTCTGATGATTGTACTCGGATTTAGTTCATATCTAATTCAAATATCAAATTGAGTAACCTTAAAATTTCTCGAAATTGAATTAAGTTGCTTTGCTTGATTTCTATCGATTCTAAGCCAGCTCACTCAAGTTGATTCTGACTTAAAATATTTCTTGTTTAGCATTTCCCTTTCAACAGGGTATATTTAGCAAGCCGAAATTTTGAACTGAACAGTGCATATTTATAAGAAAGCCAAATTTGCATTGCCTGCTTTTTCCAACAAGAAAAGAAGAATGAAGCCAAAATAGTAATATTGTGATCATCTGAAATAGATTCATGGGGTTTCATGCAAAAAATTCATATATATTCTGCTAGTTTAGCATTGTCCTATCAATATTTTCTCTATGCTATAATTGATAGAATTATGATATTTTTATATCACCTTCTGTTAATGGAAATCCAAGAAGGTTAGGCACCTTCAGAGTAGGTGTAGACTTCAAGAGAAGATGGAAAAGAGAGTTTTTTTTTTTTCATTCCATAACCTTTTCTTATAATATGAAGGATATTTATAATGTTTGGGTAGACCAAGTTTACAATATAGAACCGGTCTATCTAAAAATAAAATAAAATAAATAAATTAGTGCTTATTATATATATAGAGTATTTAGTTTGTACTTTATTTGGCTAAAAATATATTATTTTTCTTTTCTTGTTGTATTGTCAATGTGGAATATTTTTTTATTCTTTCTTCTTTGGTAGATTTTTATGCTTGTCAGTTGGTCTATTATATTTGTAACCCATGCTTCACAATTATTGTACCATTTTAGGATATAATAATATTTGTTGATGTCTAATAATCTCGTCGCCATGGAAAATGATCTTGTTTTCAAGGTTGAGATAAGGAAAAGACAGAGAGGGCTGCAAAATTTTCCCATGTGCCATCATCCGGTAGATTTAGGCTTCGTTTGGGACGGCTTTCTTGTTGCTTCTTAAAGCAACTTCTTAGTATCAAAATTAAAATTTTTGTACTAGGAAGCTGCTTTAAGAAGCAGAAAGAAAGCCGTCCCAAGCGAAGCCTTAATTTCCATTGCAATAATATCTGACAGTGAGGCTAACCACTAAGTTCTGTAATGTGTGAAGCTAAAATGGCATAAGGTGCAAGGAGTGGTTGGTTGTTATAACTGAAACTTGATAAACGTGAAGTATTTAGTGGAGGTGTCCCTTTAAATGGTTTAAGAAAAGAAATATGACAAAGATGATGAATTTTGCTTTTGGGAGAAAGAGTTAGGCAGTAGGCCAACGGGATAATAATTTGTTGAAGTGGGAAAGGTCCAAAATATCATTAAGCTAATTTAGAATGTGTGCGACTGACTATAGAATTTTGTCTAAATGGGCTGAAATAAATGTCGAAAACTGTTTGAGTATGGTGGAAATGCCCTCAGTAAACGATGTGTGAGGTTAGCAAGTTAATCATCGAGAAGATCAACAGACAACATATGCTTTCTATCTAAATCTTGTGATTGAATGGTAAATATTTGAATGTAGGGTGTATGAGATATCAAGGCACATAATTGATTAAAAGATATAAGATTGGGTGTTAATTGAGGTTCACGTGAAAGTGTGATAGTTTGATTTTGATAAGTAAATTGCATGGTGAAATTTTGTTAGTTATATAAAACAGGTCCTAAGGATTGAAGCCATTGTATATGAACTATATCAACACCATGAATTGAGAGAACAAATAAGTCTAAAGGAACCTAATAGTCTTGCATAACAATGTTGACTTTGGGATATTTATCCTTACATAATAATAAGTTTCCATTTCCGATAGAAACTTTGAATTCTTTGATAGGTTATTGATGAAAACCTAATTTTTGAATTATATTATCCTAAATGTAATTATATGAGTACTACAGCTGTCAATTAATATATGTACCCTGTGATTGTTAATTAAGCTAAGTTAATTGGAAAGAACGAGGATTGAATTGGCTGGCTAAAGCATTTAGGCTAATTTCAGTTTTCAAATCATGGTTATCCTTGTCATAGCTAAAGGAGGGGAGGGGGTCATCTGCCACATCTTGATCGTCTGTGCCATGTAAAAGGTAAAATTTATTTGGACAATGATGTTGAGTATCAAATTTAGCATCACAGTTGTTGGAGAATTTTTGTATCCTCAAACGGATTGCATATTTTATAATCGGGCACGGCATAAGAATACGATATATTACCCCGGAGGCTAAAAATACCATTTTCTTATGGGCTCAATAATAAAATTTACAATTATTTAACAGAGATTCCCCCACTCAATGTTTGATTGAGTGGGGTTTATTTATTTCTGGGGTACAGATATCCCATAGGGGCAAGCCCCTATGGTTAATTACATCTCAAGTTTGATTTGGGAAAACTTTTGATTAAACTAGTGGTTTTCTTGTTTGGAAATCATTCTAGACATTGGCTAAAGTTGATTTTTTTTTGTTTTAAAATCCATGAAAGTCTTGGTTAAAGGTTTTGGTCCTTAGGAATTTCAAGGAGTAGATTTGATCAACTAAGGATTAGATTTTTGGGAACGAAAGCCAAAGAAGGTGAAGTAGGGGCACTTGATTCTGAGGTGAAACTCAGAGGTGCCCAGACTATCCTATGTTGGGCTTTACATTTTAACAATCTAATTTTGGTTTAAGTTGATATTTTTTATTAGAAGATTGGGGCTTACATCCCAACAACGCTTGTCGGAGGAATTGCCCGAAAGATGAGGGCTTATAGGGTGATTTGAGATCAACCCTTGCCTCGGACCCTAAGACTAAGGTGAGGACTACCGATAGGTAGTGCCTCGAACCTAGATCTAACGAGTACAAAGAGGGACTTACAAGCTACACCTCACAAGAGGCATAACCCGCCCGACCTCTGGATTTATTGTCCCGCCTGGAAGGGACTATCAGCTAAACTCCCCCTAATCGTTTTTAAAACCATGCTATCCGGTCTCAATGCAAATGAAGAGTGGTAGGGTTGTTTTTATTTAGAAGGTAGGGCTTATAGCTTGGCTTTGAGGCCAAGATGCCTAATTATGTGGGTATGCAAATGCTGACTCGCAAAGAAAAAGACTTTTGTTATCTAATCCTTATATGGAGGCATTCTATATGCAACATGCTTGGGCTATGCATGATTAATTTCAATTTTGAAAACTTGGTTCCTTGAAGGGAGCCATGCAATTTTTCTTATTTGAAAGACATGGAGCCTAATTTGATTTTATTTTTAGATTGCTTACATGTTAAGGGGTAGAAAACTTAGTTTTTATCCTAAGAGCCTAACGTGATCAAGTCCAAGCCACACCCACAAAAATAAGAGAAGAAACCTAGGAAAGACATGCATTTCTAATGCGCACCCAGTAAACACTTCAACATATGCTTTTGTATATAAATAAAGATAGAAATGTAAATAATGTCCCAGTTATTACAAACATGTTTGGCAGCTGAGTTGCCTGCCATTATACAACCCAGTCAAATTAATTACAGACTCTACTTGTGGGGATCTTCAAGCTTTATCTCCAAAAAGGTACTTTCTCCCTTGATCCTCCTTGCTTTCTAATCCAAACCCCACAAGTTTTACATCCTATTTCTACCAAATACATGATAAAAAAAAAAGACTCAAATCTGCAAAAACAGAATTAGGAGGCAATTTATATAATTAAGCATGTAATCATTTCAAAATTGGCCTAACACTTAGAGTGCTAAGTGCTAGGCCCCTCTGCTTCTACCCTATTGGCCACATCTTTGGGGGGGTTTTAAGCAGTACCTGTCATGCAAGCAGTTTATTATTATTTATAAGCATCCCCCCTTTTAGATATGACCACCTGCACAGAAAAGCATTTATATCTCTATACTAACCACTTAAGGGCAAGTGCCTACACGCAGACAATCCAAGGGCAATCAATCCACAACATCAATCACATGCGCACACAAAGAAAAAATCCTAATCCTAGCATGCCTAAGGGCTTGTGCAACTAAGTGTGTGAGGCTTGTGTGGTATGTCACACTAAGGGTCCTCCTAGAGTTTGAGTCTAAGGAAGAAGCGTCCAACATATGGCTTTTGGGCTACATGTTGAGGGAAACTCTCCTTAGCTTTTGGAGCTAAGAAGAGGGGGGTAGGAATCTAACATTTAGCTTTTGGGCTAAATGTGGGAGAACTCCCTCTAGCTTTTGGAGCTAAAGGGAGGAGGAATCTCCTACAACTTTGGAGTTGAAGGAGAATTGAGAGAAAATGCAACTTTTGGATTGCAAATTCATGAAGGTCTTTGGACATTTTGATGTCCAAAAGAGGGTTGCACTCTTCCAACTTGAGTTTGGAAGGGTGGAGGGAAATAGGACTTGAATCCTAAGCTTGGGTTGAAGTTACTTGTTGTTTTTGTTTCAACAAGTAAGATAAACGGAATAAGATTAAACAACCCAACGTGGGTCAAGTATAAAGAAGTTCCATACAACTTTTGAGTTGTAGGAAGGTTGCATTTCTCTACAATTTTGGGTTTGTAGAGAAGAGAGGGTGCCTCCTTAAATTTTGTATTCAAAGAGTTGAGTTTCATTTGCTTAATTTGGATTAAGCAAATAAAATGGAATCACTTATTGAGTTTGGTTCAATAAGTGAGAAAGATTTGTAACTTTGGGGTTACAAATAAAGAGGGATTATCACTAAACTTTTATGTTCAATGATGGGCATTTAGTTTACAAAGTTCAGATGAAGCAAACATAAGAGAATGATGTGTAGATTTGGCCTACACATCAAGGATTCTTTGGAGTTTTGGGTCAAACTCATAGCTTTTAGGCTAAGGTTGGGAGGATTCCTTAGACTTTTTGGAGTCTGAAGGAAAGGAGGGATGACTTGAAATTTTGGTTACAAGTCATCAAGAGTTATATGGACTTTTTGGGTGTCCAAACAACGGAATCCTTCCATCCAACTTGGGTTGGAGGAAAGGAATGGAGGAGAAGGGGCGCAACTCATGAATAACCTTGAACCCTTGGTGTTTAAAAGGGGGGATTCATCCTCCCAACTTGGGTTTGAGAGCATGAAGACAGATTTTGAATACTTTCCTACAATCTTAAATTGTAGGAAAGAGGGAAGAAAATGCAACTTATGGGTTGCAAGTCCAAGAACGTTCTTTGAACAATTGATGTTCAAAAAAAGACGTGCACATTCTCCTAATTTTAGATTTTAGGAGAATGTGAGGGTTTTCCTACAACTTTTTGGGTTGTAGAAAAGAGAAACAACAAGCAAATTTTGGATTTTGCATGTTGAAGGGATTCCTTGGACATTGGGTGTCCAAGGAGGAGCTTTCATTTGCTTAAATAGTGGCTAAGCAAATGAGGAAGATTAGGATTTGAATCTTATATCTAAAGGATTATTCGTTGGTTTGTGCTCCAACAAAGAAAATGAAGGAATTCAGACTTCGACTATGAATTTGTTTATATCCTTTTAGGCCCCTCTAGAGGTCATTTGGGCACCTCTACATGGGCTTTGAGGGCTACAAACAAAGGAAACATTGTTGGTTTTGTGTTTCCAACAAATGATGAAACTTAGAATTTACTTCTAAGTTCAGGAGTTATAAAATGATATTGGTTAGAGCCTTTGGAGACTCCAAGTATCATTCGTATGAGAATGTATGTTGGTGTTATTTCTCCAACAAACAAGGTGAGAGAACTTGGAAGTTGGTTCCAAATTAGAAAGAATTTATGCAATGACATGTTCGAAGCTTGGGGTGCTTCAAATATCATTGCATAAAAGGTGTAATTTGTAGTTTTTTTTTTATGTTACAAATTAAGATGGTCATTTACCTTTATAGGTTAGGCAAATGAGATAGACTAGATTTAAAATCCTAAGCCTAAGAAGGGAATTCTTTCATTGATCTTAGTCTCAAAATGAAAGAAAGTGAGAGCTTAGATTTTTGGCTCTAGGCTACGAAATTTTCATATAATGATACGTTGGAATTTTAGAGAATTCCAAATCATTATGCACGAAGGGAAATGTTCATTTGTTAACTTTGTGTTATTAGCAAATGAGACGGGAGAACTAGGGTTTGATCCCAAAGTCCACTCTTGCTCTTTAATTCCTTTAGAGGTGATTAGGAAAGCATCAAGCAAGAGAACAATTTGTTTGTTCTCTTGTTTCAACCAAAGGAATGACGAGGTCCTAGAATTTGATTACCTAAGTTTGGAAGACTCATGTGATGATGCACTTGAAGGTTTGAGGGACTTCAATTCATCTCATATGAGAGGGTGCTTGTTGGTTTTGGGGTTCCAACGAGGGATGTAAGAAAACTTGGATTTTGACTCCAAGTTCCTAAAGTTTGTAACATGATGCATTAAGGATCTTTTAGGAAAATCCATAATGCAAGTCACGATAAGTATTGATGATAACTCCCAAGGTATGCTAGGAGTCAAATGATAAAACATTTGGAATATTGAGAGTGTTCCAAAAGTCATGCAAAGATGTGTTTGGGGCCTTGAGAAGGTTCCAATCACCATGCATGTGGAGAGATGGGTGAATGCTTGCAGGATTTGTATCCATAAGCAAAGAGAGTTGGACTTAGGATTTCTTGGGATCCTAAGTTAAGATTGTTCATGCAATGGAAAGTTAACGCTTTGAGATGCTCCAAATTTCCATACATGAGGAAGTGAAGATTATTGGAGAGCTTCCAACTCAATGAAAAGGTTTCCAAATCACTTTTGTCATGATTTGGATAAGAAGGATCGGTCAAACAATTTGAAATTGGAAGACAACCTATAACATTATCAAAGCTCTACAATAAGGTGGTTTTCCCTAAATCGTACCTAATATGACTTGGAAATTTGAGAGCTTGTATTTTGCTATATTATCTTGCAAATTAAGAAAAATGAACTTAAATAATCCCTTAACACGGTGGAGCATTGATCATGGGCCTTTGGGGTTCATGAAATGCTCCAAGTCACAAATTTAGCAACATTTAGGATTAAATGAGCACATTTATGAAAATTTGCAAGTTAATACATTCACTAATTTGAGCAAAGAATAAATAACATATGGCTTGAATCATGATTTAATAGGGAAACATGTATCTTAAAGTCTTTAAGGGATCAAATCATTTTTTTTACTATAATTTGATTCATTAAAGGCACAAAGATAAGTTCCCAAACTCTTGAAAGATTTGCATAAAAAAAGGGTTACTAGCCATAATTTTATCATAAGCCATACAACACGTCCAAAAGCTAGGTTAATCAAGCATACTTGTTCTAGGATTTTTTTTTTTGAAGTGAATCTTTGGGATTCACATTAGATCCTACAACAAGTCATCACAAATATTTTGGATATGTCATAGGGCTTATAATAAACTTCACAAGCTCCACCAAATTTCTACATCATACATCTATTTCGTCATGACATTAGTGTTGATTAGATACATGTATACAATGTGATGTTTGAGTGAATATGCAAGCTACACACTATTTTTGGCTACGAAAAGCAACAAGCCCTAAGGTTTTATGTGTAGGCGAAGGTGCTAAGCTTAATATGATGCACAACATACATTTGAGAGGTGTTGGATAACAACCCGACACCTCTACACGTGTCAAAATCCTCTTCGGACCCTTACATAAGAGTCAACTAATGGAAATCACCCAATTTCCATAGCCTTTGCGAAGTGGACAGCCAACATAAGGGTTTTGAGGGATTGAAAATTAAAGTTTCTAAGGTCCTAAGGTTTGGGGGCGTCAACCACACAACAATTGGCCTTGGGGGACCCTAGGCTTCGCCTAAGTTTCGAAGGTATACCTCTCCCGGGTTGTCCAAGCCCTCCAAATCAATGTCCAAACTGCTGTCCAAGCTCCGCACCAAGCTCCGATTGCTGTCCAAGCTGTTCCGGACGTCACCACCGCTGTCCACAGCGATTTGAAGGCTCCAAACTGCTGTTTGGAAGGTTTAGGAGGCTCCTTTTGCTGTTTGGAAGCTTCGGACAGCTCCCAACTCGTCTCGAGGTCGCCGGAGACGAAGAAGGAAGAGGGTAGAAGCGCTCTTCTGCAAGAATGTCGCACCAAGAACCAAATCTGGGCAAAGTCGAAAGTTCTGGAGCGAACTTGGAGGCCAGCAACTTCAAGAGGTCCGGCGGTTGAGGGGAGACCGAGCCCTAGGAAGCTCGGCCGAAGGCCCAGGTGGGGTCGGTCGGGCGTTCCGCACGCGAGGAGGCGCGAACGGGCTGGAGGTCGCGCGAACGAGGGCCCTGGCGCGGACGGGGGCTTCGCAGTGCTCCTTCTCCCGTTCTCTCTCGCTCTCTCTCTCGTTTCCTCTCTCTGGATCGGGACGGGCACGAAAGCAACAACAGGGAGCCGAATCTGGCTTCTCCTCTCCCGCCCTTGCTCTCTTGTTACGGGACTGGCTTCGGACGGACAGCCCAAGGGACCGCCCAAATGAGCCAATGAGGCTCTCTTGTTACTTGAAAGGAGGAGAATGTACTTGAGTACATTGAACCCAAATTTTGGGTGAGATTTGAGAGAAAATCTCAGCCCTAGGTTCAAAATTCTGATTTGGGGAGTTGATTGAGCCCGAATTAGTCAATTGGGGCTGAAATCGGATCCGAATTGGGCTCGACCCGAATCGATTTGAGTCGATTTGGGTCCGATTTCGTTCGATTGAGTCAATTTTGCGAAATTGAACTCGAATCAGTGCCGAATTGCGTCGAATTTGGCTCGACGACGCTCGACGGGGTTCAAAATGGATTGATTTAATTTAAATTAAGTTAATTTGATTCAATTTAATTAAATCGATGTTTAATTTGTGACAATTTCACCTCGATGACGGTCAATTAAGTCGATCGAGCACGATCGAGCCTAGTCGGGCTCGATCGGGGTCGGGTCAACACAAAAATAAGCGTCAACAACAATTGAAGCAAAGACCTTTTTCAAGACGAAATTGAATTTTAGTTTGTGAGAGTTTACGGATTGGAATGTTTAGAGGTTTAGGGTTGTGGAGATTTGATGGGGTCGAGGGGATGGAGGATTGGGAAAAAGGGCTATATCGGAGTAGGTGTTTGTATAGGATTTTTATGATAGCGAGGAAAATTTTCATGCCAAGAGGATGGTGGAATAAAGAAATTTCTTAGATTTTGGATTCATGGCACCTAGTAAATTCCATGGCGTCTAGAAGGGTAGCGGGATTTGCAAGTAAAAGCTCACAACATAATTCTTGTTTAAGTCTAGAATGAAGTTATTGATGAGAATGGATTTAGATAAATATAAAACTTTAAAAGCAAGGTTTTTAGATGGAGTTTGGTATTCTATAATTGAATTTTTTAAAGTTAATTTGAAAAGATTACCATGTAAATCTTCATATGGAGAAATACCAAAACTTTGTTGAAAAGATGAAAGAAATTCAGGCCAAGCAAGTAATGGTCTATCATGCTTAAACATTGGTACCAAGTAGTTGCTGGACCTTCATGATGAAATGAGACAATTCTAACACGATGACAATCAGGAGTATTGTGAAAATTGAAGTATTCTTGTGCTTTAAAGGTCCATATTTCGACGTCAGATCCATTGAAGCGATGATGGTTAAATTTCATTGATTTAAGAAAAGAAAAACCTATAAGGGAAGGTGGCAGTTGTGTAGAAGGAATTCATCTGGTGGAACCGAGGATGCCGGCAGAAGAAGAATCTTGATGTAGTGGAGGTGGTGTGCAGTCTGAGGCACAAATTGTCAAGTCTTTTGACAATGGAATGCATAAAAGCATGGAATTGTGTTAGGAAATAATAACCAAAACAGAGGAAACTGTGCTGAGTTTTAGAAAAATTCAGCAAAATACCAAGCAGTTTTTAAGAATTCTGCTGAGTAATAACAAGGGCGAACACTTTGGATTAAGTAAGAGATGAGAAGAACAACCCAATACAATGAAACTTCAATTCGAAAGGAAGATCTCCAATCTCTAGCCGATGACTAGAGCCCAAAACGAAATCTAGAGATCCCAAATTTCAGATTAAATTTAAGATAAAAACATAATCCTAGCAAGAAGAAACTACTTAAAGTAAAGTACAATTCATTAATCTCTAAACAACCCTTAACTTTGAATTTTCCCTCCTAAACCATTGCCACAATTACTATGTGGGTCCCAGCCTTGTTTCCGCCCCATCCAGGCGTTCGCCCCCTCCTTTTAGGCGGTATTTTTACTGCCTCCTATATATGTGAACCGATCCAAGAGGGACCAGTTCAGTCGGCCCTTGGAATAGTCTAACATTACCCCCTCCCAAAGAGTCACCTTCTCCTTAAGGTGAAAGGAAGAAAATTGATGCTTCACCCTCTCATACGATTCTCAAGTGGCATCAAAGTCGGGTAGACCCCTCCATTTAATCAACACTTCTTTGTTCCTCTCTTTTCCTGGTCTCACCCCTTTAAGCTCCAATGGTTCCAACGCCAATTTCAAATCCTCAGTCAGTGTCACTTGTAGCTCTGCACTAACTGCATGCTTCCCTAAAGCTCTCCTCAACTGTGACACATGAAATACTAGGTGTATGGTGGCGGTCGGGGGTAACCACAAGCGGTAAGCCACTGCTCCACTGCTCTCCAACATGTAGTGGGGGCCAAAGTACCTCGGGGCCCAATTTCTTGTTCCTCCGGTTGGTCTCATAATTTTAAAAACACCATGTCCCCAACTTCGAACTGGACGTCTTTCCTATGTGCATCTGTCTGTTTCTTCATGATTTTCTGTGCCCTCAATAGGTATCTCTTCAATTCCTCTAACACCTTATCCCTTTCCTCCAAGTATTGCTCTATTGAAGAGATGGGTGTGCTTCTCTGCCTAAAATGCATCAAGTGTAGTGGGTCTCTTCCATACAACACCTTAAAAGGGGTCATCCGAGAGGTGAGTGATATGAAGTGTTGTACTAGTATTCTACCCATTCTAGCCATTTGACCTATAATCGACGTGTCTCTGAGGCAAAACACTGCAGGTAAGTCTCCAATTCCCTGTTGACAACCTTCGTCTGCCCATCTGTCTGAGGGTGGTAAGCGATGCTTCTCTTGAGAACTATTCCTTACAGCCTGAATAGCTCCTTCCAGAACTAACTGAGAAACACCTTATCTCGGTCAGAAGCTATTGACTTTGGAATTCCATGCAATCTAACCACCTCCTTGATGAATGTTGCTGGTATTTTGATGGTTGTATAGGGATGTCTTAAATGGATAAAATGAGCATACTTATTTAACCCGTCGACCACCACCATAATCACCGTGAGCCCCTTGGATTGTGGTAGTCTATCTATGAAATCCATGGTAACCTCCTCCCATACTCTGTCTGGAAGAGCCAAGGGTTGAAGTAATCTTCATTGTGCCATAGCCATGTACTTGTTTCTATGGAAAACCTCATATTTGGCTACCATATCCTCCACATCCTTATGCATTCCTTTCCAATACAATTATGCTGTCAACCTTTTGTATGTTTTCTGCACCCCCAAATGGCCTCCAACCGCACTCCGATGGAATTCCTACAACAAATGGTGAGTATGAACCTAGGTTCGTGACATCACAAATCTCCATTGATACAGGAGCCTCTTCCCCTCAAGGGAGTAACCTGGGTGGGCTGAAATCCGAAGGAAACCCGAAGGTGTTGTATGGAATGGTTGGCTGTAATATGCTGGGCTGAAATCCGAAGGAAACCTTTCAGGTGGGATGCAATATGCTGGAATTTTTGCAATCAGCTGGGACGGAATCAACTGGGATGAAATCTGATGGAACGAACGAATGAATAGGAGGAAATCAGATGCATGATGCATGTGGATGGTAGGAAGGATTGTAGGATGAGAAAGAACTTGCTGCGGCTTAAGCTTTTAGGCTTCATTTGGGATGGCATTCTTCTTGCTTTCTATAACAGTTTCTTAGAATAAAAAATTCTTGAATTTAAATTTTTTGTACTCAAAAGCTATTTTAAAAGCAGTATGAAAGCTGTCTCAAACGAAACCTTGGTGCAACAAGAGCACCATTTGTTAAGTTTCTTGGAAATTCAAGAAAGGTAGGCACCTTTAGTGTAGGTGTTGACTCTAAGAGAAGGAGAGGGAAAATAGAGAAACCAGAAATTTTCATTTAATATTTGGGTAGACCAAATTTATAATATAGAACTATTCTACCTAACACAAATTTAAAATAGAATAAAGAAAATAAACTAGTGCTTATTACAATTATATGAACTATTTATTTTGTGCTTTATTCGGCTAAAGATATATTGTTGTCCTATGCTTGTTGTAGTGTCAATGTGGAATATTTTTTTTTATTCCTTCTTCTTTGATAGATTTTTATGATTGTAGGTTGGTCTATCATATATGCAGCCCATATTTCACAATTTGATTGTATCATTTTAGGATCCAATAATATTTGTTGATGTCGACCACTCTCTCACCTGTGCTTATCCTACATCCAAGAGAAATGCTTCACAAGCACATTTGTCAAAACCCATCAAAGCCCGAATGAAAATTCAAAGAAGATATGTTGAAGCAATTGGTGTTTATGTAACTTAGCAATTTATATACTAGGAGATAAAAATAAAAGTGTTGATTTATGCTAGTGAGAGAAGTTTGAAAATAGATTCCCAAAGATTGAACTCATCAGCTCAACGATTATTTAATTTGAATTTAATTAAATGCTTAGTCATGACAGCTCTACTGTAAGTGATTCTGAATTAAAACTTTCTGCAACGCTCACTCAATTTGAATTTAATTAAATTTATCTATTTGCATGTCTAATAATTGTGCAACTCTTTTAAATTTCATATATTGCTGTCATCAGTATTCTCATGATTCAGGAAAGCTGAAAGACGGCAGAGCTGTAGCAGTGAAACGGCTCTATGAGAATAACTACCGAAGGCTGGAGCAATTCATGAACGAAGTAAAGATCGTCTCCCTCCTTCGCCACCAGAATCTCGTCACTCTCTACGGCTGCACCTCCCGCCACAGCCGCGAGCTCCTCCTCGTCTACGAATTCATCCCAAACGGCACCGTCGCCGACCACCTCCACGGCTCCCGCGCTTCAGAATCACTCTTACCATGGAAAGCAAGGCTTAACATCGCCATCGAAACAGCAGACGCTCTTAACTATCTCCATTCCATTGAGCCCCAAATCATCCACAGAGACGTCAAAACCACCAACATTCTGCTTGACAGTAGCTTCCATGTCAAAGTTGCAGACTTTGGCCTCTCGCGTCTCTTCCCCCTCGACGCCACTCATGTTTCCACTGCTCCGCAGGGCACGGCGGGGTATGTCGACCCTGAGTACTATCAATGCTATCAGCTCACAGATAAGAGCGATGTGTACAGTTTTGGAGTTGTGTTGATGGAGCTCATATCGTCAATGCCAGCAGTTGATATCAGCAGAGATAGGCACGAAGTGAATCTGGCGAACTTTGCGGTTAGGAAGATTCAGAAGCAGGAATTGGATGCGTTTGTTGATCCAAGGCTGGGTTACGATTCGGATTACAGAATAAAGGGGATGATTTGTGAGGTTGCAGGGCTGGGATTGCGTTGCTTGCACTCAGAAGGGGAAGTGAGGCCTGGGATGAAGGAGGTGCTTGAGATTTTGAGGGTGATTGAGAAAAGTGGATGGAAGGGTGAAGGTGCTGTGAAGGGTGATGTAGAAGTGAAGGAAGAGGCAAGATTATTGAATTGTGTTTCTCCTTACTCGCCTGATACTGTGACTGAGAGATGGGAGAGCACATCGTCGTCCATGACAAGTTTTACTATTTGAGTTGATCAGTGTTAACGACAGCTTCATTTAGCGGCTGTTTGGGTTAGTGGATGCTGTAAAGCGAAATATTTAGATGCGGAATGGATGTGTCAAGTTTAGTTCAACATAAAGCTGTAAGTAATTTTTTTCAAATGCAGGGTATAGTTTCTTCATAAATTGATTGCAGAGAATGGAATCAATTCAGCTATAATTATTTTTGCAGATTTTTATTTGATATATTGTCTTTTTCCAGTGAACCAATCAGAGATTAAAGATATATTCAAAATGCTCATAAGTTTTTATGTGATTTAAACTCAATTATTGAGCCGGTGCAAGATTTGGCTGGATTAAAAATAATCATTAGATGTGCTCGAAATAGTAACAATCCTGAGATAACGTTCGAGGTGCCACTGTGCTTTTGAGTAACATCCATTGCCTTGGGCTTCGTTTGGGATAGCTTTTGACCGCTGATTTTTTACTTCTTTCAAAAAAATTTTATATTAAAAAACTGTTTAGAAAGCAGTAAAAAAATTATCCCAAATAAAACCTTAGTTACTCGGAACACGCATCTGAACCCGTACGGGATATGAATGTCCAAATGTGCATTAGATATGAATGGTGTGTTTAAATGTGTGAATGAATCTGTTGGCAAATAAAGTTTGAATGTGTTTCTTTGATCAATCTGAAGCTCATATAAGCATGTCATGGTGTCATTCAATGAAAATTTCTCTTGATGATTTTACATATTATTTCCAATAATAAACAAGATCATGGACCGTATGTAGATTAGGTCAACAACCTATAATATGATTTGTTGAATTATGGTATGATCTGGTGACTTTTTGTACAATTTCAATTTAAGAGTTGTCTAATGTTTGTTTTATAGAATGCTTTTGTCGATATGTTCTTGACTCAATTTTGTATTTTATGCATATTTTTAATACTTTTTGGATCAATATATTGATATGGGCATTAGTTACTAATTGGATTTAAATTTAAATTTTTCATATATTTTGGACTTTGACAAATGTTAAATCTCAATGATTAGATTATAGTATTCCCTCATGTGCATGCTATTGTAGGTTTTATTTGAATTTCTAATTTTTTTTTGCCCCATGTAATCCTGCAGATCCTTACATATATTCAGATTTGACAATTTTATTAGTATATCTGTATGTTTTGTGTGAAATCTGATTATGTCGGCCAACTGAGTTGTATTGTTGCCTCAGACTGCAATTCCATCAGTCGAGCTCGCCAGGGGGTCATAGGGGGTGCTCTACCAAAATTGTTTTTCCTTATAATCGTACAGTGATGCGGCACTGTATACCTGAGCGTTGCGGCGTTGCATAGTTTTCTTGGAGATAGACAGAGTGGAGCGTTGTGGCGCTCCAAACTCTGGCACTGTCAGGGAGCGTTGCTGTGCTCCACACCCCAAAGTTGTGGTGCCGTCAGACAGACTGGAGATAGAAAGTGGAGAGTCTTGACGCTTCAAACTTGGCGTTGTTGCGCTATGAGGCAGACTGAGCAATTTTCTTTCTTGTTTTTCATAAAGGGTTGCGTACCTTGGTAGTTTTTAGTGTGTTTCTCTTTGTTTGTTCATGCAATAGAACCATGCAAGAGTAAAGAGAGATAATGAGAGAGTGAGAGAGAAGAGAGATTTGTATTATTTTTCGTAAATTTTTATAGTGAATTTATAGGTGAGGCTTGGCTTCGTGGTTTTTTTCCGGTTTCGGGTCTTTCCACATTAAATTCTGTTATTCTTTCTTTTTGCTTCATTTTTTTTCTTGTTTGTATTTGTTGTGCAGTTTACTTCCCCAACAATATCATATTTCTTGCACCATCTGAACAATGTATTGAGAAACATTTGAGTTATGTAGGGGTTATTGATCTTGTTTGGTGATTTATTATAGAAAATTTGTCTAGTATTTATATTGATCATATCTTTATAAAGAAAAAAAAAAGTAATCTAATTTTAAACATATGGCCTAGATGTGATGCTAGTTTGAGTTATATGATAGAATCAAGGATGACTTGATGTTGAGGTCGATGAGTTGGTCCACCTAAGGTGTTTTTGGTTGGTTTATTGTTTCTATTTAAGAGTAAAATTTCCTTTTTCTTAAACGAGTGCATTACATTACACTTGATTATTTTTTCATATGGCCATGATTAATAAATGCAAAATCATGCCATCTAAGTTTTGATAAATACATGCAAAATCATGTTATCTAAGTCTTCATTTTGTTGCAAGTCATGTATGTAAAGCTATACTATCTTAGCCTTTCATAAATTCATGACCAATTTTAGTTTCTTTTTATGATTTATAAATATTTAGAAAAATGTATTCTAATTAAGCAAGGTTGTGAAAATTGAATTGGACAATAACGAACCGGGATCGAACCCGTTGACATAATAAATAATAAGATCATTAAAATTAACATAATAATTATTACAGTCTAACTTTAAATCTTATAATTCTAAGAATTTAAAACTCCGTAATTTTAGTAGATTATCTCTCAATATAACTAAATTATTAAATAAATAAATTAAATTAAAATGATAAATTTAATTATATATTATAATTAAATTATTAGACATATATTTTAATTTATTATATTATGAATATATTATAATTTAATTATAATTATCTTTTACATTTAATTGTAGTGATAATAAATGAGATTCTTATAATATATATTATAACAAATTTATAATACGAATAATATTTAATATAATGTATAAACTTATAATATTAACAAATTAGATTATTAATTCTTATAATATAAATTGTAACAAATTTATAATATATAAATTTACATTACAAATTAAAAAAATTTACGGCCCAACCAACCCAAATTTGTGGCCCAAGCAACCTAAATTCGTGGCCCAAGAAAGCCCAAACTCACATTCAAGCTCATATAATATTCATGCAATTTTTTTAGTCCCACATTGAGTGACGAACATGAGAAATGCCTTAGAGGTAATTCATTGAAGGTAATGAAGAATAACTTACACTACAATACATTATTATTGTCAAGCAGTGAGATAGTCGATTCAAAGTAAAAATGTCTTCCCTTATATGAATCAAAGTAAGGAATCTTAAATTTTGCTAGATGCTTGGCCTCAACAATCTCCCTTAAGAAAGCATTCACCAACGACTTCCTCTTCTCAAGTTACATTTCTTCTCGATGAATTGTCGAGGTTGATTTCACTATTTGGATAGTATGTCTCATTACGACTATGATAAAGGTTAAAGTTGTAGCTCCAAAGAGTCTACTTCTCCTCACAATAGAATCAAAGGATCCCCTAGTAACTCTATCCTAAGAATTGTTCTCAAAATTCTCTCTAGTACACCTTGCGTCATTCTACCGATCTCCTCAAATTCAACAACCTACCTATTAATTAAAAAGTTTTATTTCACTATTGATACATCGTCAAAAAATTACCTTGATCAGGCACGAATCTCAATGCAAAATTGAGTTGAAAACTTCTAAAATTAATCCGGAGACCATCTCAACTCCGATTTCAGCAAACTTATAGTCAAACTGAACGTCTCGGAAATACGAACCCAACGACACCAAATTCGACCCAATCCGATCCCAAATGGGTCCAAATCATGGACCCGAAGTGCTGTTGCAGGTTCAAACCGCAATTTGAGTTACCAAACGGTCTCCGATTTTAACGAGCTTATACTCGAATCGAACGACTCAACAAGACGAATCCAATGAGCCCAAGATCACAGAATTCCGACATCATTAAGGCCTTCAAATGTCCAACGAACGGTGCACGATTGTAGGATTCAATATCGGCCATCCATTCGACCACTCCCTATTCGCCCCTGATCTCACGCCTATTTACGAGCTATGCCACTACAGAAAATCTATTAATAGAACCCTCATTCTTCACAAGAGGGGATTCAAGCAAGAAGAGAAGAAGAGAAGAGAAGGAAGAAGCTCCTCCTCGACCACCGCCGAAACATCGCCGGAACATCGCTGGACCACCACAGGAACCTCACCGGACCACCGCAGGAACCTCGCCGGACCACTGTCGACACCTCGCCGGACCGCCGCCGGAGCTTCATTGCATCACCATCTCAAGGCCCGACGTTCGAGCCCGATATTCAGGCCCGACATTTTGCTCAAGACCCGACATTCTGCTGAAGGACCGAAGTTTTGCTTAAGGCCCGACATTTTGCTCAAGTCCCGACGTTCGGCTCTGACGTTCAGGCCAAACGTTCTGCTCAAGGCCCGAAGTTCTTTTCAAGGCTAGGCTACCAACTAACACCCGAACTTCCAGGGGACGCCGGGTCTAACATCAGACTTCTATCGAACAATTGCTAGTTGTAATCTGATCGCCCTTTGGAGGCGATTCATCCCTTTGTAATCAACTCAAATTCTAGTGGAATTATTTTCAACTGGGCTAGGCCTCGTGGTTTTTCCCCTTTTAAGGGTTTTCCACGTAAAAAGTCTATTTTCTCTGTGTGTGTGCAGGATATCCGTGCAAAGCTAAGACGTATAGTTAAAACTCTATCGCCGCGTATATTCAAGCCCGCAACAGTTGGCGTCTTCTGTGGGAAACGTCAATCCCATTATACTAATTACTCCTCTAATGGCCAATAGGCGTAGCCATCGCATCATGGGAACCTCCCGCTTTAATTCACACCAATCCAGGAATCAGTCCCTGAATCAGGGACGACAGACGTCTGCCTCTTTTCACCCCGGTGGCCGAAACCTTGCCGGAGAAGGAACTTCAGGGTCATCCCTAGAAGAGCGTATCATAAAGATGGAGGAATCTCAGATTGAGATCCTTTAGCTCTTAAGGGAGACTCGAGGACCAGCACTAGAATCTCAGGAAGATATTCTCCTCCCTTGAGACCAGCCAAGATTCGAAGATGTTCTTCATGTTGAGATCCCCCTTCCTCCGCCAAGAATGCGCCCTCCAATACGTCCAAAGAATGAGCTTGCTGACACGGCAAGCTCTACCCATCCTTCACGCACAGGCCATCGGCATCACATCCCTCCGGACGTCCCCGAGGACTTGGACCAACAGCACATCACTGAACTCCCCTGTAATACCCTACGACATGAATTACGGAGACTAGTCCGAGAAGAGTTCCCCACAGGGGATATAAGGAAATCCCTTCGTCAACGAGACATTCAGGAGTCATCACCTTTCACAGAAGCTGTCCTCCGACACCCCATTCCGGCAAGATTCAAACTCCTGAATATTGATTCTTACGATGGGACTTCAGACCCCTTCGAGCATATCGATCACTACCGCACCATTATGCATATCCAGCGGGCCCCGGATGCTCTACTCTGCCAAGTTTTTCCTGCCACCCTTAAAGGGCAAGCCCGGACGTGGTTCTACTCACTGCCCGCTCGGTCCATCTCAATATTCGTTAAATTGGCTAAATTATTCGTCGAACAATTTGTCGCCAATCGAAGGATGGTTAAAGATTCTTCTTATCTTTCAGGGATACGTCAGAACGAGGGTGAATCTCTTAAAGAGTACTTTCAAAGATTTTCCACGGAAGCCCGACAAATTCCAGGGGTAGATCCTGAATTGCTTAGAGGTGTATTTCTTAGAGGGCTTCGCCCTGGCCCCTTCTACTCAGCACTCATGCATGAAACGGTCCATTCATATGCGGATTTAATCCATCGAGTAGAGGCTCAAATCTCTGCCGACGAAGCCATTAATGCTCATAGGAAGCAATTTGAGCAGACAACCGGGAAGCGTAAAATTCTCCCAGGGATAGAGAATCCATCCTCACAAAGGAAGAAGCAAGGAAACTACAATCTTCCTCCTCGACCCTCACAGCCGCGACGAGAGCCTCGCCAAGAAAATGAGTACACACCACTCAATACATCCCGAGCGAATGTATTGATGGCCATCCGAGATTAGGAGAGCGTGAAATGGCCACACCCTTTGAAGCCCAACGTCGGAAATTAGGAGCAATATTGCCACTTCCACCGCAGTCGTGGGCACACTACTGAAGCGTGCAGGCAGCTCAAGGAAGAAATTGAGAGACTGATCCGACAAGGATATCTCCGACAATTCATTAAGAATACACCAGCCCGAGATGAGGTTGGTCCGACTGGGGGATAGAATCAACAACAAAAGCAGTCGGTAAACAATCACCAAATAGTGGGGGAAATCGAAACCATCGCTGGAGGCCCATCAACGCCTTATCAAGTTCTAATTACGGAGAACAAGGAGCCACCAAAAAAGAAGCTTCATGTCGATCAATCCATCACCTTCAAGGAATCCGATCTAGAAGGCATAAGGACCCCTCATCAAGATCCACTAGTGATTAGCGCAGGAATCGGCGACCCATGCTACAATGTTAAACGGATCTTGGTTGACAATGGGAGCTCAGTAGACGTTCTATTCTACTCCACTTTTCTCAACATGGGCCTATCCAGAGAAAAACTCCAGCCTGCTGCCGGTCCACTATACGGGTTTGACAACCGACCTGTAAGAGTAGAAGGAACCATCAGTCTCCCGATCATACTTAGAGAATTCCCCCGTCAAGTTGAGCATCCTACTCAGTTCATTGTAGTAAAATCCGAATCAGCCTACAATGCGATCTTTGGAAGGCCACTCCAAATAATCTTCGAAGCAATTGCTTCAATTCCCCACTTAAAGATGAAGTTTCCTACCCCATCGGGGATCGGGACCGTACGTGGAGATCAACAAGTAGCACAATCATGCTATCTTAGACAGGCTCAACCACGCTCATCAGTTACTCTGAGCATCGAGGACTTCGATCTTCGGAATGAAGATAACCCTCAAAGGGCCTCCCCTGTAGAAGATCTTACCTGTGTCTCTCTATCAGAAGAGCATCATTCAAGAACAGTACAGGTCGGATCACTCCTCTCAAATGAAGAGAAAAAGGAGTATGTAGACTTTCTACGTACAAACCAAGATTTATTTGCATGGAGTCCAGCAGATATGCCTGGGATCAATCCTGATGTAATTATGCACTCCCTCAAGATCAACCCAACATGCAAACCAGTGACCCAAAAGAAACGAAACTTCGCGCCAGATCGTCAGCTGGCAATCGAACAGGAGGTTGACAAACTTTTAAACGCAAGATTTATAAGGGAGGTACACTATCCCACTTGGTTGGACAACGTCGTGATGGTTCGAAAGGCAAGTGGAGCTTGGAGAATGTGTGTGGACTATACTGATCTCAACAAAGCTTGCCCCAAGGACAGTTTCCCACTTCCCTGGATAGATCAACTAGTTGACGACACCTCCGGACATCAGATGCTAAGCTTCATGGATGCTTATTCTGGATACAATCAAATACAAATGGATCCTGCTGATGAGGAGGCAACAACTTTTCAAACAGATAAGGGGTTATACTGTTACCTAGTAATTCCATTCGGGCTCAAGAATGCCGGGGCAACGTATCAACGCCTGATGAATAAGATTTTTAAGAACCTTATCAGACGCACTATGGAAGTATATGTGGATGACATGCTAGTAAAGAGCCTCAAGAAGTTCCAGCATATCTCAGACTTGGAACAATGCTTCTGCCTCCTTCGATCTTACAACATGCGCCTCAACCCCTCCAAATGTGCATTTGGAGTCACCTTAGGAAAATTTCTGGGGTTCATGGTTACCCACCGAGGGATTGAGGCCAACCTGGAGAAGATCAAGGCCCTAAGGGACATGCTACCCCCAAGAAATATCAAAGAAGTCCAGAGATTGAACGGAAGGATTACGGCACTCTCTCGATTCCTGGCTCGGTCAGGAGATAAATATTTGCCTTTCTTCAAGGTTCTCAGAGGTGCTCCTAGCTCAGGATTTCAGTGGACCGATAAATGTCAAGAGGCTTTCGAACAACTCCGAGCTTATCTAGCCTCCCCACCACTACTCTCGAAGCCGGTTCTAGGGGAAAGTTTTGTATATGTATATGGCCGTCTCCTCCCAGGCTATAAGCTCGGTCTTGGTTCGAGTAGATGGTACAGTTCAATGCCCAGTCTATTATATTAGCAAGGTACTTTCAGAGACTGAGACACGTTATCCATTAGCAGACAAAACAGCCTTGGCGTTAGTCTTCTCAGCAAGAAAGTTACGCCTTTATTTCCAAGCACACGCGATAAGGGTTTATACAAACCTACCGTTAAAAAGTATTCTCCAAAAGACCGAGGCATCTGGAAGATTGATCAAATGGTCAGTGGAGCTTGGAGAATTTGATATACAATTCCTACCCAGACCCGACATCAAGTCACAAGTACTTGCCGATTTTGTGGTTGAATGCACTAACCACACCTCCAATGAATCACTTGATGTGTCTCCTTCCTCCTCCTACTGGACATTATATGTCGACGGAGCTTCTGGAAGTTTTGGGGCTGGCGCTGGAATCTTATTGATCTCCCCGCAGAAAGCCACACTTGAATACGGGCTTAGACTAAAGTTCCCAGCAACAAACAACGTTGCTGAATATGAAGCTCTAATCGCCGGATTGAGACTGGCAATTAGTTGCGAAGTACAGAACTTAGTGGTTCATACTGATTCCCAACTGGTCGCCTCTTAGGTAGAAGGGGAGTTTGATGCTCATAATCCATTGTTGGCCCAATATTGCTAGATAGTTAAAATCTTGTTGGCCCAAATAGTGAAGCATCAGATCATCCATATCCTTCGGGAACAGCACGCAAGGGCAGACTCTCTCTCCAAGCTAGCCACTTCTACGACAGGAGATGTTTTCAGAAGAAAATATATTGAGGAGATCTACTTTTCGAGCATTCAAGGCCCATGGGTAATTCAATTAATAGATGAATTAAGAGAAGCTTCTTGGATCGATCCCATTCTCACTTTCCTACAGAGGGCGTTCTTCTTGAAGACCCAACAGTGGCAGTACGACTTCGGAGGCAGGAAGCAAACTTCACCATTATTAATGGAGAGTTATACAAACAATCTTTCACAGGGCCATACCTCAAATGTCTTCCTCATTCAGAGGCGAACTATACACTTCGAGAAGTACATTCAGGCATTTGTGGAGAACATCTGGGCGGAAGGGCGCTAGCCCAAAATGTCTTGAGACAAGGATTTTACTGGCCAACGATAAAGCAGGACGCATTAGAGCTCGTACAAAAATGTAACAGTTGCCAGTTACATGCCAACCTCACTCATCTACCTGCCATAGAGATCTCAACATTACAGAGTCCCTGGCCTTTTGCCCAATGGGGGATTGACATAATAGGACACTTTTCTATAGCCACGGGACAGCGGAAGTTCATCATCTTGGCTGTGGACTATTTCACAAAGTGGGTAGAAGCAGAACCTCTGGCAAAGATCATTGAAGCAAATGCCAAATAGTTTCTATGGAAGAACATAATATGTCGCTTTGACATTCCAGCAAAAGTTATCACCGATAACGGAATACAGCTCACCGGAAGGATCTTCACCACATTTTGTAAAGATCTCCACATTCAACTAGTACACACGGCTGTGGCCCATCCTCAGACTAATGGACAGACAGAGGTCACTCATCGAACCATTCTGAGAGGATTGAAGACACGGCTGGATAAGGCTGGGGGGCAATGGGCTGACGAGCTCCCAAATGTCCTTTGGGCCTATCGTACTACGGCAAGGACTCCAACTGGAGAAACACCATATAACCTCTGCTTTGGCACAGAGGCTGTCATTCCCGTTGACATTGGAGTCCCAAGTCATAGAGTTCAAACTTTTGACTTCAATGCCAACGATGAAAAACTCAGGCACAACCTAGACCTCATTCTAGAAGCAAGAGATAAGGCAATGCTTAAGATTACTGCATATCACCAGAGAGTCGCCCGTCACTATAACCGAAGGATGAAGCCACGACATATATCGGTTGGAGATCTGGTCCTACGCAGCATCGAGGTAGCAGGCAAAGGCCCTCAACGAAATAAACTCTCCCCCCTCTGGGAAGGCTCGTACTTAGTAGCAGCTATGGTAAAGCCCGGAACTTTCAAATTAAAGGATGCTGAAGGAAAAATGCTTCCTCGGACTTGGAACATAGACAATCTTCGCAAGTACTATCAGTAGAGCGCAATAGTGTTACTTATTTTAAGTATCGTATGTCTTTAGTATTGTATGTACTTTCAGTACTGTGTGTCTTTAATTTTGAACGTTGTTTGTGGCGTTTGTAGTTTCTTCATCCCTAAGCTGTCTTAGGGATTTGTGCCTTTGTTTAATGCAGTAAGACTCTGTTTCTTTATCTTCTTCTAGTAAAATTGTATTGATAAATTCGCACAAGCTGTGAACTTTAATATCCTTGATTCGAGCAACACACAATCATTATTGTAGCTCAGTCATTAAATGATCAATCCCAGGGGAATTTGGTCCGATCTCTTCCACACAGTTTAATGTCATCAAGCAAGGCTCTGACATACAACCTCGAATAGGTCTTACATCCTTGGTGGATTCTCTCAACCTCTTCCACACAGCTTAATGTCATTGAGCAAGGCTCTGACATACAACCTCGGATAGGTCTTACATCCTTAGTGGATTCTCTCAGCCTTTTCTACACAGGTTAATGTCATCGAGCAGAACTCTGACATACAACCTCGAATAGGTTACATATCCTTAATGGATCCTTTCAACCTTTTCCGCACAGGTTAGCATCATCGAGCAGGTCTCTGGTATACAACCTCGGATGGATCACACATCCTTGGTGGATCCTCCTAGACTCCTTCATATAAGTTGGAATGCTAGTGCCTTAAGCAAACATAAATAAAATTCACTCAAGTTGAATAAATACACTAAGATGTTAAAGCCAAATAAAAATACATCAACAATCCACTACTAAATCAAAATAGACATCACACATCAACACAAACATCAGGTACATTTCAATCACTAAAAAAGGAAAAGCAATACAAACAGCAGAAACTAGAAATCCTACTCAATGTCTATGATCTCATCATCCACATCAAGATCAAGGACCTTCCGAAGATCACTCTCTATCTCATCACCATCGAAACCTGAAGGAAAGTCATCTGAAGCCTGACTAGGGGTCACCCCTTCAACTTGAACTCCGATCTTTCGCTGCATCAGGCGAACCCCCTTAAAAAAGTCCTGAATGAATCCATCTTCAGTACACTGCTGCTCCAAACCATTCACTTCTATATCGTAGACATGATCTCGAGCATCCTGGACGTGATCCTGAATAATAGTCTTGAAAGCTATGGATTTCTTGAAATCTTCAATAACTTTTGAAGGTTCTGTGCTAGACAAAGCAGCCTCCTTCTCAGCTATAAGAGCCTGAGACTTCTTATCCTTTGCCTCAAGTGATGCTATCTTCTCTTCAGAAGCCTTCTGATCCTTCAAAAGCCTGGTGATTGTCACTTGAGCCTCCTCCAGATCTATTTGATGCCGATCTGCCTGCCGATTTTGGAGAGATACGGAGTGCATTGTATTGGCCAATTCAGTCCTACACTCGCTCAACTCTTCTTCAAGCACCTTCATCTCCTTGACCTTCTGATCATACTTTCGCTTGAACTCTCCCTGAAGATACTTGATCTTGACAAATTCACTGTTCCAATCATTAATCTCGATCCCAAGACGTGACAGCTGAAATAAAAAAGAAAAGTTTATTAGAAGTCACCCCATAAGAAAAGGAGATAAAAGCATTGGGATATGCTACTCACCAAATTGCTAGTTTTATAATGTCCAATACACTGGTGGCTCAAAACATCCTTAGGGATACGCAACTTGGCTGAGGAATAGTCAGGTAGAGCTTTGCCAATATTTGTTGCAGTCCCTTCCACCCTCTTCTTCTTCAAAACCTGAGGATCTTCATCTCTTGCCAGTCGTTTGGGAGCCACTTTTGAAGTTAGGGCAGGGTGCTCAGGGACCCTGAAAGTCGGCTTCAACATCCTTGCATCAGACCTCCCAGCATGGAATGACAGACCAACCTTGAATAAGAACTCTTCCTCAGTGTATTTACTCATATGACGAACCTCAAATAGAAGATGATCGAGATCAGGAACCTTCAAGATTCTCATTATATCTTCTTCATTGACATGCAGAGGGGATGACAGATCCTTCATCTTCCCCCACTTCTCTATCAAGCCCCAATCATTCTTCACAAAAAAAAAGCATTGGTCCAGTTCTTCTAAGGATCACGGGTACGCACATCCAACCATTTGGATATAAAGGTCACACGCTCATACGTATCACTGGTGAACCGACCCATCCGTGAAAGGTGCTCTGGAGTCATAGTAGCTCCCCGATCCCGGAAGAGAGCAATCAATCCCATAGTCACCAACATCGCTCTAAATGAAAATTGGGATAAGTTCACCCCGCACCTTTGTAAAACTTCAATCAACTCGGTAGAAGGTGGAAAACGTAACCCAACCCGCAAGTGGGTCTCAAAAACGGTCAAGTACCCGGAAGGAGGAAGGCTAGCTCGATCAGACCTCCTAGGGACCATCATCTTCACATCATTCGGGAAATGATAATTCATGCGAAAAAGAAATAGGAAGTCATTTGTAACAGTCGATGCTGATTCATCCACCCTCGATTCCTTATTTGGCCTCTGCTCGCAATCATGCTGGGGGATGTGGGCTTCCCGGATCATAGGATCTCTCGATGGAAGACGATCACCTGACATTTCTCCTAAAAATGTTGGAGGAAATAAAAGAAAATCTCCGGACTTCCTTGCAAAGAGAGGGGCATTGGAAGACCAAGGGAAGGCCTCAATTGTAAGGATAGAGGGAGAAAAGGAGAAGGGAGAATCTCCGGACTTCCTTGCAAAGAGAGGGGCCTTGGAAGACCAAGGGAAAGCCTCAATTGTAAGGATAGAGGGAGAAGAAGAGAAGAAGAGAAGAAAAGAAGATAAGAGGAAGAGAAGAGGGGCAATTTTTCTTAAGGCCTTATTTATAGTCTTTGAAGGAGAAAAGAGTTTTTTTAATTTTCCAAAATTTTTTTTAAATTTTCTAAATTTTTCTGAAATTTTTTTGGATTTTTTTGGGATTTTTAGGATTTTTCCAGCCAAAAAACAAATAAAAAATTATTTTTTAATAGGGTGGGGCCCACTTAAGTCGGTCAGGCGACCCGCTGAAGCGCGCGGGTCAGGTAGCCCGCTGGAGCGCCCGGGTCAAGCAGACCCGCTGGAGCGCGCGGGTCAAGCAGACCCGTAGGAGCACGCGGGTCAGGTGGCCCGCTTAAGCGGGCCGCGCGGGTCAGCCGACCCGCAGTCACGCGGGTCAGGCGGCCCCTCCGTGCAGGTCAGCCGCGCGAAGCGCCGGCGGCGGCGGCGTCGCCGGCCGGCCGGTTCGGCTGCCCAAAAAGTCCAAATTCGACGTTTTTGGAGTCCCCGGACACGTGTTTTGACATTCCAGACTCAATTTTAACACTTTTGGAGCATAATGAGGCCTCTACAGTCAAGTTTGAGCAAGCACTTAGTTTTCGGAACGCAATTTTTACGGTTCGGCCACTGTCAAATGTAGGGGTGTCAATTTCGGGTCACGGGTCGGGTTCGGGTCCAACCCGGAAATGACCCGGCACTATTCGGGTCAACCCGAACCCGACCCGCTTCGGGTTCGGGTCAACCCAACCCGACCCGCGGACACGGCAAGGCCGGGAGCAGCTTCACGGCATCGGCGGCAGTGACGTCCGGCGGCAGCGAGTCTTCAGCGCGGCAGCAGCGTCCGGCGGCAGCGGGCAGCGGTGCGGCAGCAGCAGCGTCTGGCGGCCACGACGTCCGGTGTCCAGCGGTTATGCGAAGCGGGCAGCGGTCACGGGTCAGGGGGTGGGATTCGCGATGCGGACATCAGGACATGCGGTCAGCCGGTCATCACGCGGGATTCACGAAAGCGCCGCGGGCAGCTGGACCGCGGGCAGCGGTCACGCGGGGGGAAGCGGGAAGCCGGACCGTGGGCAGTGGGGCAGCCGGACCGGTCACGCGCGGGATTCGCCGATTCGGCAACCCGTCGGGTCAACCCGAACCCGACCCGTTTTTCAAACGGGTCAATTTTTGGAACCCGAACCCAACCCGTTTTGAAATCGGGTCGGGTCCAACCCGAATTTTCCGGGTCGGGTTTTCGTGTCGTGTCAAATATTGACACCCCTAGTCAAATGTCGGAACTAGTATCTTCGGACTTCTGGAACTTTGACGTCCGAAAATAGGGGGGGGGGGCAACTGATATATCGTCAAAAAATTACCTTGATCGGGCACGAATCTCAATGCAGAATTGAGTTGAAAACTTCTAAAATTAATCCAGAGACCATCTCAACTCCAATTTCAGTAAACTTACAATCAAACTGAGCGTCTCGGAAATACGAACCCAACGACACCAAATTCGACCCAATCCGAGCCCAAATGGGTCCAAATCATGGACCCGAAGCGCTGTTGGAAGGTTCAAACCGCAATTTGAGTTACCAAACGGTCTCCGATTTTAACGAGCTTATACTCGAATCGAACAGCTTGACGAGACGAATCCAACGACCCTAAGATCACAGAATTCCGACATCATTAAGGCCTTCAAATGTCCAACGAACGGTGCATGATCGTAGGATTCAATATCGGCCATCTATTCGACCACTCCCTATTCGCCCATGATCTCACACCTATTTTCGAGCTATGCTACTCCATAAAATCTATAAATAGAGCCCCCATTCTTCACCAGAGGGGATCCAAGCAAGAAGAGAAGAAGAGAAGAGAAGGAAGAAGCTCCTCCTCGACCACCGCCGAAACATCGCCGGACCACCGCCGGAACATCGCCGGACCACTACAGGAACCTCGCCGGAACACCGCAGGAACCTCACCGGACCACCGCCGACACCTCGCCGGACCGTGGCTGGAGTTTCGTTGCATCACCATCTCAAGGCCCGACATTCAGGCCCGACGTTCGGGCCCGATATTCAGGCCCGACGTTCAGGCCCGACATTTTGCTCAAGACTCGACGTTCTGCTGAAGGATCGAAGTTCTGCTCAAGGCCCGCCATTTTGCTCAAGTCCCGACGCTCCGCTGAAGGCCCAACGTTTCGCTCAAGGCCCGACGTTTATGCCTGACGTTCAGGCCCAACGTTCTGCTCAAGGCCCGAAGTTCTGTTCAGGGCCAGGCTACCAACTAACACCCGAACTTCCAGGGGACGCCGGGTCTAACACCAGACTTCTATCGAACAATTGCTAGTTGTAATCTGATCGCCCTTTGGAGGCGATTCATCCCTTTGTAATCAACTCAAATTCTAGTGGAATCATTTTCAACTGGGCTAGGCATCGTGATTTTTCCCCTTTTAAGGGTTTTCCACGTAAAAAGTCTTGTTTTCTCTCTGTGTGCTAGATATTCGTGCAAAGCTAAGACGTATAGTTAAAACTCTATCGCCGCGTATATTCAAGCCCGCAACAACTATATTTGCATATTCTTCTTCACCTCTTTATTATTGTTTAGCTTCATGTAGTACTCTTCTAGTTAATTATATGCTTCACACTCACTGCACCTTTTAGAATATTGAATTCAAAATTATTTATGAATCATGTTAAACTATACTAAGAATATTGAGTAGACAAGGAAAAAATAATTGAGAGAGAAAGAGAGAACAATTTTATAATGAGAAGCATTGATATTCTATTAAATTCACTTTATAATAAAAACATTACGTAAACTAAACTCACCTCGTGACCCAATATTTATAGATTTAGATTGGGGCAAGAATGTTACAAAATCAGCTACATAAAGAATAAAATAAAATTATAATAGTTGTATAATCTAATTGGAATATCCGACTTGATGAAGGTATTCATTGAGCTCTTAAGAAATGTATATTGAAGGTTGAATAGCTGAATATTCCATAAATAGCTCTATATGAGATTACACATTTGAGTAATCATATGGGTCAACTTTAAAAGTAATACCCAGTATGGCTAGTTGATAGAACATACTCACTTGACTGGGCTGAATATTTAGATCATAGTCAGTTGCTTAAGGCAAGTTCTCTTGTAGACGAATAAGACTCTTTCAAGTTGAGATCGAGTAAATCGAGTTAGCTTGGCTTGAATCCAATTTTTTGGATATTTGGATATACAAGAGTGGCTTAGAATCTAGGTTTTAAAAATCAGACCGGACCGGTCGGTTAGACCGTGAACCAATCAATTGTCCGATCCAGTTCAATTTAAAAGCCGGCTTCACATCTAACCAGGCTAAACCGACATCTCAACCAGTAAACCGGTCTAAGTTAGAAAGAACCGATGTTCTATGAAGTTTTTTTTAAAGAAGTATAAGAGATATATTTTACTTTATTAAATTCTTTTAAATTTTTAAAATTGTTTATTAAAATTTGAGATTAATTACGCTATGATATGTGCATGTCATATCACAAAATATGTTTTGTTAAAAAAGTGTGTTTTACACTATATAAAGAACTAAAAGACAACCATCTCAAACTCCGAGCCACACCACACTAACAAATTCACTATAATAATTGAGAAAAATTTGTACATATCTCTATTCTCACTTGCTCTCTCCTTGTTTCCCTTTTCCCTTACACCGTTCTTTTACATAAGAACAAACAAAGAGATACAATACATACTACAAATGGACATAACATGTAATAGCCCAAACTCTTAACTATTGAGATATTGTTTGCTTTGGCCTAAGAGCCTCACAGTTTTATTTTGTTGGTGTAACTTCCCAGTAGGTCACCTATCCCAGAATTATTCTGGGATGAGCACACTTAACTACGAATTTTTTTTACAGAAATTACAGCCGTTACACCAAAAGATGACTCGATGTTTAAGAGTTGACTTTTTTTTTTACTTAAGGGGTTTCACAATCTCCTCCACTTAAGTAACTGACATCCTTATCAGTATCTGTATCTCAGAATCATCCACCAGGCATATAGGACTGTAGAGGTGGCCCCGACAAGCTTAAGTGGTGGCTCCCATCATGTAGCACTTTGTCTCATACAGGGTTCAAGAGGTGGCTCCCATGGCGTAGCACTTTGTCTTGTATGAGTCTTAGCTCCCATCTTTCGGCTGGTGTATTGCTCTGATACAACAAAACCTTATCACAATCTAATTTGACCAGGACATGTCCTATCATGTTGAGTTGTGACAGACAAATCCCAAGATCTAGTTTTGAAATAATTTTAGATTTATAGATTCAGGGGTTTCACACCACCCTTAAGTAAAACGAGAAAGAAAAACTGTCCAACCTACCTCGTAGTGCTGTTGTTTCAGTTTGGAGTGTTGCAACGTTCAATGCTCTGCCACCGGTCTGCCTGATAGTGTTGTAGCACCAGATCATGAGCTCTACAATGCTCTGCTCTCTGCCTTTTCTCCAAGCAAACTATGCAGTGTCGGGATGCTCAGGTACACAATGCTGGGGCGTTCAGGTTCTCAGTGTCGGTGCTTTGTATGAAAAAAAAAAAATTCAAGGGAAGGAACTCCCGCACCCCAACGAGCATAACACACTAAGTTAAGGTCCATGGTAATAGCCCAAACCGATTGATTGCATAATCAGATTCCACACATAATAACAATCAAAATAGACATGAGGAGGATTTTCCACTTCAATTTCCCGATAAAAAGTTCTTCAATTTCAACATATATAATTACAGCTCTCATACTTTTTTCAATCAACATGAACTCATAAGCCTTGTCATCCATGACATGCAATGTGGTGGAGCCACCATTATATCATTGTCGATATACGAAGAAAGTTGTGTATGTAGTGTTATTATGATCCATGCTCGAAGAATTTTAAGCTTGAGTTGTTCTAGAGCAAGTATTTTATTAATTTCTAGAGGTTGATTGCTTTTGCCATTATGTGAGGGTGTAAATTCTTTTGTAATATGCAGCTCACCATCATCAAAGTATAGGATCAAACAAGACATTTTATGAAAGCTAACTGATAAGTATATATATTAGTGAAAATGTAGAACTATAGTCGCTTTACTTACCAAAGTACATAAAATGTTGGCGAAAATTGGATCATGCACAGTTGAATAATAAAGAAAGAAATAGATTGATATTCATTGTGACAGAGAAATACATTTATAAACATGAAAAAAGAAAATAATATAAGCTGATAGGGAAAAAAATATTTCGAATTCCATAGCATCTCAAGCTTTTGTGCTCTAACTTGAGGCATATCTTCATTAATCAAATCAAGTTAAAGCTTAAGTTGAGATGGTTCTAATTTAATTTAGACTTCATTTGAGACGATTTTTTTTATTGCTTCTTTAAATAATTTTTTAATTTAAAAATTAAAAAATTTATACAAGAAAATAATTTTAAGAAGCAGTAAAAAAGCTGTCCCAAACGAAATCTTTGTTTATCTACCCTTCTCATTATATGTATAAATTGATTAAATTCTTTTATATTTATTTTTATGCATTGATGAGGCTATAGATCTAAGCATTCTCATCTAAATTGTATTAAGCAAGTTGGATTAAAGTTTTTTTTTGTTTTTTTTTTGAATAAAACTAACTTAAATTTTATAAATAAATAAAAAATGAACAGTAAATTACAGAATAATTAAATTAAATCATAAAAAAAATTATTAAAAAAATATTTTATTAATTGATATTATCATTTTTACTTAATTCGGTTTATTTATGTATTATATAGAAAAATAAATAGATTTAAGAGTTGAGTATGTAAATATTAAAGTATTAAATGGTATGCATATAAATCCCTAAATTTAAAATGATAGCTTCAAGTTGTATAATCTATAGTATCATCTCCTAATACTTGGCATGGCAAAGGATCCACTGATCCTTTCCATAAAATATTTATCAACAAGAACTCAAAAGTTAAATGAGGTAGAAACAAATTCATTTGTAAGAAGAAATTGAATTTACATTGCAGGTCAGATAAATAAAATAAATTAGAGCAATGTAGCCACTTAACTAGACAAAGCCCATGGGAATGGAGAGATTATTACGTGTGGAGTTCGAATCCAGAGAAAGGTTCGGTTGTGTGACTGTGAACAATAAAAGCACAATCACTGTTTACTACTGTTCTTTTGCTGCGCTTTTACTGTTTAAATAGTCACAAAATTGAAAAATTCTCTGGGCCCAGACTCCACAGACCATCTTCTGAAACAAGACTATCTAGCATCCAGTCCACATAAGTTGTTGACTGGCAAACTTTGGCATTCTCTGGTTTCCAACTTGCTCCAGCAAATTTCAGAAGAAGCAGCCATCTCAAGCCCCCTAAGATCAAGAGTAAACCAAGACCATGAAGCAGAGCTCAAGCGACAAGTATTCAAGCCATTTATAAACTGTAGAGTATCGAGCAGTAGTCCTACTATCTATAATTTCCTCGTAGCACAAGCTGGGAAACAGCAGGTGCATCATTATACAGTACCATCTTCATCATCCTCCAGCATCCTCAGCTGTCCCTGTGTTTGCCTCTGGGGCTGCCTTGAGGCACCAAGAGCCTCTTCATGTCCAGCATCATCACCAGCATCTTCAGAATTTCTTTGAAATCTACCAGAAGCCTCAGCTTCACTAAACGCTTCCCCTGATAGAACCCTGGCCCTTGCTCTTTGTCCCCTTGAGGACCTTGAGGATCCCCTCCTCACTGAGACCCTTCCTGTGTTTCTGCTGAGATCGCCAGACCCTCTGAAGCTCAGAATTAAGAAGAACCCTATCGAGGGCATAGGAAAGAAACCCCCAAAATCTCTACTTTCGTCATGAAAGCCTAAACTTTCATCCCATTCGCCGATTGAAGACTCTATCGAGCTGACAAAGTCGCCAATATCGCGTTGCAGCTCCATCCTCCGCCAATCTTGCTGCCTCTCAGAATCCGCCTCTGACGGGCGGACAAAGGGATGCTCCGTCCTGGCGTGCTTCCTGAGCTCTCCGTAAGCTCCACTGAAACCGCAGGTCTCCGTGGAGCAGTTCCTTACTTTCGTGTTCAGGTACTTCCGCGCCGCCTGGACAACCTTCCAATCGGAAACAACGCCTCGGCAGAGCGGGCAAGAGAGCTTGGCCATAGATGCCCCCTCGATCTCCAACGCCGAGGCGTCACAGGCCTTTCGGTACTGATCTAAGCAGTTAGAGTGACGGTAGCTAGTGTCACACATGAAGGGTCGACAGCCCTTATCGTGAGAGGAGCATATAAGAAGAACGGAGTTGTGGGGTTGCTCCATGCAGACAGGGCACCGAACATCGTCCCATTCTTTTAAGTCCTTTTCTGCCGGCACCACTCGGGATCGGTTAGGAGAGGCAGAAGAAGATGAGGAGAAACCTTCAGCCGTGGCAGAGTAGGAGGGGCCAGGAGAGAGGCACCGACTATCGGAGAAGCGGAAGGGCGAGTGGCGATCAAAGGAGACCGAACGGCTTTTTCTGTCCTTGGGCATCCTATCAAGAAGAGAGCGGCAGCAGAGCTGTAACCTAGAGAACGAAGAAGAGGCAATATCGGAGGTCAGGGGAACTAACCCTTATATTTGAAGCATAGCAGAAAAAGAAGAAAGGCGGAGCTCTCCGCGAACCAAGCGGCGAACTCTGTAAATCGGAACCTCGCCGTCGGTGTTACGGCTCATCGGATCATCGTTACCGTTAGTTTATCTAATGGAAAGCTGCGAGTGTGATCGGAAGTTGCAGTGTGGCATCCAGCTTTGTTGCCGGCTTCGTCATCGGTTTCGCCGTTTAGGTTGCTTCAGACCGGTTTCGCCGTTACGGCTTACTGCAACTCATTCTTAACCGTTGGATTGATTGAGCTGTAATTTAGTATTTCAAATTACAAATAATTTTGTAACAGATAAATAAATTTAAATCTAATCAGCCATCCAAAGTTAAAAGAAGGATTTTAGTTATCATGGAAATTAGGACCGAGTTTCCTTTGAATTTATGATTTTTATCCTTTTATACATTCCTATGTTTAGTATTTTTTTTTAATTGGTCCTATTGCTTTAGAAATTAGATGCTCAGAAATACTTGATGTCGTTCGTCAAAAGCTTTAACGGTATGTCATATATTAGGGGTGTCAATTTCGGCTCACGGGTCGGGTTTGGGTCGAACCCGAAAATGACCCGACACAATTTGGGTCAACCCGAACCTGACCCGTTTAGGGTTACGGGTCGATTTTCTGGACCCGAACCCGACCTTCTTTGGGTTCGGGTCAACCCGACCCTACCTGGGGACACGACAACCTCGTGAGCAGATTTGCGGCAACGTCGTCCGGCGGCATCGGCGGTCCGTCAGCCGGCGTCCGGCGGCAGCGTCGCGGTCACGCACGACATGACAGCGGGGCCAGCTGCTGGCCAGTCATGTGAGCGAGCGAAGCGACGCAATGCGCGATGCTACGTTGTCACGCGAGTGGGCAGCAAGTGGCAGGGCAGCTCGGTCACGCAGGGGGGCAGGCGGGCCAACAGAGCTCAGCGGCGGGCAGCTTAGCCACACGGGGGGCAGCTCAGTCAGCGGGTCAATCCGTGTTATATTCGGGTTTCTAGGTCAACCTGAACCCGACCCGATTTTTAAAACCAGTCAAAAACTCTAACCCGAACTCGACCCGGTTCGGGTTCGGGTTGACTCGAATCTGAAATTTCTGTGTCGGGTTCGACTCGGATTTTCGGGTCGTGTCAAATATTGACACCCCTATCATATATCACGTTTAATTCTGGGAGTAAATAGTGCGACATCAATATTGGCGTCACACTGTTCACCTACGCTAAATTTTTTGGGTGAAAAATGAGCGATAGAAAATGAAGAAAGAATATACATAGAATATATATTTTTTAGGTATTAGAAAATGGAGTTCAATTGAAGATGAGTTACTGTATTTTGAAGTGAAAAATGAGTTTTTCGATAAAGATGGCCTTAAAATAGAAAAAGTGTGTATTATATTTTTTGAATCAATCAATAGTCGAAAGAGCAAATGGTGCAAAGATGATTACATCACGGCTTAAAAAGTTTCAATAAATGACGAAATGTTATTCAAATAACTTTTTGCAAGATCATATAGTGAATGTGAGTTGAAGACCAAAAGAAAGTTTGAAAGCTTGAAATTAATGCTTTTTTATTGCTTGATTAAAATAATTTCAATCCTGATGATGTGTAGGAGGAGTACATTTTAGTGATAAAGATGCACTCATATTTTAGCACTTTATAGACGTATAGTTATGTTAAGAAAGGTAGAGGTAGACCTAAAAAGACTTGATTAGAAAAATATTAAAAATGATCTTTCTTTATTAGTTTAGGGTGAGAATTTGACTCTGAATAGAACACAACGAAGAAAAATAGATTCATTTAGCCGACCTCACATAGCGAGATAAAAGCTTGCTGCTGTTGTTGTAGATTCATATAATTATTGTTAAGGATATCATTCTTATAAATAATTGCAACAAAATTTTTCCTACTTTGTTATAACTACCGTAATTGTACTCAAAATATTATTATCATTGTAATTTAATAAAATGCTACTTATTAAAATTATTTACTTTGTTGTGTTTGCCTTGTAATTTACTGTGTTCTAAATGTTGTGATTGCATATTATTATGCTACTCTATATCATTTAATTTAATTTTTGTTAAATAAAACTTTAAATTAGTATTTTGTTTTTTCATGTAATGTTAATGAAAGCTTAATTATATAAAAATAAAATTACTATACATAATCTATAAATAATATAATAATTAAACCAATAAAACAAACATAAAACTAAGATCACAAATGTTGAAATTAATTAATACTTTGAAATATACACTTAGCAAATCATTAAATGGAATCATTGTCAACTTTGAAGGAGACTCATGCGATAGTGGCGCCACAACTAATTGCATAACGAATTAAGGGCATCTCCAACGGAGAACTCCATTTTTCACGCCAAAATACCGCAAAACGTAAAAATGGCGTGGTGCTGCTGCAATCGAACACCATTTTTTTGCTTCTGCACGAAGGTAACGATCATTCTCCTTTGGCGCGTTGTTCCGGTTGAGAGAGCAAAATAGCATGGGTGAACAGTGCAACGCCAATATTGGCGTTGCACTGTTCACTCGCAAGCAAATGGCGGTCGCTTTGGCATTCGGCTGGAGCGACCGAACGACGCCAAATGCTCGTTTGGCGTTCGGTTGGAGATGGTCTAAGGGCTCAAAAACACTATTAATTAAGAGTATTGCTCAATTTTTTTTGTAGTTGAGCATATTAAGGAGAATCTTTAAGTGATGTGGATCTATGGATTTAATAGTCTCGAATAAATGAGAGCTCATACAATAATAACAACTAAGATATTATAAGGATGATGCTAGTTTCAAACCTCAATCAAGGGAGGGATTAAATATGCCAATGAGAAATAACTCAAAACCTAAGGTCATCTCCAACCGAGAACTCTATTTTTCTCGCCAAAATACCGCAAAAAGCAAAAATGGCGTGGGACTGCTCCAATCCAACGCCATGTTTTTGCTTCTGCGCCAAGGTAACGACCCTTCTCCTTTCCCGCATTTTTCCGGTTGACAGAGAAAAATGGTGTGGGTGAACAGTGCAACGCCAATATTGGCGTTGCACTGTTCACCCGCAAGCAAATGGAGGATTTTTTGGCGTTCGGCTGGAGCGAAGGAATGACGCCAAATGCTCATTTGGCGTTCGGTTGGAGATGCCCTAAGTGATATAGAATATCAAGACGGACAAATTAGAAGTGGACCCACCACAAAAGCCCAAGGACCCATATCAAGAGTTCAATTAAGATAAAAAATGTATGAAAAAATATTTAATTCTAATTCTAATTTTAAAATGTGGATTTTAATGCTTAGATTTAAATTTTAAATAAAAAATGTCATTTTTTGCATTTTTAAACCTTGGTACAAATTTTGGCTGGCCAACTAAGCAGTTAGAAACCTTCCTTCTTTTGTGGTGGCTAGCTCTTCCCTCCCTCTTTTCCATCTCATTTTGAATAATGATAGCTCTCAATCATTATTTTATTATTTATTTACAGTGTTGAAACGAAATGAGAAAATACTTTTTTTTTGTATTTTGGCAAAGAAATTGAAATTATTTTCCATTGGACCCCTAAAGCTTACTTTGGTGTGTGGTTGTCTATCCCCTCTTTGTCTAAGTATTTTCATTTTCTTATTATTATTATCAATTTATCTACCATCTCCCATTCAATCTCCAACAATCTCGCCCGTCTCCCAAAACTTCCGCCATAAGCTTAGAAACCCAATGGAAGCCACTTAGACGAACTAGGTCCCATTTTCCCTAATCTTTGTATCACCAACAACTTCATATCATAACTTCACATCCCATCATCTCTCGACCCATAACTTCTTCCATAAAAGTGTAAAAGCAAATCAATCCAATCAAGGTCCTTTTACATATTCTTGGTATCACCACCTCCTTATTCCTCTAAAGACCTCCATCCCACCATTAGCTCTAGATCAATCTTCACATCTTAAGATTACCCTCAATAACCATTTTGAGCCATCTCTACTCCCATACTCCCCTCCACATATGTGATAAACCTACTAGGTCAGCTTGGATTGGTGATCTCCAAGGTTATCTTCCTTATGAGCTTCTTATCTATAACTCCCTCACCAATCCAATACCTCCCTTCCATATTCCTACAACCTTTATACATCGCATAAAACCCCCCACAAGAAATATATATTCTGTGCGGATAACAAATGTTGTTCAGAGATAAATTAGGACGCGTCACGTCACTTTTTTGATATGTACTGCTATTTACCAAGTAACATTGTGCAATCTAATTTGTTTCCGAATGATCCGATATCTACGCAATAATTTCTCCCCCCCACAAGATTGGCCAGCCACTTAAAAGCCTAATTATTATTATTTTAAAATAGTTTTCAACTTAAATCAATCAAATGAGCTTGTGCTCGGCAGAGTAGCCCTCTTGCTCATCATAAACCAGGAAAAAAGTGATCATACAATTATCTCTCTCCAACTGTTGGCCAAGCAATAAAACTTGCATTTCAATTTTTTTCTTCTCTTAAAAACTCCTTTGGTCTAATATCTCCAGGTGCTAAGGATTAAATATTTTAATTATACATTAGTTACAGTATTCACTTGACATAATAGGATCTCAACAAAATTTGCATCCATCATATGTTCCTATAGCGTTTTAGGCAGGAAAGAAGATTGACGGCAGGAAGAAAGAAAAAAAAAAACTTTGTTTTATATGACAAATAAGAAGCAAAAAAAAATCCACTTTCATTTACTTTCAGCATAAAATACAAGCACAAATAACATTTATATCATTTATTTATACAAATCTAAGAAAAATAAGGCTATAGAGAAAAAAAACAATACTATGATGTATCTATCATCATCAATTTCTCACATGGAAGCCCCTCCAGAAGCAGGACAACACTGATTGCGAAGCAAATAAATCAGGAGCACATCGTGGGGATGCTGCATCAAGATGGGAGAAATTATTACGTGCGGTGAACAGACCGTCCAAAAGTGAATCAAGATACGTCATGTCACCCGGTATACAATACTGATACACAACAAAAAAAAATGACGTGACGCATCTTGATTTTCTCTCCGGACGGCGTCCGGTGACCGAACGTAAGTTAAATTTGATACGAAGAAGATAAAATTATTGTTTTCTACGAAGCTGATGACAGATCGATCATATCGATTGTTTTGCTCCAGCGCAAAATTATGTTGTATATATATATATATCAAAATAAAGGATATAAATGCTAGTTATTGATGCATTTTATGCTGAAGTAAATGAAAGTGAACAGTTTCTTGACTTTGGTTATCCATTTTGTAGAGGTTAAGGTTTCTACAGCTTTATCTCCTCCCATCCCTATTCCTTCTCTCCCTGTAAGAGTCCTCTCGGTCTCTGCTCCTTTCATAGGATCTATCATCTCTTCTATGCCGGTCCCTCTCCGTTCTCCTCTTCCCATATTCTCCTTCATCCTTCCTGTAACTCTCACTGTCATATGCATCCTTCTCATCTCGGCGACTTCCGGACTTGTAATCTCCTTCATCAGTTCTATGCTTGCTACAATCATTCTTTCTATAATGCTCTCTATCTCCATTTTTCTCCGTCCGCCGGTCAATATAGTGCCGGTCATCCCTTCCGTTCGGTTTATCTTTCTCATCTTCTTGATGCCGCCTACTTCGATCAGCTTCATGTCTGTGCCTACCTGAGCTTTTGTTGTCCTGACCAAGATGTCTTGGATTCTCCAACTTATGGTGACTGGTCTTTATCTTCTTTGACTGCTTTTGCTCTGTATTTTCTATCTCCTCTTCATCAAACAGCATGTCATAACTGAAATAAAATTCACAATCATCAGAAGAATAATAGGAAGGGATGATAAGAAGGGTCCAGATACGTAGAGATGAAATTAAAACCTCTTATGATCATGTCCACCATGCTGGGTGTTGGCGTCTTTAAGACTATATTTTGGGCCTTCTTCCTTGCCATCTGGTTCTTCCATACAGTCACGAGCAATGTGATCAGGAGCACCACACTTAAAGCAACCATCTGTACGGTTGAGATTAACACAAAACATACAAATAAATAAATCAGCAGGAACAACAAGAAAAAAAAGTCTGTCATGGTTTATTCTTGAAAACAACTATACTGTATTTTAGTGGAGGTAAAGCATGTGGAGATGAACACAAGCACTGTCCACTCTCTCTCTCTCTCGGGAAACTATTATGTACGGAGTCTGAACGTAGAGAGTCTTTCGGATTACTGCGTATTTTATGCGTAAGCTCTGCGTATTTACTACGTATATACTGCTTATTTGTAGATACATAGTAAATACTTATTTGTAGCTACGTAATAAATAAGCAACAAATAATTAGTTGTGAGGATTTGCTGCTTATTTGCTGCATATACGCAGAGTGTAAGTAGAGCGTAGGCAATGCGTCCAATAATCCGGAAGATCCTCTATATTCGGACTCCGCACAGAATAATTTTCCCTCTCTCTCAAAAAGAAAGTTTAAAAGATGGTGATGAAAAAAGGAAGAATATGATGTGGATGGGTCGCTATATTTCATAATAATTGGCAGAATATGATGACCTTGGAAGGCTTGGAAGGGAATTGGATAGTTTCTTAGTTGTAAAATAGTATCATACTTCTGTTGAATTAAACGTGTCATGAGAGCATAAACGAGCATGTAAAAGAATTACGTATCAGCATACAACAATGCCCATTAGAGAGAGTAGACAAGCATAGAGAGAGTAGATGAACAAATAACACAATATGAATGAGCAGGATTCATTCCAGTATTTAGAATTTACCTTTCGTTGACCTTTTACCATGCCTAAAATGCTTCCACAACTTAGCAACACTCTGGCTGAAATCAACACGTATCCTTCTGTCATCTATTAGCGCATTGTCCATCTGGCAAGCTCAGTGAAATAAGTGATGAGAGTCTATGAAAGAAAACGGTAAATACTGAAATTGAGATATAGCAGGATTCTTTAGAAATCAAATGCTGTTTACATTAAGATCCATAAAGTGAATTAAAAAACAAAGTAAAATCACGTTAAGCCGCAGGCAGCCAAATGATAAGCAGAAAAAAAAAAAAAAAAACAAATTATCATTTTCAGTTCTATTTCTCATGATGATGCATAATTATACACGCCTTAGTGCGATGGTGAATTAACTACAGGATTTAAGAAATTGATGTGCCTTGGAAGTAAAAATAACAAACAAAAGAGAAGATAAGCATAGGAACACAAATAATGACTATTTTCTGATTTCTCCTTTAAAAAAAAAAACAAGATACAATTGATCTACTGTTAGAGAGGTAGATCAGCTCTCCCACAGACCCTAGACGCTGCTAGGAACTCACAAAAATTACTAGGAAAATAAACTTAGCAATATCATGATCCTAACCTTCATCCCAACTCCCCCTCAAATAGCCCTAGCCATAATAACACAAATAGAACATTCCTAAACAATTAAACATGATTTAAGAAACCTTTCTGAATAAATAACCCTAAATAAGCTTTCCTAAACAATTCAAATTGTAAATCTTTTCCTAAATAATTCCCTCCTTATTCATCCTCCTAACATAATGAATCACAACTTTGTTGTTCCCACAAGGGGGCCAAAATCCCGCCTGATTCCTCCTAGTTCAATTGTAGATGGACCGGCCCCTGTTGGCCCGTGTGCGATTTCGATAGCACGCTTTAGTTGTGATACATAAAATACTGGGTATATCGATGATGATGTTGGAAACCTCATACGATAAGCTACTGCCCCAATGCGCTTCATCACCTCATAAGGCCAGAAGTAATGTAAGGATAGTTTCTTATTCTTCCTCATGGCCAGTGTTTTCTGCTGATAAGATCTCAGTTTAAAATATACTGTCCTCAGGCCCGAACTGCACTTCCCACTGTGTTCATCTATCTTCTTTTTCATAAGTTGTTGAGCTCTCAATAGATGCCCTTTGAGTTCTGCTAGTATAACGTACCTCTCCTCCAAGTACTAAGCTACACTGGACATGGGTTTAGTGCTCTGCCCGTAGTGTATTAGATGGGGTGGATCTCTCCCATACAAAATCCTAAGGGGTAGTCTGCACAATTGCATGGAAAGATGTATTATACCAATATTCCGCTCATGCTAACCATTTGGTCAATAGTTTTGGTGTGTCCGATACAAAACAACACACGTATGTCTCCATGTTGCTGTTGACCACTTCCGTTTAGCCATTCGTCTATGGGTGATATGTCGTGCTCCTTTCCAGGACCATCTCTTGCATCTTGATTAATTCCTTCCAAAAATGGCCAATGAACACCTTCTCTCTATCTGATACTATAGATTATAGAATGCCATGTAGGCGCACTACCTCTCGAATAAAGATTGTTGCTCACTGAGATAACGATATAGGGATGTCTCAGCGGAATGAAATGAGCATAATTGCTCAGCCGGTCTAGCACCACAAGTATCATTGAATATTCCTTCGATCATGGCAAACCCCCAATGAAGTCTTTCGTCACATCCTCCTAGACCTTCTCAAGTAAAGCTAATGGTTACAATAATCACTCTCTCGGGACACCACATGTCCTAAATACTCTATATGTGATTGTCCAAATAAGCACATTTTCCAGTTGGCAAACAACTGATGTTACCTCAAGGTACCAAATATTATCTTTAAGTATTCCGAGTATTCTATTTTTGTCTTGCTATATATCAAGATATCATCAAAGATTACCAAGACAAATCTTCTGAGATGCAGCTGGAACACTCGGTTCATGAGGGACTGGAAGATGACAGGGGCATTGGTGAGGCCGAAGGGCATCACCAGGAACTCGTAGTGTCTCTCATGTGTTCTAAATGTAGTCTTGTGCACATCATTTGCCTTCATCGTGATTTGATGGTATCCCTACTTCAAATCAATCTTGGAGTTGCTCCAAATAACTAATCGAAGGGTTCATCAATCACTAGAATTAGGATGATGAGGGCATCAGATTTCGCCATGTGTACCATCGCCGGGGACGACGATCGACGGCCCTGATTCAGAGCCTTTATCTATGATGCTTAGTTCTTTTCTTTTATTAGTTATTTCATGTTTCCGTTTGTACCCCTATGAGGGATGTTTCACTTATTGTAGCCCAAGGGCATTTGTGACTTTATGCTTTTATTTTCCTGTAAGCCTATATATAAAGGCTTGTATCATTGTATTGGATTATTATTGAATGAATGAAATTTTTCCACAATTTGTTCTCTTTGTGAGTGCATGGAGTTCTCTTGGTGAGTGCTCCCATTGAGATCTCTTAGTGAGTTCTCAAATTATCTTTTCTTTTGTTTAGCATAATCTTTTATTTCGCTACAATTTTCTTCTAAAGTCTCCCCACCATTTGCTCTTACCGTCGGCCCCAAAGCCTTTCCCCCACCGCCGGCCAAGCTTCCACCACCATCCACCACCACGCCGACGACCACCCTCCTCCTCCACCACCGCCTCTCCACCACCTCCTTCCCCCTCATTGAAATTGGATTTTCAAATTCCAATTTCTTTCCAAATTTGGGAAATTTTATTTTTGGAAAGTTTTTGAAAATCAATCCAAAATAAACTTTCATGAGAGTAGATTTATTTTCATATTTTCCTAGTCATCAAATCCCACTTGGAAAACCCCTTCCTCTCTCCTCCAATTCCCTCCCTCATTAGCCCATGCCGCCGGCCCCCCCCCCCTCTATGGGAAATCCATTAAAGAGCAATTACTCCTCTTAAATCCTAATTGAAATTCAAATTAGGGTTATAATTTTCCCTCAAATCCTTTTTAAAACTGAAAATAAATTCAGTTTTATCCCATAATCCCTCCCTAATTGAAGATCCTCAATTAAGGCATTAATTGCATTAATTGGAATTTCAAATCCCTAAATCCCTCCCTCCTCATCTCACAAAAACTGAAAGAAAATTTCAGTTTCTTCTCCCCCCCCCCCCCCCCCCCCCCCCTGCTTGCTCTCCCGCCGGATCTCCCCCTCCCTTGGCCAAGCCGCCGCCCCACTTGCTCTCTTTGGGGGAAGACCAAATCAACTCCTCCCCTTCTCTCTACAACCCGCCGACCTCTCCACCTTCCCCATTGGAGAACACCTTGTGGAGACCACCTATCTCCATCCCCATGCCGCATGGCGGACCCCGAGCTAGAATGGGGGCTTGTGTTTGATGCCCAAGGAAATCTCGACGTCCTCCGCTCGCCGTTCTTCGACGCGGGATTTGAATCCGACGAAGAGACCGTGGGAGATTACTTGGATCGGATCCTCCCATCCCTCATCAAAGTCATTGATAGACAACGTCCGGACTACGAGTGGACCATCAACGGCCGACCTCCCGTGCCACCTCCACATCCTACGCCTTCCTCTCTTTCACTACGGATCTCCGGCGCCGTCTACCTCGGAGTGGTTTCATCGCTTGTGTGGTTCTTCTTCTCCCAACAAGCCTAGTAGTAGGTAAATGAGAGTGGCCTCAAGGTGAGACAATCGCTTTGTTAACCTTGGGATTCTTGTTGTTCATTTCATTTGCTTTACGTTTATGAAAGTCGTTATTTTTTTTGGCCTTGCTAATTTATGTGTAAGTGCTTGCCTAGTCGTAGTTAACAATTGAGATTTCCGAAAAGCTTGAATTGGGAACGAGATTTAATTTGCAATTATCATACTTGGATAATCTTTTGTTAAACTTCTAAATACAAATCCTGGATTTACATCATATTACATCATAGGAACTTATCTAATATTGTTTCCTTGTTCAGAACTTTGTAATCCACACAAAACCTCCAGTTGCCATCCTTCTTCTTCACCAATAGAACTGAACTAGAGAAAGGGCTCACACTAGGTTTAATGATCACTGCTTCCAACATCTCCTTGATCAGCCTCTCGTTCTCAATTTTTCTGAATATGGGATAACGATATGGCTTGACCCCTAGAGGAGAGGTCCCCTCCTTTAGGTTGATGGCGTGCTCGTACTCTTGTGGCGGTGGTAACCCGGTAGGTTGCCGAAATATGTCATGAAATTGCTGCAAAATATGCTGGACCCTCAATGGGATTTCCCAGTCTCTTATTCCTGGACCCTTTCTATGTTCTGTAACTCCACCAAGTACCCCAGGCCTGCCCTAGATTGTCCTGAGCATGGTTTTAAGTGATACCTATAAATCAATTTTTAAGTCTAATCAAATTGATTTGACCGGTACATGATATAATCATTTCAGCAGCCCAATTTTTAGAACCATGGTTCGGATTGAAAGAAAATTGTTGAAAAAGGTTGATGAAAAGACATGGAATCCCAGTTTTTATGGGTTGATTATAAATTTGCAACTGACTAAAACTTTCAACTATTTTTTCACCTTCTTTCACTGGAATACCTAGCATCCAACTACAGCTTAAGGGTTTATGAAACCCGATGACCATTATTTTAATATATTACATTAGCAATATACCAAGTTTGCTGAAAAGATTTTTTTTTTTTTAAATTTTAAAACAACACCCAGTTGAATTTAGTTTGGGGAAAAATATCAAAATAGTATTATATTTTTTTATGAAAGATCAAAATGGTCCCAACTATATTAAATGATAATTTTGGTCCCTCAAGTCCTTAAAAAAAGAATTAAAATAGTCCCATGGTGGGACTATTTTGATTTCTCTTTAAAGAGTTGATGAACCAAAATGGTCTTTTAATGTATTTGAAAATCATTTTGGTCTTTCATAAAGAGTCAATGTGACTATTTTGATCATTTTCTCATTTAGTTGGCCTTTATTAAGCTTAGATCAATATTATGATTGAACAAAGAGTACAACAACATCAAGCCTTTATCCCACTACGTGGGTCGGCTACATGAATCCTTTTTCTCCATTGTGTCCTATTAAAAGTCGAATTCTCGTTTAAATCAAATAGAGAAAGATCATTTTGAATATTTTCTAACCAAGTCTTTTTAGCTCTGCCTCTACCTTTCTTAACATAAGTCAAATTTAATATCTCTACTTTCCTAACTGGGTCATCGGAAGGCAGCCGTTTTAAAAAGAGTAACATATATATTTTACAGTCAAAGATAAAAAGCCAAAAAAGGCAAATGAACCCTTCCAATATGAAAGACGAGCAAACCTAACATTTAGAAGCACTTTAAAATTGGCTAATTGCTACATGCAAGTACAAATAATTAGTTTAATTGATAAAAATCTTAGAAGTTGTAGGTCCTCCGATCGAATTCTGTCAACATTAAATTAATGCTAAGGCACTTGTCATTAAAAAAAAAAGCTGGCAATTTCATGCTCATGAGGGATGTATGTGATTGCATGTGTGTGTGAGACAGTGAAAGAATGAGGCAAGAATCTGCAAAGAGAGAAATGAAAAGAACACCAATGTAGACCAACAACGAATAGAAATTGAAGAAATATCATTCAAATGAACGGAATAAAAGAACAAATACCAGATATACCTTGAAATATGCACGTTCACATGCATCCTTGTTCTCAAATTCTGTAAAAGAAAGCAAAGTACGTATAACTAAAAAATTAATCCCCAATGAAAATGTCAATAAAATGTTTAAAGATGTGGAAAGCATAAATTTAATATAAAAGTTGCATCATAGATCATCATCACACATGTAAAATTGGCTTTAGAGAATATAAAATATGGTCAATCTCCAGCACATTAAACATGCCCAATTGTTTAGTTGTTTCATTCTGTCCACCAAAAATGGTTATGTCCTATTTCAATGGCAATAATTCAGAACAAATAACTTGGCAGTTAAATCGTAGTCATTAAAAAATACTTCCTAAGAACATATATTCCGAAAAATCATATGACAAAAATAAGCCAAGTATGACATCTGATCTTTGGCAAGCATCCAAAAGTGAGAAAAATTGGATTTTTAATCCTAGACTTAATTTGGTTTTAGAGAAGTTAAGAGGAAAAAAATATTGTTTATCTGATTATTATATCAAAGCTTTTTGGTTTGATTAGAAAGCATAAGAATTTGATTTGACGAGAAAAAAAAAACATACACATTTTTCTTTATCTCTGCAGAAACACCGTAAAGATAAAGTAACACTGAAGTATAAATAACATCGAAGTTGTGTTTACTCTTCAATTTATTGGTTATTCTTTCAAACTAAGAAAAAAAAATACTTGTCCACTCGATTTCTCCTCCAAACAAGTGGGTTAAATCAAATTTTAATTCAATTATTTTCCTATTTTCATTTCCTTTTATCTCTAGAAATTCTTTCAAACCAAACGGAGCACCAGTGAAAAAGCAAACATGTGTAGATCCTAAATCAGAATAAAAAATAAATAAAGAAGAAAAAACATATAATTGCAAGTCATATCAAATTCCAAATTTACTCATGGAAATGCCATTCTGCTACAAACAAATAGAAATTTGGGACAATGGATTTTGTTTTAAAAAATCAGAAATAGAACCGTAGAGCACCAAGATATATCATACCACAAACGATCAATTACTACTAAAATTGTGTACTCTTTCAAGTTATATAGGCTGGTAATAAAATTCATAGATAAATCTTCCCAAATTTGTAATAAAAAATGTGAAGGAGTTAATAGATCAGCGGGAGGAAAAATAGAGGTTTTTATTTCTTGGCATGTAAGACAATTATTAACGAAATTAATGACAACTTTATGGAGTTCAGGCCAATAAAAATTTGTAGAGATTCGTTTAATGGTTTTGAGGATACCTCGATGGCTTACAAGAGGTGTTGAATGAAATTTAGTGAGAATCTAATTTTTAAAGAAGAAGACTTATTGTTATAGATTCGACTTTGAAAATAGAGAATATTGGCTTGAATTTGATAATCTGAAGGAGAGAGTTCACGTTTTTATAGTTGAGAAGTGAATTGAAGGATATCAGGAGATGTAAGGGCTTCCTTCTTTAAATCATTGATTAATGAAAAAGAAAAATTAGTGAGTGTGGAGAATGAAAAAGGTAGATGGAAAACAAGGGTGATCGAGATAATGAATCAGCAACTGTATTTGATTTACCTGGTTTACACTCAATGGAGAAATTAAAGCTTAAGAGTTTATGAAGAAAATATTTCTTGGCCTGGTCTTTGAAAGATATGAGTTTGAAGATCACGGAGGCTTTTATGACCCGTGCGAATAATGAACTTAGTGCCTAATAGGTGTTGACGCCATTTTCAAATAGCCTCAGTGATGGCATATAATTCTTTCAAGTATGTAGGAGATTGGGAAAGGCAAGTGTTTAGCTTTTGCTGAAGAAAGATATAGGAAGATTGTTTTGTAGCAAAACTACTCCAATACAATTGTTTGAAGCATTAGTTTCAATAATAAATTGTTTTAAAAAATCTGATAAAGATAAAATATGGGCTTTGGTCATGGCTATTTTAAGGTTGTTAAAATCTGCACAAGCCGAGTCGTTTCATTTGAAAGAGTCTTTCTTGAGCAAATTAGTTAAAGGGGATGCAATAGAAGCATAATTTGCAATAGAAGCATAATTTAGATAAGTGACAATAATTGCCTGTTAAACCCAGGAAGGAGCGCATATGTTTTAAAGATGAATGAATTGTCCAAGTAGTCAAAACTAAGATTTTTTTTTTTTGGATTGGGTTGGACACTTCTATAAGATACAATATGACCAAAATATTTGATGAAGGATTGACAAAATTGACATTTATTTAATTAAGAAATAGCTTGTCTGTAGTTAAACATTGAAATACAAAGAGATGATCAAAATGAAGTTCTAGAGTAGGACTATAGACGAGGATATCATAAAAAAAAAAAAGACAAACTTCGAAGGAAAGAACAAAAAATTTGGTTAATTAAGGTTTGAAAGGTAGAGGGCACATTTGTTAAGCCAAAAGGCATAACATGAAATTCATAGTGGCCGCTGTGAGTGCGAAAAGAAATTTTATGTATGTCATGCGGATGCATACGGACTTGATATAAAAAACGAAGGTCAAGTTTAGAAAAAAATGGGCTCCATGAAGTTCATAAAATAGTTCATCCACAATTGGAATAGGTGTTAAATCTCGGTCATCTCTTGGCACTTGATCCTACGGCTAGGATGGGGATCTATGGGAGGCTTACATAGATCACGTTGATCTCCTTCCATATTTAGGTGGCTGATTTAGGAAGAATTATATTAGGGCAATTATACATAATTCTGTAATTGTTTGTTTTTTTATTTAGATATCTTGTATAGATCCATAAATAGGGATAGGTTTATGCAATAAAATTAAGCATTTTCCTCTCCAATTCTCGGAATTGAACATGGCATCAGATCCATAATCCATTTGGTTCATTTTTCTTTCCTGCATACGTCGAACTAAGAGAATTGAGAGAAGGGAGAGTGCTTCATCCCACAGCCTCTGCGTTCGATTAAGAGAGAAGAAAGAATCATGCGTATCGTCTAGAGGAGCCGATCAAAAGAGACGAACGTCTCCTGCATGTCTTCTGGAGGAATCGATCAAGAGAGATAAACTTCTCGTGCGTGTCTTTTGGAGGAGTTGAGTGAGAATCACTCTCATGCGCGTGAGACCAAACGAGACGAAGCGTGCAGCCAAGAGATTGGGCCTGCCATGGAAACCTCTTCGTGTGCCTGAACCGAGCCAAACAGGAGCATCGCTGATCCACTTGTGCGTGTAACCTAGAGTTGGGTGGATCGGGTCTGTCGTGCAAACCTGTTCGTGTGTCTAGATCGAACCAAACAAGAGCTATTATATTTCCTTATATACTCAACAAGCATTGGCCTTCATTGTCGTAACGAGAATTCAGAGGGTACAAATCCAGGCAGCCTTCATTATTCTTGTAGATAGCCTTCATTGTTATTCTTTGATACCGCAATGTCTAAAGTTAATTCCTCCCAAAGCTTTGACTAAATTGAGAATTTTATGGTGCACCGAGGAGGAGATCGCCAAAATATGCAAACTTCATATCGCTTAAATGAGAAGAACTACTTGAAGTGGTCCTAGTTTGTGAAGACCTACTTATAAAGAAAAAAAGAAAGATGAATCACCTCCTTAAGTAGGAAGAAAAGAAGAAGATCCTAATTTTTGGGCATGACATTAAGCAGGCTTCATGATTATGTCATGGTTGTGGAATTCCATGACTCAAGAAATCAGTGATACTTTTATTTTCCTATCTATTGCAAAGGACATGTGGGATGCCGCCAGGCAAACCTTCTCAAAAGCTCAGGATGCTACTCAAATATTTGAAATTAAGATCAAGGTGGGAAGCACAAAACAATGAAGCAAGACTATCATAGAATATGTCACTCTACTTCAAAGCTTGTGGAAAGAACTTAATCACTATAAGTGCATAGAGACCAAATGTTTGGAAGATGCTGTTATCATGAAAATCTTTATTGAGAAAGATAGTGTATGATTTTCTTATAGGATTAAATGTGGAACTTGATCAGATTAGAGTTAAGATTCTTGGAAAAGACGAGACACATTCATTAAATAAGATCATTTCTCTCATTCGTGCTGTGGAAAGCCGACAAGGGGTAATACTAAAGCCAAAGGTTGTTGAAGGTTCAACAATGGTGACAACCAAAGATGCATCATGGAAGGAAAAAGCTAAGGATTCCTCTAAACCTAAAGAGAAAGACTCCCATTGGTGCAGCTATTGCAAGAAATCAAGACACACAAAAGGAAAAATATTGGAAGATATATGAAAAGCCCTCACGTAAGGAGTGAAATAAAAGATGCGGACAAAAGGGCATATCACAAGCTAACATTAAAACAAGTCAGCCCATCCCAAAAACGCAGTCAAACTTCAGAGAACCCAAGAAAGAATATATTGATAAGCTAAAATAACTCCTAGTATCCCTTGAAAAATCCCCTACATATTCTTCTCTTGCACTTTCAGGTAAATTTTCTATATCCATTGGATTACAAGCCTCTAGAAATCATTTGAAAGATTTATGGATCATTGACTCAGGAGTCACGTATCACATGACACACTCTACTACCTACTTCATCAATTGTACTCCTTGCACAAGTGATAAGAAAATCATCACTTGTGATGGTTCTCTTACCATAGTAGCAGGACAATAAGACATACACTTATCTCCCTCCCTCACTCTAAAAAATGTGCTCCACATATCTCAATTATCCACAAATCTAATCTTTATATAAAAGCTTGCAGTGACCATAATTGTCAAGTCTTATTTAACCCTACTTGTTGCTTAATTCAGGACTAAGGATCGGGGAAGAAGATTGAAATTGCTAAGGAGAGAGATGGACTATACTACCAGGAAGAGCTGAATAAATCCAATATTATCAATAATGATTATTCTATGTTATCCCTGTTCAATAAAAAATCTAATATTTGGCTTCATTATTTTAGATTAGGACATCCATCTTTTGATGTCTTAAAAAATATGTATTAAAATATTTTATAAGTTGAAAAAAATATTTTTATTATGAAACCTGTGAGCTAGCCAAGCATAAACTGCCATATTCCAAAAAAAAAGAGAGAGATGTGATACTCCATTCTGCCATATTCATAATGATATCTAGAGACCCTAAAAAAATTTTAACATCTCAGGGGCCCGATGATTTGTATCATTCATTGTTGACTGCATGACTGCACTAGAGTTTCTTAAATTTTTCTCCTAAAAAACAAATCCGATGTTAGCACTATCCTCCCCATTTTTCACACTATGATCTAGAACCAATTCGGGATAAGAAAAAGAAAATTTTGTTATGACAATGCTAAAGATTACTTTAACCAAACCCCATCCTCCTATCTTTAAAAAGAATATATCATTCATGAGTCTTCCTGAATTCACACTCCATAACAAAATAGGATTGCAGAAAAAAAAAATGATCACCTTCTAACCTCCACCCGTGCACTTCTATTCCACCATAATATACCTAAATCCTACTGGGAGGAAGCCCTTATGACTGTCACATATCTCATAAACCGACTACCTTCAAAAACCTTAAAACTTAAAACACCAATGGATATTCTATCTTTTTTGCCCTGAATTTCAAACTTATAATAACCTTCCCACTAGAATCTTTGGATGCACTGTTTATGTTCACATTTATAGTCAAAATAGAGGAAAATTAGTTCCAAGAGCACTCAAATGTATCTTTGTTGAATATTCATCCACCCAGAGAAGTTATAAGTGTTATCACCCCTCCAAGAAAACCCTTGTATCTGTTGACGATGCTTTTGATGAACAAAAATCCTATTTTTACTAAATCTCATCTTTAGGGGGAGACTGAAACTGAGGAAGATGAGGAAAGTGAACATACCCCTCTTGAATTTTCAGCTCCACCTCAAACCAATTCACCTAAACTTGATGAAGAAAAAAAGAAGAGAAACCAAAAATTTTCATTTATAATCTTTTGATTACAATTGGAGGCTATTTATACTACTTTAGTAGACCAAGCTTACAAGATAGACAAGGTCTACCTAACACCTACTTTAAAATAAAATAGATAGACTAGGTCTACCTCAACTAAAATGAATAAAATAAAATAGTGCTCATTACATATTTGTAGACCAACTTTTATTTTATCAATATTTGATTATTTTGGAGTTCTTCTTTAGTAGATTTTCATGATTGTTGGTTGGTCATTCATGTTTGTAGCCCATTCTTCACAATTTGCTTGTACAATTTTAGGATCCAATAAAATATTTAGATGTTTAACAAAATACCACTGATTTTAAGCTTAAGAAACCTATAGAAAATTCAGGAAAAATAATACATCAAGTTAAAAGAATTTACCAATAAAAGCATAGCATAAGCTATCACCAGTTTTGTAATCACGAATAATATCAGCTCTGCAAAGTGAAATTTTTTATAAATAATGATATGTGATAATTATGTTGGTAGGATGTGATGGGCAACCTCTTAAAGAGAATACTCACGAGGTTACAGCCCCAAATCGGGAAAATATTGTATATAGATCCTCATCCTGCATCATAAAAATTTGGGCTCACAGTGCAGTCAATATTACATATTCAGTGAACAAGATGGATAGATATGCACGACTATTGCTCCAGTTTCAGAAAAATAATGATAAAAAAATATCACTAACTTGAGTCACAGGATTAAGTTTACAAACAAACAGCACAGTGTCTGGTGGCTTCATCTCAGCATCAGGAATGTCTCCTATCTGAACAACCAATTATGAGAATATGAATCAACGAACACTTAAATATATCTACAGATGAAATCAAATGGGGAGAACAGTTCATACACTCTCTAGAATCGCTGCATTAGTGTGTGCCTCTTTAGAACGAATCACTTCCTCAAGTTCTCCAGCACTTATCTTTTCATCCATGGGAACCCAGCTATCTTCCAGACGCTCCTCTGCTACCTATTATACATAGCAGATGGTAAGAATGCACTTAATGTAGCTTCCATTTTAAGAATATGAGGAATATATTTGAAAACCATGTCTGCATAGTATTTTCATGAGTATCCAATTCCTATCATGACGATTGTGTGCTATAAGTAATAAGATAACAGTGAATTCATTGGTACAGAGAACTAATGAAAACAATGGAGTGCGCGTGTTAAAAGAGTCCATAGATTCCATGTAAGCTGATGAAGAATCTACGGAAGGAAGTTGACAACTTAAGGGTGTGAGATTTTTATATTTGAAAAGAAAATGGACAGATCCACTGGACATGCGAGACCATCTGATGCAAAAACATGTATAAACTTCATGGAAGAGATTACAGTACACTGCAATGCTGGTACCGGGGAAAGCTTATTAAGAAGAAATTTTAAATGATAAGTGCTACAATTATTACAGAAAGGTGGCAAAATTCTGCTAAAAAACATGGAGAACACAGCCGTTCGTACTAAAAGTAGGCTGATTTGTTTACCAAATTAACAAGGATTTCCAGTCTGATCCTGAACTGCAGGCAACTAAAACCACATAATTTCAAGCAAATATTTTACTTTTCAATATCAAAGACAGATTTAGCATTAATTTCAACAACACGGGGGCACGGTTTAAGAACAGAACAAATCAAATGATTGATTAGTGGTACACTATAAACTGTATGTATAATTCTTTCAGCAGCTCCTAAAGGAATTACTAGATATGATAGAGGAAACTTGAACAAAAACAAGGAATTGAATGCTTTCAGATATTCCAAGGGAGGTTAGGTCAACAGGAATTAAACCTTTTTTTTTTCTCTAATAATAAGGAAGAATCAACATCAAAAAACATATGTAGTTATATCATTTCTCAAAACTCAACACATAAATGGTCTATATAAGAGCTTCTGCAGCGCAATACATGTCAAATGCAAAACCTCTACAATCAATTCAAATAATCAGCTAAAATTATAACTGGACTCGTAATATCCGGAGAAAAACTGTTAGGGAAAGAAGACCGAGGCAAATAAACTGTAAGTTTAAACATGAATGTTTTTTACAAAAAATAATCCAAAATATGAGGGAGAACTAAACTATAGCAAGATAGCTTAAAACTTTCAGGAAGCGATAGAATAAGATTGAGCCAAAGATTATTCAGGATTAAGAAGCTGGTTGACTAACCTGGGATAATGAAGGGGTCCAACATGCTTTATGAATTTTAAGGCGTCAATTCTTCAAAAATGCCTAGTGCTCACTTCTATAAATTTGAAAAATGACAAACGAGGCATGGAACACCTTGCACTTTTATAAACTTGAAAAAATGGCAAAAGAGGCATGGAACACCTAGTTCGTAGCCTGCCCCAACAGCAGTTTAAAAACCCAAGATCACTTGTAATATGAAAATTATGTGTGGACAAATCAGCATTAATTTATGCAAAAAACCTAGCATCTTTGCTATAAGCTAAAAAATGATCAGGGTTTTCCCATACCTCATGCTTTCCACCTACTAACAGTCAAAACATTATACAGGTTCTATTTTCTAATTTGAAACTAACGCATTTTTAGAAATCAATACATGTAAACAAAAGCTGCCCGTTGAGTGAACGAAGAGTTTGGGACGTCATAAAGTTTGGAACATTCTGAAAATATGCTAAATACTGTCAAATCAATTCAGCAGGCCCAGGTTAGGTGATGATCGGAAAAGATTAGAATCAACTTTGACTCAATTACAGGACACTTAATGTTTGTTCAGAAAAGAAGATGAAACTCTGGATAGCCAATTAAAAGAAGAAAATTAGAGCCAATCAGCTAGGATCAAAGAGATCTTGCCTAACTGGAAATCTTTAGTATATTCTTGTCTTCAGACATCTGATCTATCATTCCAAAAAGGTTCAAATCTCTCGCTCTGGATGATTCAGCACTTCTACACATAAAATGCTTATGTTTTATTATGTTTACATATATGAAGTAAATGGTCAAGTATATTACAAACAACATATTTTGAAGAGAGTTCAAATTTAATATTGCAATACAATAACAACTCTCTAGTGTTTCTCTAACCAAAACACTTGTCAAAACCACCAAAGTATACCTGGGATGCCTGTGCATCTAGCTTCACCTGGCTTGGTTGCTCTCCCAGCATATTTCCACGGCAGATGTTGCAAAACCACGATTTATTTCCTTCAGCAAGAATTTTCATATTTAGTAAGTTCACATTTGACTGAAGGACTAAGATGGCCTCTTTCGTAATTTCTTGCCTAGGAGCGTAGGACCTACCAAACTGTAGCCTACACATTTTTAAAAGGGTTCAAATCTCCCAGCTTACTACGGTGACTTGTGATTTTACCCATACAGATTTTTTGTCATCTTTCATGTTTTACTATGCTTGCATATAAGCAATAGATCAGTTGGAAGGGCACAACTTGGATAATACCCACTAACCATGTTTATACCTCAATGTAAACAACACTCTTGCATTTTTTTTTTTTACAAACCACACTTTTTATAATTCTCTACTCAAAACCATTGTCAATTTTCCAAACTGCTAAAACATAGTTGGGATATTTGCAAGGTTTTAAAAATCAGACCGGCAACGAACCGGAAGAAGGAGAGGTTCACTATTCCGGTCGAACCGGGGTTAAACCGGATGGCGTAATAAATAATAATATTATTAAAATTATAAAATGAATAAGAAACTTTCCTCTAATACCTTTTAATTGTGCATATAATATAAAATAAATAAGAAAAACATTATAGAAAGATTATGAAACTTTACACCAATTGATAAGAAAAAAGGCAACATATTCATAATATATATATGAAGTTAATAATGTCTCTTTCATAGTTCAATAGTTTTAATAATTTCACAAAAAGGAAAATTAAATATCTCCTAATTTGCATTGTAAAAGTTATCCTCATAAGTTGAGTTTTCATGTCTCGCTTCAACAAAATCTACAACCATAATGCACCTAAATCATTGAAGTCAATTATGTCATCTCCATCTTCTTCATTCTCTAATTCACCTCACCAACAAATTAAAAATATTAAATAAGAATTTATTTTTTATTTTATTTAAATGATACATTTATATTTCACCTAACTTGCTAGAAGTAGGCTGAGTGGATGCTATGTTTACTTCTTCAACAATTGGCATTACATCATCTTGATATATCTCAAGTTCCAATTTCTCTAAGTTAATATTTGTCGGTGATTCATCATCAATCACCCAAAAATCTATCATTCCAACACAAGTATAGTCCAGAGGATCATAGCTTCTTTTTTAAGTTGAAATCTAAAGAATGAAAAAATAATTTTAGTAACATTTCTAGATACATTTAATATGATATTTTGACACATATATTTTTATGTTATGATAAGATTATACATAATTTTTAAATTTAGATTATATCGAACATATACTAGGTTGTTCAATCATTGATGCTCCAAATGATTGCATCTCTTTGAGTGAATTTGTTCAAAAACACTCCAATTTCTTTTACAACTCGATGATGATAATGTTTAACTTAGAATTCTTATAGCAACTTTCTGTAAGTTGGGAGCACTTGATCTAAATATCTTTCACCACTCATCTATATAATATGATATTAGAGAACTTAATAAGTATGCATATATGATATATGTTAAAAAAGATATAAGCATTGACATTTAAAAGATAATTACCGGGTTACATTTCCTTTGTCATTATTAGAGCAATTAGCTTTCAAAAACTTTTTAAGCCATCACGATAATCTTACATCATTCATTGCAAGTGTGGGCTTGGGACAAATATCCTTATTTCTAAATAGTTCCACAAGGCCTTACATAACTTCTGGCTTATGACGGTAATTCTCCTTATCGTATAAAAATCGAGGATTCAGAAAGTATGTTGCTGCATGGATGCTCCGCCTAAATTGAGTATAACATCTTCTTTTAATTATATTAGTGAATAACTTATATAATCTTTTAATATTTTAAAAAAAAAACTTTGATTGTCTTCCGTGCCCTATACATTCCGTCATATAAATATTCAAGTGATGATTTTTCATCCAAGTCAACAATGCGCAACAACCGCTATCTTCGAAATTTTTAGACAATCATTCATAAACTTCAAATCTAATATTATTACAGTTGCTTTTTCCCCTTACATGTTTTCGATATATTTGAATCTACAAAAAACTTGCTAGTAATTAATGCTTGGAGGTCATATTTATGATCACAAATATTTTTCAACATTATGAAAGTTGTTGCAAATCGTGTCTCTTTGACGTACAATTTTCCTCCAATCTGACCTTTTTCTAAGTCATGCATGTACATAAATATGATTTCCAGCAAAAATTATCATCTTGGATGCTTTCATTGCCAAGTCCTCTATGAGAGGCATGCTGCCCAAGTCTTTTAAAATTAAATTCAAACAATGTGCTGCATAATGTGACTAATAGATATTATTGAATCTTTCATGTAAGAACTCCCTACTTTTTTATAATTAGTAGCATTATTAGTAATAAGCTGAACAATATTTTCTTGCCCTACCTATTAAGCAACATCAGTAAATAAGGAACATAAGTTTGTAGCATCCTTCGTGATATATGAAGTATCAACTGATTTAAAAAAAAACACACCACGTGAATAATAAATTATAAAATTTATTAATATTCTACTCCTACCATCAGTCCATCCATCATAAGAGTATAACCTATATCTTTTCAAGTATTTCTATAGGTATTAATAAGTAACATACAATTCTCTTTATAATCTTTAAGTATGTTAACTCTCATATTGTGATAAAATGGGAACTTGTAACCAAGGCATATGGCAGTTATAGCATCCACAACTTTCTGCGCATATGGTGAACTTAAGGCATTGAAAGGGATGCAACAATCAAAAAATCATCTTGAAATAGGTATGTCTGCATGGTGGACTGCTTATTTAGATGCAAAAATAATTTTAATTGAAATTTGTGATCCTGGTGTGGTTCTTGGAGCAAAGAAAGTGTCAATCTCAGCAAGCTTTCTTTTTCCTTTAGCAAGTTCCGCTAAATATGCTTCAAAGGATTATGATTTAGGCAGAGAGATGAATCTCTTCCTTCATCTACTTCATCATCAACAAGAAATGGTGTACTGTCCAACTCCTTATGTGTTTGTTTTCTTTTTGAAATCTCGTTCAAATTCTTCTGCATTTGATACACCATTTCCTATCGATGATGAAGTAGAGGAAGGAAGAGATTCATCTTTTCTATCTAAATCACAATCCTTTAAAACGCATTTAGCAAAATTTACTAAAGAAAAAAAAGCTTACTGAGATTGACACTTTCTTTGCTCCAAGAATCAAACCAGGATCACAACCTTCAATTAAAAGTGTCTTAGCATCTAAAGAAGTAGTCCACCGTGCAGACATAGCTGTAGCACGATGGTTTTTTGATTGTTGCATCCCTTTCAATGCCTTAAGTTCATCATATGCATAGAAAGTTGTGAATGTTATAACTACCATAGGTCCTGATTACAAGCTCTCATCTTACCACAATATGAGAGTTAACATACTTAATGATTGTAAAGAAGAGTGTACGTTACTTATTGATACCTATAAAAATATTTGGAAGGACACGAGTTGTACTCTTATGGTAGATGAAATGACTGATAGTTGGAGTAGAACATTAATAAATTTTATAATTTATTGTCCACGTGGTGTGTCTTTTGTGAAATCACTGGATGATTTAAATATCACGAAGGATGCTACAAACTTTTGCTCCATATTTACTGAGATTATTGAATGGATATGGCTAAAAAATATTATTCAGCTTGTTACTGATAATGCTGCTAATTACAAAAATACATGTGTTACATAAAAGATTCAACAATATTTATTAGTCATCTTGTGCAGCACATTGTTTGAATTTAATTTTAAAGACATATGCAGCATGCTTTTCATAAAAGTAGTTCAATAAGGACTTAACAATTTTTGCTTACAATCATATTTATATACTTGTATGGCTTAAAAAAAGTCTAGGTTGGAAGGAAATTGTACGTCCATGAGGCACATGATTTGCAATACTTTTCATAACGTTGAAGAGTGTTTGTGAGCATAAACATGGCCTCCAAGTATTAATTACTAGTAAGTTTTTTGCAGATTTAAATATATCGAAAGTATGTAAGGGGAAAGAAACAACTGCAATAATATTAGATTTGAAGTTTTTGAATAATTGTTAAACAATTTTAGCAGGTTCTTTGATCAAGTTGTTGCATATTGATCACTCAGATGAAAAACCATCACTTGGATATCTATATGACGGAATGTATAGAGCACGGAAGGCAATCAAAATCATGTTTAAAAATATTAAAAGATTATATAAGTCATTCACTAGTATAATTAAAAGAAGATGTGATACTCAATTGAAGCAGGACATCCATGCAGCAACATATTTTTTGAATCATCAATTTCTGTACGACAAGGAGAATTATCATCATAAGCCAGAAGTTATGCAAGGCCTTATTAAACTACTTGGAAATAAGGACATTTGTCCCAAGCCCACACTTGTAATGAATGAGGTTAGATTATTTCATGATGGCTTAGAAAGTTTTGAAAAAATAATTGTTCTAACGATGGAAAAGGAAATGCAACCCGATAATTATATTTTTAATATCACTGGTTACACCTTTTTTAACATATATCATATATGCATACTTACTGAACTCTTTAATATCACATTATGTAGATGAATGATGGAAGATATTTGGATCATGTACTCCCAACTTGCAGAAAATAACTATAAGAATTCTAAGAAAAAAATCATCATCATCAGGTTGTGAAAGAAATTGAATTATTTTTGAACAAATTCATTCAAAAAGACACAATTATTTGAAGCATTAACGATTGAACAACCTAGTATATATTTGATATAATCTAAATTTAAAAAATAGGTATAATCTTATCATAACATAATAATATGTGTGTCAATATATCATATTATATGTATCTACAAATGTTACTAAAATTATTTTTTCATTCTTTAGGTTTCAACTTCAAAAAAAAAAACTATGATCCTCTAAACTACACTTATGTGAAATGGTAGATTTCTGGGTGCTTGATGAATCACTGGCAGATCTTGACTTAGAGGAATTGGAAACTGACATATACTAAGAGGATGTAATGCCAGTTGTTGAAGAAGTAAATATAGCATCCACTCGGCCTACACCTGGTAAGTTATGTGAAATATGAATATATCATTTAAAATAAAATAAAAAATAAACTTTTATTTAATATTTTTAGTTTGTTGATGAATGTGAACTCAAGAATAAAGGAGATAAAGATGACATAATTGACTTCAATGATTTAGGCGCATTTATGGCTGCAGATTTTTGTTGAACCGGGACATGAAAACTCAACTTATGAGGATAAATTTCACGATGCAAATTAGTAGATATTTGATTTTTTTTGTAAAATTATTAAAACTATTGAACTATGAAAGAGACATTATCAACTTCATATATAAATTATGAATGTGTTATCTTTTTTCTTATTAGTTGGTGTAAAGTGTCATAATCTTGCTATAATATTTTTCTTATTTACTTCATATTATATGCATAATTAGAAGGTATTAAAAGAAAATTTCTTATTCATTTTATAATTTTTAATAATATAATTATTTATTACATCATCCGGTTCAACCTCGGTTCGACCGATCGAACCATGAACCTCTCCTTTCAGTTCGTTGTTCGGTCCGATTTTCAAAACCTTGTAAATTCTTCAACTCTACTTAACATAGACGAATGAGAGGAAGAAGGGGAAGTTGTTGCTTTTATTTCAATGAAGTCGAATTTGGAAGAAAGATTCAGTCGAGTTAGAAGTTGAAGGAGAGAAGAAATTTGCGCAACCTAATTTCTAAAGTTGGAAATGAAAGAAAGAAGGGGGTTGCTCGTTGATTGTGCTTTTTCGTTCAACAGTAAGGAAGAAGAATCTGAGCGCGTATTGTTTCAATCGGATTTCTGAAATTGGATATTAGAGAGAGATAGAATAAGTGAATTCTCTATTAGTGTAGAAAAGAAGAAATTATAATTTCTATTTGATTTAATTAATTTAGGCAATTACGTTTGACATGAATGAAGTAGAAGAAGGTTCAATATATGCGATCTCAATTAGAAAAAGATGAAGAATAATTAGAGGTAATCAAAAGAGTTCACTTAAAATGCCTTTTTAGTCTTTTATGAAAGAGTAATACACAAAAAATATAATAAAACATGTCATTTAAAAATTAAATGTCTTGAACCTTAGTACGATAAAGCCTACAAGCTATGGATTCAATGTGACTTCAGCATGATGAAGCCTAGGCCTAGAGATGACTTGGACCTAGACATCTTGACATGATATAATCTTACGTTTAGGGATGACATAAAATTTGAAAGGAAAAAATTTGCAATTAAATGAAACATCCATATGATTAAATTCAGGATTAATTATTTAAATAACTAACATGATGTTACTAAACCTTGTAAAATTTTGATTGGTATTTTATCTTTTTTTTATTTCGGTGAGCATATTAATATTATATGGTCTTTAGATACAACTTTAGTTTTTAATTGAAGTTGCTCCAGAAAACCTCCAATTAATCCTCCAAATTATCTACCATAGCAATCACTTGAAAGCAAGACTATCACTTAGAAAACAATGAAAATTCTTGAGGTCACTGCTTTAAGCTTCTATTTGCACGCTTCCAAAGAAAGATCCTCAAGGAACATTCACATCAAACACTTGGGGGTCTCTAGTAAGATTATTCCAAAATGATTCCAAATGCCTTTTTTTCATATCAATTTTCTCAAAAATCACAATGAATTTCTTAGCATGACACTTCTGATTGAATTCTCTTCTATATAATAATTGTATGGCTTGCAAGACCTAAATTTTTTTCTATCCTACAAAAGAAAGTAATAGTTATTATCTGAAAGAGAATTTCAGTACTTGAAGGTAAAACATCCATCCAGCAAGCCAAAAAATTTAAGCATCCAATATAAGGAATTAAATAGAATTCAGGATGCAAATCCTGAACTCTAGATCCTAAGTATACAGGATGAGCGTCCTGCATTTGTTTCAATGAATTTAGTTTGACGCAAACCTTCAAAGCCGAACACTAAGAAAAGTCATTAGCCATAACGAATGGGAAGATTAAAAACTTAAGTCTAGGCCACACAAAGTTGAACCATTCTTGTCCCGATTCCACAGTAGCACAAGGCCCACAGCGAACCAAACACATATACTGCAGAGTACATGTTATGGTATACATGACCGCAGAAGCTCAGCCATATTATATTTAGAAAAACATCACATGATACCTGCTGAGATGTCCACTCACACAACTCATCAGCCCACAAAAATAAAGAATAGTTATTCATAACATATATTTGATATCCTTTAGAAAACTATTGAAGGTACCTCTTCAGGTGGTTTTCCCTCTGGGGATTTCTCAGGAACAAATTCAGCAAGTTGAGATGGATCATCAAACGGATCATCCAAAATATATGTATGCTTGATTCTGTCACATACCAACATCAAAATTTATTGGTTAGGGATTACGATAAAATTATTAGAATAATCATAAGAAATCACTATTGATAATCAAAAGTGCGTTAGCCTTACTATAACATCGTTCTTATGAAAAACCCTTATCATAGAATTATAAAAGCCTTCAAAGTTGAAAACAACCCTTTATATTAACAAACCTCTTCAAAAGAAAAGCTTACACAACAGTTTTAAATCAAATCCACATTTTAAAAGATAATAAAAAAATGCACTTGGAGTAATGCATGCAACAATGCTAGTAATCTGACAAATGGATAAAAAAAAGCAGAGCTCATAAAGAACCTTATCATTGAATTGCAAAATAATTTTAACGTCCACCCTTTATATAAGCAAACCTCTTCAAAAGAAACTCTTATACAACAGTTTTAATTCAAATCCTTATTTCAAAAGATGATTGAAAAGGGAAATGTATTAGGAATAGAGCAAGTACCTATGCTAGTCGTCTGATAAATGAGAAAATAAAGCATTACCATAGAATATACCAAAAAATAATCATAAAAAACACCACAATAGTACTATAGTCTCATGTCTTCTACTGCAAGGCACATCAGTGATGAAACATGCATTAAAATTTTTCACGTTGCTAATATGCCAATAATACATGAGCAAGCAGAAAAATATTTACAAATGAGGAAATTATTTACCATAGACTCAGTTATATAAGAAAGATAAACTTTAAAGTACACTGCATATGTGTGCGTAAGTTGTCCTAACTTAATGATTATCCATATATTCCTAATTATTATTTCATCATAGGAGCTCATCACCCAGAACGTGAGAAATTAAGTCAAACCCTTCGTAAAACAATAAATTATAAGACATTTCATATAAGATTCAAAATAAACAAAGATTGAATTCTAGGACATTGTATGAATGTGAATACTATGCATTATTTATGTGTAAATGCATGTTCCTACATCTCGTATGAGGTAAGACCAAACTAAAGATAAAAGTTAAGTGAAAGATTAGCCCTAGCTTAGTTTTAATGGAGAGAAGCTAGGTATCCGATCTATTCATGAGAGAATTTAAGGATTGTTTGTTGGAACATTTTCGAGCCATTCGGGAAGGGGACCTCCACGAATAGTTCTATGACTTAACTCAAGAAGGGACCGTCATAGAGTATCGGGAAAAATTTGAGCTGCTATCTAGTAGGCTGAGGAGAATCTCAGAGGAAGGGTTGGAAGGAAATTTCATGAAAGGCCTAGGGAAGTCAAAAGGGCAAAGCTCAGAGTGTTGAGGCCTGGAGGGCTGAGATAGACAATGGAGCTAGCATAAAGGGCGGAGGAGAAACATCAGAGGGAGAGAAGGCCAGCCAGAGCAACAAAATGGGAGGGGCTTATAGGAACACCTCTACAACCTTGGCACCAAGGACTCATACGGTGTCATTTCAGAGGGAGGCACCTAAGGAGAAGAGAACTTGAGTTCGTCCTATAGGCAATTTTAAACACCTCATAGAATCAGAAGTGCAGGATAGGCAGACAAAAGGGCTATTTTTTAGGTGTGATGAGAGATTTACACCCAGGCATAAGTGCAAGAATCGAGCCCTGCATGTCTTAATGGTCTGTGAGGGGGGAGGGGAGAGTGGGGACGAGTTGGAGGATATATTGGAGGAGATAGAGCAGTTGCATTTGGATGTGGCGGAGGTGTCCTTGAACTCTGTGGTATGATTTACTCCAAATATATCCTCCAATATATATTTGGTGAATAGCGGAGCCACACATAACTTCATTTCAAATTGGGTGGTGGACTGATTGAGGTTGAAATTAGCAAGGATGAAAGGATGTGGGGTGATGATGGGAATAGGCAAGATGAAGAGGAGCAAGGGAATATGTAAGAGGGTGGTGATGACTTTACAGGATATTCAAGTGGTGAAAGATTTCCTTCCCCTGAATTTGGGGAGTACGGATGTGATTCTGGGGATAAAGTGGCTATAGACTATGGGGGATATGAAGGTGAACTAAAAATCATTGACCATAGAAATACAGGTGGGGGGGAAAAAGGTATTGCTCCAAGGGGTTGCCAACTTATGCAAAACTATGGTCTCTTTAAAAACCATGCTCAACGCAATCCAGAATACAGTTCTGGGATATTTGGTAGAGTTGCAAAGCATAGAAGGGGTCCAGGAACAGGAGGCAAGGGAAATTCCAGTGGGGGCCCAACAGATTCTACAACAATATCAGGATGTATTTCAATCACTGGTTGGGTTAACACCACCTCGAGAGCACAAGCATGCCATCATCTTGGAAAAAGGGACTTCTCCCATCAGTGTCAGACCATATCGTTATCCTCAGATCTAGAAGAATGAGATAGAGAGGTTGATCAAAGATGATGGAAGCAGGGATTATCAGACATAGTGTGAGTCCTTTCTATAGCATGATCCTGTTGGTGAAGAAGAAGGATAGCGGCTGGAGATTCTGTGTAGATTACAGGGCTCTAAATAAGGAAATGGTGCTATATAAGTTTCCAATTCCCGTGATAGATTAACTCTTGGATGAGTTATTTGGAGCTGTGGTCTTCTTCAAAATTTATTTGAAGTCGGTATACCATCAAATCAGAATGAAGATAGTAGATGTGCATAAGACGGCCTTCATGACACATGAAGGGCACTACAAGTTCCTAGTGATGCCTTTCGGCCTCACCAATGCCCCTATCACCTTCCAGTAACTTATGAACCGAGTGTTCGAGCCATACCTCTGAAGGTTTGTTTAAGTATTTTTTATGGCAATTTGATATACAGCAGAATAGAGGTAGAAAACTTGGAGCACTTGAAGACTGTCATGGAGACATTGAGGGAGCATTAGCTGTTTGCCAACTGGAAATAGTGCACATTTTGACTATCACAGGAGGAGTATTTAGGGAATGTGGTATCCAAAGAGGCAGTGTCAGCTGCCCAATCCAAGATTCATGCCATGGTGGACTGGCCTCTTCCTAAGAACTTGAGGGAGCTGCAGGTTCTTAGAGCTCACCGGTTACTACCAAAAGTTTGTGAAGGGATATGGTATTATAGAAAGACCTTTAACAAAACAATTAAAAAAAGATAATTCCAAATGGGGGGGAGGAACCGATCTGAGCCTTCTAGGAGTTGAAGACAGCGATGATCAATGTACTCATCATGGCACTTCCAATTCATAGGAGACCCTTTGTGGTGGAGATGGATGCATCAAGTTATGGGTTAGGAGCAATACTCATGCAAGATCAGAGACATATTGCAAACTTTTGCCAGGTGCTCACAACCTGCTGGGGAGACATTTCATTATCAAGACATATCAAATGAGCCTGAAGGTTTTGTTGGAATAGCGGATGGTCACTGAGGAGCACCAAGGATGGCTATCCAAGTTACTTGGATATAATTTTGAGATTTAGTACCGACCAAAACTAGAAAATAAGGCAGCAGACGCCTTGTCTAGGAGAGGCAAGGGACCTCAGTCGGTAGTCTTGTCATTACCATTGATGGTAGAGTTGGAGGCATTAAGATAAGAGAATTTGAGGAAGATCAGGGAGGAGCTGTTGCAGGATCCTGATAGTCACACAAGTTATGTTTTGAAAGAGGGATATATACTATACGATGGGAGGCTTGTGTTACCTCAAACCTCGAGATATATTTCCAAACTACTGCAAGAGTTTCATGGCAATGTGATATGAGGGCACTACTGAGTTCAAAAGACATATAGTCGACTTTTAGCAGAGTTATATTGGGTAGGGATGCGTTGCTATGTAGATAACGGGGTAGCGAAATGCGATGTGTGCCAAAGGCATAAGTACCTAGCCATGATGCCAGTAAGGTTACTACAACCCTTACCCTACCTGAGAGGGTGTGGGAGGATGCGACTATGAACTTCATCGAAGGGCTATCACAAACAGAAGGGTTTTCGGTGATCTTGGTAGTAGTGGACCGTCTGAGCAAGTATGCACATTTCATCCCTCCACAGCAGCCCTACATAGTAGACATAGTGGCTACTATTTTAATTGAAGAAGTAGTACGCTTGCATGGGTTCCCAAAAGCCATTGTATTAGACAAGGGAATAAGGTGTTCCTTAGCCACTTATAGAAGGAGCTATTTAGTTTACAGGGTACGGTATTGAAGTGAAGTACAACCCATCACCCTCTAACAGATAGCTAGATAGAAGTGGTCAACTGAAGTGTAGAAACCTAGTTGAGATGCTTTGTATCAGACACACCAAACAGTTGGGCTAGGCGGATTGCGTGGGCAGAATATTGGTACAGCACCTCTTATCACTTAGCAGCAAAGACCACTCCCTTCAGGAATTTCTATGGGAGAGACCCACCTCACTTGATTCATTATAAGTGCAGCACTACACCAGTGTCTAGTATAGAGCAGTACTTAGAGGAGAGGGATAGGATACTAACAGAGCTTTAGGACACTTGTTGAGAGCCCAACAAATCATGAAAAGAAAAGCGAATGGGAAAAGGCGAGAGGTAAATTTTGAACCAACAGATATGGTTTACTTAAAATTGAGGCTCTATGGACGGAGAATATTAACCAGAAGGAATGGAAAACTATCCCCATGGTATTTTGGGCCTTATGCGATCTTGGAACGCATGGGAGCAATAACCTGTCGATTAGGGCTACCACCATCCTTCGCTTTACACCCAGCCTTTCATGTATCACAGTTGAGGAAGGCGATAGGGGAACATACACCATCATCACTACCCCCAATTTTGACTGAGGACATGGAGGTTATGTTAGAACCCCTAAAAATAGCAGGTGTACGCAGAGGGGAGACAAGGACATAGGAGGTGCTACTCAAGTGGAAGGATCTGTCATAGCATGATGCCACTTGGGAGTCATATGAGACAATCAAGAGACAATTCTCAACCTTCCACATTGAGAATAAGGTGCATTTTGGGGAGGGTAGTATTGTTATGACCAGTCCAACAGGACCAATCCTATAGCCGGCCCAGCAGCAAGGGGGAGGACCAGCTACAAAGGGTGGAACATCAGGAATTTTGGCCCTCCTTGTGGGGCCTAGCAAGCTAATTATTCCATCTGCTAGGAGGAGGATTAAGGAAGGAATTAATGAAGGGAATTTGGGAATTTGAATTCAAAATAGGAAAGGAATTAATTAAGGCAAGAGATATTTTTTAGAGCTAAATTGGGGGGAAGAGTAGGGGCTTACATAGGACTTATTATTTTGTAGAGTTATATTTTGATTGAATTTTTCTGCTGTAGTTTTCCTGCGAGGGCTTCCTAGCGGCGTCTAGGTTGATTGGGAGAGACGATCTAGCTCTAATTATAGATCGCTTGTATCTTTTGTTTCTTGTTGAGTTATTAATCAAAATCAGCCAATTGTTCCTCCTAGATCTGTTGTTTTTGTTATTTTTCTGCAAATTTCCTATTGTTGCTCACTGAATTTGACCCCAAGGCGTATCAGATAATTGTTTGTGTAAGTTAAGTAACGTAGAAAAAATATATATTTGAGACAACTTTCAAGTTGACTCAAGCCAAACCAATTAATTTTTATAAAAATTCCAAATTCTAATGGAGATTATATATATATATATATATATATATATGCACAGATGTGTGAAGGAACACATATTTATGTGGGATATGAATTGAACAAATGTCAGTGAGCCATCCTCAGGTTGAAGAAAATGGATTTGGATTTAAATCATTTAAAGTTTGAGCAACTATAGAGTGAGTTCTAAGTTTCACACATAATTGTCAACCATGAACAAATCATATATCTTCCAATCCTTTATGATTGAAACTAGTCAAATACACTTTCAACACCACATGCTTGGATCACTGAAACTCAAAGAAGCCTCCTTTATAAACATATACACCTACCAGCTCCTCTTGTCAAAGCAAACAACTCGCTGCCTGGCAGCTCGGCACCACCTGCACTGTCATCCCTATATGCAGCAGTCAACTCCCAATTTGGGTGACTAAAGTCTAAAAATTGTACCCTTTCTGAGAGTCGCCGTCATTCTGGTACAGACTGTGAAATGTTGCAGTTTTGCGGAAAAAAGTGGACTGATTTAAGTAGTGTAAGAAATGAGGGACATAAATCAACCTGCCCATAATTTTTAGTTGTTATATCTGAGATTCCAAATATATATGAATATTTTTTAAACATAATGACACTAAATACTTCAATATAAGAATTCATTAACTTCACTATGTTCTTTTCACATTTTCTCTGAGTATTTTGTCACCAACCTACATATCATAATTCAAAGTGACATCCATAACGGATAAGACTTGTTTTTCTTAGTCATACTCTTAACTCAGGAAATAAAAAACAATTAGTCAAAAAAATAATAATAAACAGAGAATCTATCTTATCTAGCAGTATGAAATTAACAGCCTTATATAGTAATTAGACAAAAAGATTGGTAGCAACAATATTCCATGGTGATCATGACTCTATAAATCTGCAGTACATCAGACTCACTCCAATATAAGAATGGGGAGGGATTTACATACGGGGATTTCCATTTGCATTGTAAAGAAAGTTATTCCGCATATTAAATTCATGATATTCAAGCCACTAAAAAAAAACATGCTAATCATTGCTACAGGCCTGCAACATAAGCCTACAAAAGCCAACGACATCAAATCCAAAAAATTTGGCTAAATTAGAAGGCTTGAAAGACCTTTAAAAACAAGTTGACTCCGCCACAACACTATTAATTTTTTCTGGGGATACAAGTCATAGATGCACAGGGAGCAATATGATTTAAATCACAAAAGTAGGGGCAGTTTGTAGAAAGATAAGCCAAATGTTACACAGCAAGAAAACATAATATGGATGCTAGTATCATAAAGCTGACCTGATGTCCTTGAAAGGTCTACCTTTAGCATCAACATAGGCTTCATTTATTTTTAATAAGCTATCTAAGCTTTCTTTCTCTTCAACAACACCAAACACCTAGATCAATTAAGTGGAGAATGTACATTGATCGAGGTAAAACTCTGACAAAACAGAACAAACAAAGCTAGCTACAAGTAGTCTTACCGTGTGCTTTCCATCAAGGTAGTCTATGTCATCTCGCAGTGTAATGTAAAACTGGCACAAAGTTGTTGGAAATTACAATTAAGTGATGACAAAAGCAAATAATCATGTGTTGCAGCAAAAAGATTTTTCAGTGCAACAGAACATGTAGGATAGAAGAAATTGGAAAGCATAATTTCAATGCAAAGCCATTCTAGAGTGGCAATATTTATTTGACATAAAATATTACGCATAAGGGTTGCCGACTACAATCAACTTTATATCCTAACAGGCCGCTTTGTTCTGAAAGCCATTGGCTTTACCAGCATTAACCAATTTCAATAATTATTGAAGGATCATGAGACTCACTAGTAAATCAATCTTAGTAGGGATCTGATAACATGGCTTAAGGATTCTACCATTGGATCTATCCTCCTATGGTCCTTAGATTGCAATCTATGTAACTTGTCTTCCTATTCTAGCCGCTAGTCCCTCTTGGGTATTTTCCTTTCTCTATAAATAACTTTAATTTATTTCCATTGTAAGCCTTTTGGAGAAGTTGATGAATACTTCAACACTTTGTACATAAACAAGTAATAAAATTCAAAAGAATGTTTTCAACTTTTATACTTTTTACACAGTATCAAAGTGAGGTTAGGGTTTTCTTCTTAAAACCTTTGTTCTTTCTTATTTCTCTCATATCGTCGAGATTCTTTTTTATCTTCATTATGGCTAGTTTCTTTAACTTTTCTTCCAAGGAGTCAACCATCATAAACGGTGGAAATCAAACTAAAGGAGAACTCTAGGGGCTACAATCCTCATATTGCCTAAATGGGAGAAATTATTTAAAATTCCCAAATTATGAAGACCTTTTTAAAAGGAAAGAGAATGATCTATTATAATCTTATGAATCCTCATCAAAAGACAAAAAAATAAAAAAAGTACTTTTGGGTGAAGCAGGTACCACAATCATGATATGGTTGTGGAATAACATGTTGGCATAAATCAATGGGTCATATATGTTTCTCTCAATCGCAAAAGGAAGTTTGAAATGTTATCAAAAAAAAGTAAGCAAAGGTGAAGGATGATGCCCTCACCTATGAGATTAAAATTAAAATTTCAACGACCAACTAAGAAAACATTTATGTTATTAAGCACTTTAATGCAATGAAGTTTTTATTAGCTTGAGCTAAATTATTATTAATATCTCAAGATGACATGGTTCAATGATGCAACAATTCATAAGTAATTTGCATGAAGAGAAATGGTGTTTGAGTTCCTTGAAATACTCAATAATGACTTCAGCCAAGTTCATATCCAAATCTTTAGTAGAGAAAATCTATCATAATTAAATGAGATTTTTTTTCTCTCGTACGAACTCAAGAAGGAAGGACGGTAATATTCAACACTCCGATATCCAAAATATCTACCATGACAATCACCAAACCCTAAGGAAAGGGACTTAATGTTACAAGCTCTTTCCACAAAAAAGGTCAAAAGCTTTCTTCCAAAAGCAATCTATGGTGCAACTACTGCAAGAGGAAAAGACAAAAAAAAAAAAAACTACTAAAAACTCCATGGAAAGCCCAAAGCTATGGTGGAAATTAAGAAGATCACCAAAAAAATCAGGCCTATTTTGTGGAATTACAATGGGCTCAACTAAAAAAATGACAAACTCAGGAACTTCCTTACTATTTAGAAAAATCATCTATATCCTGCTATCTCACTTAAAATGATATAACCTCTAACTCTTATGTTTTTAATACCTTAAATAATTTTCCTCCTAAATAAGTTTTATACTTAGGAACCATTGATCACATGACCAACTTTACCAACCTTTTTCAAACCTACAAATTCTGTCCTAGCAATTCTAAAAATAAAAGTTGCCGATAGTTCTTTAACAACTATTACAGGTCAAGAAAATAATTTAAATCTCTTTACATTTACACTCAGTAATATACTAAATGTTTTTTTCATCTAACAATAAATTTTCTATCAATCCATAAAAAATTAAAAACCACAACTACAAGGTAACTTTTTTTACTAAGCATTATGTATTTCAGAACCTCACTAGAGTGAAGATGATCAGACAAGGTAGAGAAAAAAATATGTTATATCTTCTTGAAAATGAAAATCACTTATCATGTTCTTTAATTTTCACCCGCATCATAAACATAGCCTGGAAACATAATTATATGTTAGGGCATTTCTCTTTCAAAACACTATAATGTTTGTCTTATTCTCTTTTTTTAGTATAAAGATGAAAATGTTTCATTGTGAGACTTGTAAAATTATCAAACATTATTGAGTTATTTTTTCTAAAAGTGATTATGGAACCTTTGCTCCTTTTCTTATTGTTTGCTTTAACATTTTGAGATCATTCAAAATCCCTAATATTTTTGGAGCTACAATATTTATCACCTTTATTAATAATTGCACATAAATTATATGGGTGTATACTATCAAGCAAAAATATGATGTTAGCATTATTCTTCTCAATTTTGCTATTATGATATATAAATTCTTCATACCAATGTCAAGGTATCAGACTAATAATGCTAGTGATTATTTTAATTACACATTATCGTCTTTCTTTAAAAAAATGTATCATCCACCAATTCTCCTATCCTGGCACTCCCAAACAAAATAGAGTGGCAGAAATAAAAATCTATATTTTATGAAAGTTGCCAGGAATTTTTTTTTAGAATCAAGTTTCAAAAAAAATATTGTGGAGAAACAACTCTGACTACCACATATATAATCAATAGAATACCTGCAAGTGTTATTGAATTCAAAATTCTTATAAATTATCTATGTGAAGTCTCCCCCCACAAATAATTTGATGCGACTTGGAAGAAAAAAAACAAATTATAAGAAGAAATTGAAGGAACATAAGTATGGGGGCTGATTTATGATTCTTCTAACAATAATGAAAGATACAATTGATCTACTATTCGAGAGGTAGATCGGCTTTCTCACAAACCCTAGCCGCTGCCAAGGTTTAAAATTGCGTAAATAAGCCTCGAGGCGGTGTGAGGTAAAGCCTCACGGAAATGCGAAATTAAGTATTCTAGTAGGTAAATAACAGTAAGAGTATGATACAATAAAAACATCTAAATGAGAAGTGAACTTAGTGGAAAAAATAAAATAGATGCAATATATGCATCTCATAGCATAATTCAAAGTACAAAACTATAAATTGAAGTCTATCAGAACTCCAAAAATACAAATAAGAAAGAACATCTAAAATTCAATCATATCCCATCACTAAATGGGTCTTCAGTAGAGACACGTTCATCTTCAATTGTATCTATGAATGTCAAATCTTCATCATTTTTAATCTTACCCACTTTTCTCTTTCATGTTCAATAAGAATGATTAGTGTGTTGTTAATTATATATATTTTAAATGTAATACACATAAAAAATTATGAGATATCTTTGTTTGCTTTAGGGGTGTCAATTTTTGACACGACCTGAACCCGACTTGGAAAAATTTGGGTTAGGGTCAACCAGGACCCGAAACGGGTCGGGTTCGGGTTCAACAAATCAATCCATTTTAAAAACCGGGTCGGGTTCGGGTTGACCCAGCAACCCGAAATTGATCTGAAATTAACATGAAAACTCGTATTTGACCCTAAAATCCGAGATTGACCCATTTTTTACCCGAAAATCGAAGATTGACCTGATTTTTGACCTGAAAACTAGCAATTTTGGGTCAACCCCAAGTCATTCGTGTCGGGTCGGGTTGACACAGACCCAAATTGGGTCGGATTCAGGTCCGAAAACCTGACCCGTTTTTAAAAATGGGTCAGGTTCGGGTTGACAAGAATAGTGTCGCGTCAATTCCGATTTCGACTCGAACCCAACCCGTTGACCCGAATTGACACCCCTAGTTTGCTTGTTGTGCTGCAGTACTAGTGGATGTGTGTGGTGTGATACTAGTGGATGTGACCGCTTGATCTGCTTCGCCCCTCAAGATATCCACACGTAAATCCTCTAGCTGTAGGTCTGATAATGACAAATATGTCTCATTATCTACGAACCAGTCATTATCAAATGCCACACCATCACACACCAAAGGGTCCTCATCATCCTTCAACCCCTTGTTCCTCAACCTCTTATCTCTCAACCTTTTGTTGTGCATAATATACATCAATGTTTAAAATTGTGTATTCGGGTATTGAGGGTCCATATCCTCGCATCCTAGCTTCAGAGGGTGTAGGACCTTGGAAAATAACCTCCATATCCTCAAAACCCTGCCCAAATTTGATCATGTCCCCTGGAGCAAAGCGGGATTGATCAAATGACAACTGTAACTGATCACCAAACTTGAAAATCAGTCTGCCTTCCATTCCTGCTCTACTGAATTCTCAAACAACTGAATTTCAACAGATATCCTGAAAATCAAAATTCCTTAATCAATCTTTCTGTTGCATCTTTTTTTCTATTCCAATTATCATGCCATCAACTAATCACTGCACTTTTTCTGGGTTTTCTGACCACTGACTTGAATCACTGACCACCCACAACTGTGACTCGGATTTTGACGAATGATGATAAAAACGGATAAATTTTGGAAGGTCACACCATTTGATACTGTTTGGTTGTAAGTTTTATACAAACACAACAATTATGATGTGAGAGGGAGTTTGAAATTGAATGTTAGGTAATGCTAAAGTTTTATTTGAAAATGATTGGTTTGGAAAAGACCTTTAGGGAGTCAGATCCTAAAGGCTTTGTTTATATTCTTTTGAACCCTTCTAGAAGTCATTTGAGAACTTCTACATGGGCTTAAAAGACCATTAACAAAGAAGGCATTTATTGTCTTATGCTCCAAAAATGAAGGAACTCAGACTTCGACTCTGAATTTGTTTGTATCCTTTTAGGCCCCTCTAAAGATCATTTGGGTGCCTCTATATGGGCTTTGAAGGCTACTACCAAAGGAAACATTGTTGGTTTTGTGTTTCCAACAAATGTAGAGAGGAAACTTAGACTTTGGCTCTAAGTTTTGCATGTATCCTTTTAGGCCCTTCTAGAGGTCATTTGGGCACCTCTATATGGGCTTTGAAGGCTACTAGCAAAGGAAACATTGTTGGTTTTGTGTTTCCAACAAATGTAGAGAGGAAACTTAGACTTTGGTTCTAAGTTTTGGAAAGGTCCCTTTGAACATAATGATGTTCAAAGAGCTCAAAGGGAGGTATGCATTCTTCTAGCTTGGAGTCTTGGAAGAATAAGTAGGTCTCCTTAAATTTGGATTGTAAAATGTGAGAGAGAGGTAATGCAACCTAGATGTTGCAAGATTGAAAGAGATCATTTAAACTTTTGGTGCTCAAATGAATTTCTCCATTCACTTAATTTAGGTTAAGTGAAAGGATGAGGTAGACTAGGATTTAGATCCCAAGTCCAAATGAGATTTTCATTTGTTAGTTTTATGTTTAAACAAATGAAAAGGAAGAACTTGGAAATTGGTTCTAAGCTCAAGGATCTCATGTGACAGTAGATGGAAGTTTTGGAAAGCTTCAAGTTGATACACATGAAAGAAGAAATGATGTTGGGTTGTTGATTTTTGTCTCAACAAATGAGAGAAGTGAATTACTTGGAGTTTGGTTCCAAGCTTCTAATGGTTCTTGCAACATCTTTGGAGCTTTAGGGAAGCTCCAAGTGTTATGCAAAAAGAGATGATTTATAGTTTGGAACTACAAATCAAGAGACAAATCATCGAGTTTTTGTGCTCAATGATGCAAGGCCTTCTTCCTATGCTAGGTTAGGAAAATGTCATAGGCTAAGGTCATAATCCCAAGCCTAAGGAGAAAACTCATCCGTTGATTTTGTGTCTCAAAGAATGATAGAAGGAACCTTGAATTTGGATCTAAGCCCCAAAAAAAGATTTCATATAATGGCATGCTAGAATTTTTTTTTTAGAGAATTCTAAGTCATCATATGAAAAGAAGGGATGGGTGATTATTTGTTGGTTTTGTGTCAACAAATAAAGGATAGGTAACTTAGAGTTTAATCCTAAGGCCTCACACCTCACGAAATGATACTATTTTGAGAGCTTTGTACTCATTTAATATGATGAAAAGAGAATATCGTTTATTGATTTTGTATCAACAAACTACCAAGTATGAACCTAGGATTTTGGATCCTATGTTAACATGGTTCACGCAGTAAAGTGCTTGAAACTTCGGGACGTTCCAAACTCTTATTCATAAGGAGAGGGAAACTCTCTTCGAATTTTTATTGCGTCCTCCCACCTGACGTAGAGATACGTCCTCCCACCACTAAAAAATTGGATTTTTGCTCCGTATTGCTAGCTATTATTTGGTATTAACGAAAAATATCATCATGTGAAGACCAATACCGAGCTATACCGAGCAATACCGAGCTATACCGAGCAATACAAAAAAATACCTAGTTTTTCCTAGAAAAAATTCGGTATTGCTCGGTATAGCTCGGTATTGCTCGGTATAGCTCGGTATAACTCGTTATTGGTCTTCACATGATGATATTCTTCGTTAATACCAAATAATAGCTAGCAATACCGAGCAAAAATCGAGTTTTTTATCGGTGGGAGGACGTATCTCTACGTCAGGTGGGAGGATGCAATAAAAATTCCTACTAGAGAGCTCCCAATGCATTGAAAGAAGGTTCCTAAATCACTTTTGGCATGATTAGGAAATTGGGCATGAGGGATCATTTGTTACTTTCATATCATAACAAATGAAGGTTCGACTTAAGATTTGGTCTTACAGTCTTAAATAGCCCATATAATAGAATATTTTGAGTTTAGAGAGGCTCCAAAGCTATTATGGATGATGCTTATTGGCACTCATGCAACATAGAACTTAGGACTTTGAGGAAGTTCCAAGTGTCATATTTGCAAGGGGACATGCATGAGAAAGGAAATTTCTTCATCATTTCATGAACGTGAGATATTCAATGAAAGAAGGGATTGATTTCTAAAGCTTTGAAAGGTTTTCTAAATCAATTTTGATATGATCTAGAGGACTTAAAAGATCTTACGGATGCCCTAAAGATGGATTTGATAAGCTCTATCAAGAAACCTAAGAATATGCATGTGAAGTTCGCCATTTTTTTGTTTGAGATGTTTGATCGTTTCAATTGCTAATTATTAACCAACTTGCAAACTTCATCGAATATGTTTATCAACTTAACCCCATACTCGTTTCATAAGTATTTGGAGATTTGATAAGCATATTAGTAAGTTTGCAAATCTTTAAATGCATAGCAATATAAAACATTTGCTTCTATCCTTATTTTGCAAGATATTGTATACAAACTTAATCAATTATGCTCTCTTTGTGGGATTTCAACATAAGCCTGGAAAGGTTAATGTGCAATCTCACAACATGAGAGGCTCACCAAATTGATTAAATTTGCCTCCAAACATTCGCAAAGCATCCCAAAAATTTACAAGCTTCATCACATAAAGGAACTTTGCATTTACAAATTATTTTTGCAATCTAAGCTTTGAAATAAAGATGCACATAATCAAATAAATTGAAGCTTGCAAATTTTCTTCTACTTTGATGTGTTAGAAGCATGGGCAAACATCTCTAGTCTTAGAGATTTCATAAGTTGGAGTGTTCATTTGCTATCATCTCCATGAGTTTCACAAAACACCCAAAATAGATTTCTAAAAGCTTTACCAATCCTAGGATTTGCAACATGAATCTTTGGAGATTCGTGTGAAATCCTACAAGAAGTGTGCCATGGATTTAAAATCCGTCTAAAAATACATTTTGTGCATTCATGAAAGCCATGGAGAATATACAAGTCAGCAAATATGAAATCCCAAATTTTGTGTAAATTTCGTTGTGTCATTCAATGAAATGGGGAAAACATGCCTCATGATGCAAAGAAATCTACATCTCAACATCCATTTGGGAAGAGAGAAAGTCACATAGCCTATGGTTATTGGTAGGTGAAGGTTTGGAAAACAACATGAATGCTAAAACATACAGTTGAGAAGCATTAGACACAAATCTAACACTCCTACACGCATTAACATCCTCTACGGATTCTCACATGAGAACCAACAACGGAAAACAACCAAATTTTCGCTGTTTTGCAAAGATGACAGCCGTCAAAGGATTTTGGGGAACCAAAAATCAAAGTTTCTAAGGACCTAAAGCTTTGGATCGTCAATCACATGTCATTGGCTATGGAGCCTTAAGGTTTTGCCTAAGTTTTAAAGATTTTACCACACCCGGTCTGTCCAAGCGCTCCGATTTTCTGTCCAAGCTACTGTCCAAGCTCCAATCCAAGTTCTAGCTGCTGTCCAAGCTCCGCTCCAAGCTCCAAGTCGCTGTCCAAGAAGTTCCAAAGGTCGCCGCTGCTGTCCAAGGCGATTTGAAGGCCCCAAATCATTGTTTGGGAGATTTAGGAACCTTCGTTTGCTGTTTGGAAGTCTCCAACAGCTTTTTTTGTCGCCTCAAAGTCACAGGAGTCGAAAGAAGGAGGAGGAGAAACCACTGCAGCGAAAATAGAGCCTTCCTTGCGTCGATCCAGGCGGAGTCGAGGCGTTCGGGTCACCCAGGTCCAGCGAAAGAAAGAGCTGGAGCTCCTAACAGGTCTGGACGAGATCCTAGATGGGCTCGGACGAAGCAGTCGCACGCGAGAGGGAGGCCGGACGGGACTTTCGAACGCAAGGAGTGCAAACAAGGGCTTCAGCGTGGACTGGGGTTCCTCCTGGTGGAGTCGCATGAAGGAGAACAATCGCCTGGTGGAGTCGCAAGAAGGGAGCTCTCCGCCTCTTCTCTCTCACTCGCTCTCTCTGTGTGTGTCGGGACGGAAGAAGGAAAGCCACGGGAGAGCCGAATGCCGCTCCCTTTTGATCTTCCGCTGCTTATGGGACGGAGACGCCCATCCCTACTCGAGCATTCGCCGCAAAATGAGACTTTTGCCGCAGGAGATAAGAGATCTCCGCGATCTCTCTGCTGTAGCCGCCCGCGGGAATCGAAGTTTGACGAGTAACTAACGGCCGCAAAATTTGAAAATCAAGCAAATCTTAGCCGTTCATTTCAATTTCAGATTTGGCTATTTGATTTAGCCTAAATCAATTAATTATGGCTGAAATTGAGTCTAAACTGGACTCGACTCAAACCGATTTGGGTCCGATCAAGTTAATTTTATGAAATTAAACTTGAATTGACGCCGAATGGTGTCGAAATGCGTCGAATTGAGCTCGACGATGCTCGACGAGGTTTGATTTGAATTGATTTGCTTTTAATTAAATTAAATCGAATTTGATTTGACCAAAACAAATTTAATTTAATCAAATGGGGTCTAATTTGAGTCGACTTTGCCTCGACGACTTTGACCAAATCAACTCTAATTTAATCCTTCCTACTTCCCTCCCAAATCTGAATTCAAATCAAACCGCTTTCCCTAAATAAAATCTTTCCTAATTCAAATCAACACTTTTTCCCTAAATAAAACATTTCCTAATCTAAAACAACACTATTTTCCTAAATTAAAACCTTCCTAAATAGCTCCTCCTTGATTCCTCCTTACATAATGAATAATAGATCCCCTAGGCCCCATAAGGGGAGCCGAACTTCCCCTCCTGCTGCCCCTGGTTCCGCCCAGCCACATGGCAAGTTCGTCATGGGTTGGTTGTATCAATACTCCCCCCCCCCAAAAAAAAACAAAAAGAAACACCTAGTCCCCTCAAGGTGGAAGGATGAGAGCTACCTCCTGATCATCTCATATGGCTCCCATGTGGCTTTCATACTTCGACAAATCCTTCAACTTGATTAGTAACTCCTATGCTTCTATTTTTCCTTGGCGCACCCTTTCTACTTCTAAGGGTTACAAAAGGACCACCATGTCTTCTATCAAAGTCGGGGATAGTGAAGATGGCATGATTTACTATCGCATGCCTCAGCTATGATACATGACGTACTGGATGCAATGCTGACAAAAGTGGTAATCCTAGTTGATAGGCCACTGCTCCAATGTGTTCCAAAACCTCATAAGGTCCAAAGTATCGTGAGGACTATTTTTAATTCCTCATCCTGGTTAGTGTCTTCTACCGGTAGGCCTCAGCTTCAAATAAACCATATCTCCTAGCTCGAACTGTATTTCTATTGTGCTCATCAGCCTTCCTCATCAGGATTTGTTCAGCCCTAAACAGATGTCCCTTGAGCTCTACTAATATCATGTCCTTCTCTAAGTACTGATCTACACTAGATATTGATGTAGTGTTATACCCATAATATATCAAATGATGTGGATCTCTCTCATAGAGAATCTTGAAAGGAGTGATTTGTGTTGTTGAATGGTACAAAGTGTTGTACCAATACTCAGCCCTAGCAATCCACTTTACCCATCTCTTCAGCGTATCTGATATAAAGCATAACAAATAGGTCTCAACGCTTCTATTGACCACCTTTGTTTGGCCATTTGTTTGGGAATGATATGTTGAGATCCTCTTCAGGACTGTACCCTATAAATGGAATAGCTCATTGCAAAAATAACTGAGGAACACCTTGTCACTATCAGACACAATGAATCCTGAAATCCATGAAAGCGCACCACCTCCCGTATGAAATCAGTAGTCATAGAGACCATGGTGTAAGGGTGCTTTAGAGGGATGAAGTTTGCATACTTGTTCAGACAATCCACTACTATTAGTATCATAGAAAATCCCTCCAAATGCAGCAAACTCTTGATAAATTCCATTGTCACTTCCTCCCACATTCTTTTCGGCAGAGTTAGAGGTTGAAGTAATCCTCCTGGTATCATGGCCAAGTACATGTGTCACCAACACATATCACATATTGCCACCTAGTCCTCTACATCTCAACACATTCCTACCCAGTATGATTTTGCAGACAGACGACTGTAGGTTTTCTAAACTCCTGAGTGCCCTCCAACTACACTCTGCATACGTCTCCACCACATATGGTCTGCTAAATCAAGAAATGCTAATACTGGCACGCTGGCCATGGCTTTGTTCAGCTGCTCCAAGGCATATGTTGTTGCTTCCCCCCAATTGAAATCGTCGTTCTTCAGCTGCTTAGTCAGTAACCATGCTATCATGCCATTCCCTCGCACAAACTTCTAGTAGTACCTGATAAGACCTAAGAATCCTCTAAACTCCTTCAAGTTCTTAGGTAAAGTCCAATCCAACATATCCTCAATCTTAAACTAGTCTCCTGCTACCCCTTCTCTACTCACCACGTGTCTTAAGTACTCCACATCTGGCTGTGCAAAGGCACATTTCTTCATGTTGTCATACAGTTGATGCTCCCTTAAAGTCTTCAGTAGAATCCTCAGATGACCCACATGCTCTGCCTTCGTATGACAACAAATCAGGATGTTGTTAAAAAATACCAAGACAAACTTCCTGAGGTAGGATTGAAAAACCAGGTTGACGGGGGACTAAAAAGTGGCTGGAGCACTGGTAAGGGCGAAAGGCATTACAAAAAATCGCAGTGACCCTCATGAGTCCTAAAAGCTGTCTTGTGCACAACCCCCAACTTCATTTTGATCTAGTAATACTCCTACTCTAGGTTAATCTTCGAAAAGATGATCGCCCCAAACAATTCATCCAGTAGCTCATCAATCACGAGTATAGAAAACTTGTCCAACATAGTTATCTTGCTTAGGGTCCTATACCCAGCGCCAAACCTTCTTTTCACTAGTAAAACTGGGTTGAAAAAGGGGCTCACACTTGGCCTGATAATCCCTGCCTCAAGCATTTCTCTAATGAGCCTTTATTTCTCATCCTTACGGTCGGACACTGATAAGAGAAGCTCCTTCCTTCAAGATAATAGCGTGCTCGTGCTCCTTGGGTGGTGGTAACCCGCTAGGCCGCTGAAAAACCTCAGGGAACTACTACAAAAGCTGGTGTACACACTCAGGGACCTCGACTCAGCGCCAAACCTTCTTTTCACCAGTAAAACTGGGTTGAAAAAGGGGCTCACACCGGGCCTGATAATCCCTGCCTCAAGCATTTCTCTAATGAGCCTTTATTTCTCATCCTTACGGTCGGACACTGATAGGAGAAGCTCCTTCCTTCAAGGTAATAGCGTGCTCGTGCTCCTTGGTGGTGGTAACCCGCTAGGCCGCTGAAAAACCTCAGGGAACTACTACAGAAGCTGATGTACACACTCAGGGACCTCGACCGGCTCCGAATCTCGGACCTCCTCCAAGCTTTGCAGTTCCACAAAGTAACCTAGCCCTACATCCTATATCGTCTTGACCATGGTTTTGAGTGAAACAGTGGTTCTGCACAGGCTGGCATCTTCTCGCAGCACCAGTCTCTTCCCCTCCACCTGAATCTCCATAGTTAAAGATTTTTCAATCCACCTTTGTCTCCCCAATCATCCGTAACAACTTCATCACTAGGATCAAATCAATGGTCCTCAAATCCGAGGAAAAAAAATCCTCCACTATATGTAGGCCCTAGAGTGTCAGCACCAACCCCTGCAAATCTCCCTACTCTTCTCCACCTTCCCTATCCCCATCATGACTTCAAAGCTCCCCGTATCCACAAACTTCAATTCCAACTGATCCACAACCTAATTTGAGATGAAGTTGTGAGTATCCCTACTATCCACCACCCACCACTAGCCGCTCCATCCCTGATGTATTCCATCATTTTCATGGTGTGATTTGGAGTAAATCCCACCATTGAGTTATGGGGAATTTTTGCCAAATTAAGTTGTAGGTGCTCTCCTCTCGCTTCTACTTCCTCCACTAACTCCTCGTTGTCGGTCTCCTCTTCAAAAATCATAAGGGCCTAGAGTGTGTGGTCTTTGCACCGATGGCCAGGTATATACTTTTCATCACATTGAAAGCACAAACCCTTCGCTCTCTTATCCTGCACCTCTGCCTCTGTGAGGCACTTGAAGTTGGCCCCGGTGCAAACTCTCCCATTCTTCTCCCTCGATGCCTCCCGTTGAAATGACACTGTCTGAGTCCTCAGTGTTATGAAGTCGAGACACTCCTGTAGGATCCTCCCATGACTCTGCTCCTACTGGTCCTCTCCATCTGTATCTGATCCTCCACCATCTGGGCTAGCTCCATCGTCTTTCTCAACCCCCTCAGCCTCAACAATTAGAGATCTACCTTATGTCAGGCTTTAGGCCCTTTACAAAATTTTCCACCAACACCACCTTTGAAATCCCTCTCAATTTCCCCAACAGCAACTCAAATATCTCCCTATACGCCATGATGATCCCCTCCTGAGTTAAGGCAAAGAATTGCTCATGTAGGTCTCCTTTATGAATGGCTCGAAAACCCTCAAACAAGCAAAATCCTTAAACTCATCCCAAAAGTGAATCGGATATCTAGCCTTCCTCCATCGAAACCAAGCTAGGGCTTTCCCCTCAAGACATAGCCCTATAGCTGTAAGTTTCTCCTCCTCATTCAACTCATTCACCTCGAAATACCCTATGATGCACCGACACTTCTCCTCAAAGAGGCATGCAGTGTCCGACATGACATGCATCCGATACGCCTCGACACGTGTCAGACATGCTGAAAACATGGGATAATTAAAAAATATATTAAATGAAAATTGGACACACATCTTAAATATTTTAAGATTTTTTTTAAAATATAATTTCTTGAATTTAAAATTTTTATTTATTTAAAATTAAAAAAAAAATATTTTACATTTCTTATCCACAACACCAAATCAATCGTCGGTATTCAATATCCCATTCATCAAATATTTTCATTTTCACTTCTTTTTGGAGGGTCGCGACTTTGGTTTCACAACAATGCCTGATGTGATCTCAACATTGAAGTATGATGTTGTTATAACATCGACATTTCAAAACCATCTCAACATCAAAGTCTTTGTGAGGGACCAAAATTATCTCTCAACTCTTTGTGAGGGACCAAAATGATCCTAACTCTTTTGAATGACCAATTTGGTACCTCAACCCTTTAAAATTGGATTTTTTTTAATCCTAATACCTAATATTGGAGTTAATATCGTTAAATGTAAGAGTGTTTTGTTCAATTTTTAATTAAAAATTTAATAAATATAATTTTTCTAAACTTTTTATTAAGTATTTTTTTAATTAAAAAATTAATAATACTTTTGGTTTTAATTCAAAAATTTTAAACATATTTTATAAAATATGATTGGTAAAAATATGTGTTACTAAGATAAAATAACATCTATTTGTATTTGATTTCTCTAAATCAATAAATATCGTATTTTCTAAAATATGATAAATTTTTTTAAATTAAAACTAAAATTATTATTATTTTTTATTAAAAAAATGTTTGATAATTTTTAAAATATATATATAATTATTTGAAAATTATATTTAATAAATGTTAAATTAAAACTAACCAAAATACCCTTATATTTAACACCTTTAACTCCAACATTAGATGTTTGGACCAAAAAGATCCCATTTTAAAGAATTGGGGGACCAAATTAGTCTCTAAAAAGAATTAGGGATTATTTTGGTCCCTCACAAAGAGTTGATGGATCATTTTGATCCTTTTTTCTTTTTATTTCATATCCACAACCCCAAATCAATCGTCCGCACTCAATATCACATTCATCAAATATTTCCATTTTCATTTATCTTTGGTAGGTCGCAGCTTTGGTTTCACAACAATACCCGATGTTATCTCAACATCGAAGTTTAAAGTTGTTACAACATCGACATTTCAAAACCATCTCAACATTAAAATCTGACACTATCTTGACATTGATGCATAATGCTAGCAACATCTACACCCACAATTTGACGGCTTATCTTTGTTCGACGCCCTTTAAACATCGACGACCAACGCCCTTTCAGCATTGACGACAAACGACTTGTTGACATCGACGCTCGATACTTACTGTATAACATTGATGCTAGACTCTCGACAGCATTATTATCTCCACTTTCGATGCTTGATACACAACATTAACGCTTCACTCTCGAAATCCTAATATTAACTATTTTAAGCACAAATTTTAGTTAAATGACTTAATATTTCTAAATTATTTTTAATGTTATGCTTATTTAATTTTATACACTATTTTTAAAATATAAAAATTATAATATCGTGTCCAACACGTGTCTGAGTTCAATATTTTAATTAATTAACTATTGTGTCGTGTCGTTATGTTTGTGTATAAGCATCATAGGAAATATCTCTCCACCCAATACACCCACCCATGAGCATCCTCCACTTCAAATATAGGCATCTTAATCTTACACGCCCTATCATCTCCACTCCAACTTCCTCTCCCTCCAAAGGTTCCCCCCATATCTCGAGGGTGGGAATCTCACCTTTCTTCCATCCTCCTCACGTGACCCAATCCCCATGGCTCAACTCGACCCCCTCCATCTTTGGTTGACCACTCCCCTTGCCCGAAACACCTCCCATAGTGGTCAACCACAATACCACCTTCACCACAAAATTTCCCCCTTGTTGTCCCCAATCCGGAAATCCTGATCCACCCTTATTAGAGCCCTAAGAGGTGGCTCTTGATGAAAGAAACTCTCCTCATCGAACTCCTCTCGTCCGATCTCCTTTCTCTTAGATTCGGCCAAGGGAATTTTGGTTAAATCTTAGTTAGGGTTAGCAATCGAAACCACCAGTGAAATTTTGGATTGCATCTCCATGAACTTCCTCATCATCTCCTCCAACCCTCCAAATCGGCTCTCCATCCAATTCTTCATGGTTGAAACCTTCTTTCGATGGTTGAGAACTTCTCCTTCATCATAAATTTGATTTTCTCTACTTCATCTTCCAACACATTCATCTTCTTTGTTGCCATCTCTCCAAAACCTCGCTTTAATATCAATTTGATGCGACTTGGAAGCAAAAACAACAAATTAGATAAGAAGAAATTGTATTAACACATGTACGGGGGCTGATTTATGATTACTCTAACAATAACGAAATATACAATTGATCTACTAGCTCCCAAATGTGTCTTTATTGGATATTTCTCCAGTTAAAAAGGATATAAATGTTAACATCCTACTATCAAAAAATTCTTTCAAAAGGTGTCACCTTTGATGATAAACAAAAAATTTCAATCAAACACATCTTCAAGAGGAAAACTCTCAATTGGATGGTAAATTTGATGAAATCTCTATCTTTCATCTTAATATTCCTACAACACAAGCTCAAAAAAATTCAAATAGCATACGCCTTTAAGTTTATACAAGAAGGAATAAGCATATCAAAAATCTCCAGCAAGGTCAAAACTCAAAATCATTACAAGGTAACAATGATCAATCTATAACTACATATACTCCTCTATATCCCATCTCCTAATACACATCTTTTCAAATACTTTCTCCAGCTCATAAAGCCTTCCTTACAGATATTAGCTCTAATTTTATTAAAATATCAATAACTTTATTTGAGGTACTTAAAAAACACGAATTGAAAGGTTGTCATTAGAGATGAGATAAATAGTCTTAAATAAATCACACTTGGGAGATTGTTGACAACCAAAAGGAAATAAAATGTATAATGCAAATGATTTTTTTTTTGGGTAAAATATAGAGCAGATATAAGCCTATAATGGTATAAAGCGATACTAATAATAAAATTACATACTCAAGTCTATAATGTTTTTATCGGCGTATTAGTAAAACTGAAGTTAGAGAGGCTTTAAAGAAAATGAAGGGTGGAAAAGGTGTTGGACCTGATGATATTCCAATAGAGGTGTGGAAATGCTTAGGAGATGAAGGAATTTCATGGCTTACTAAACTTTTTAGTACTATTTTGAAGACTAAAAAGATGCCAGATGAGTGGAGAATGAGTGTGTTAATTCATATTTTTAAGAATAAAGGTGATGCACAAGATTGTGCGAATTATAGAGGTATTAAGTTAATGTGTCATACTTTAAAACTATGGAAGCGAGTTATGGAGCATAGGTTGCGGCGTGATACTGATGTTTCTCAAAATCAATTTGGATTCATGCCGAGTAGGTCGACTATGGAAGCCATACATTTATTAAGAGGTTTGATGGAGAAATATAGAGAAAATAAGGATGATCTACATATGATATTTATTGATTTAGAAAAAGCATATGATAAAGTTCCAAGAGAAGTGCTATGGAGAGTTCTTGAAAAGAAAGGAGTCAATAATGCTTATATTTAAATCATTAAAGATATGTATGCAGGGGCTATTACTTGTGTTCAAACACAAGGTGGATTGACCAAGTATTTCCCTATTTCGGTTGGGTTACATCAAGGATCAGCCTTAAGCCCATATCTTTTTGCTTTAGTCATGGATGTTCTCACTAGACATTTGCAAGAGGATATACCTTGGTGTATGTTTTTTGCTGATGATATTCTTCTTGTTGATAAGACTAGAGAGGGAGTTGAAGGTAAACTTGAATTATGGAGGTCAACCTTAGAGTCTAAAGGTTTTCGCTTGAGTAGATCTAAAACGGAATATATGGAGTGTAATTTTAGTAGTAATAGACCTAGTGAGGGGATTGTGACTTTGGGCGATCAAGTCATTAATAAAAGTACACGTTTTAGATATCTTGGATCTATTGTTCAGAGTGATGGTGAAATAGATGGGGATATTATCAGCAGAATTCAAGTTGGATGGTTGAAGTGGAGGAATGCATCGGGCTTGTTATGTGATAGAAATGTACTCCTCAAACTTAAGGGAAAATTCTATAAGATGGTAGTGAGGCCTGCAATGCTTTATGGTGCCGAATGTTGGCCATTAAAAGAGAAGCATAATACTAAGTTAAGTGTGGCAGAGATGAGAATGCTCAGGTGGATGAGTGGCTTTACCCTTAGACAATGTTTAAAATTGCGTATTCGGGTATTGAGGCGTTTTTCATTCGTGAGGCGAGGCGTAAGCCTCAAGGCGTTTTGAGGCGTAAGCCTCAAAATCAAAAGATTGTGTAAATATAAAATGATAAATTTTTATATACTAATGAGTGAATAATATAAAATATAAGAAAGCAAAAGATATGAATTGAAATCAAAATATCCCAATAATAAGACAACATGAAATATAGTTCAACTCAAAATTCTATCTTTCTCAAATCCCAATATTCTTTTCATTAACATATAATTCCAATTTCCAAAAACAAATAGCAATGACATATCACATAAGAACTCATAAGTCATCAACACTGTCATCACTAAGAGGTTCTTCATTTGAATCATCATTATGATGAACTGCTCTCTCCCCTTCCTCCTCTCCTATAGAGTCCAATGTCGGGCATTTACTTCAAGATTTATGTAAGTTTTAATATATATAGCGTGAGGCGTAAGCCTCATGCCAGTGAGGCGAGGCGGGCCTCAACCAAGTAGACGCGCAAGCCTCATAAAAAAAACTCGAGGCATAAGCATCGAGGCGTTTTTTACTGGAATTGCGCAAAGACGGGCCTCAAGGCGAGCCTCATATTGCGCAATTTTAAACCATGCCCTTAGAGATAGGATACGAAATGAGCATATACGTGAAAAGGTTGGAGTAGCTCCAGTAGAAGATAAGATTAGAGAGAGTTGCCTTAGATGGTTTGGTCACATAAAACGACGGCCTTCCGATGACCCAGTTAGGAGAGTAGAGGTATTAGATTTGACTTATGTTAATAAAGGTAGGGGTAGACCTAAAAAGACTTGGTTAGAAAATATTAGGCATGACCTTTCTTTATTAGATTTAAACGAGAATTTGACTTTTAATAGGATACAATGGAGAAAAAGGATTCATGTAGCTGACCCCACGTAGTGGAATAAAGGCTTGATGTTTGTTGTTGTTTTGTTGTACTCAAGTCTTTGGAATTGACAATCAACAAACTTCTGCATCTATTGGGAAATTGAATACAATACACATCTTAATTTCTCAGTGAGTCAATCATGGATAGTCCATGTAGCAATATGATATAAAGAATGCTCTCCTATATGAGAATGTTGAAGTAAAAGTCCATATGAATCCACAACCAGAATTTGATATTTTTTTTAAAGAATAAAATGTGCAAATTAAAAAAAATGCATTGTATGGCTTTAAACAATCTACAAGATCATGATTTGGCAAAATCACAAAAGTCATGAATGAAATTGAATACAAACAAATAGAATATTATACCATCTTCATAAAATACTCTACTGATGGTAAAATATCAATTATCATCATATATGTTGACGTCAAGTTATCACAAGTGATGATAATAGAGAAAATGAGTTCAAGGTCGAAATAATTTTTCATAAATCAAATATCATGATTTATTATAGCTCAAATATTTTAGTAAATTTTCAACATATCTTTTAATTTTTATAATTATTACAAACCTTGTTTTAATTATTAAAAGTACGAAATAATCTCCAGCAATGTCAAAAAATTTTGCCGATGATTAAAACTTTAATTAGGGTTAATTGGAACATTAATCACCTCTATATTACCAAATGTGTATTTTTGTAAGTTTTCCTGATTAAAAAATCTTATTTTAGTTAATTAACTATATAATTAGTCAAGGAAAATAGGTGTTAATCCTTGATTGTGTTAACGATCATATATTTCAGAATCAAAATAATAAATTTCAAAGTTAGGTGGATCTAATGTTATTAATTAGCATTAAATTCCTATTTTTAAATTATCATTGTTAAATTATAATTAATAAAAAATTTCAAAAATAATAAAAAAGACATTAAAATCAAGTTTAATCTTCAGTAATCCTGGATTAGGTAGCTTAAGCAAATTTTTTTGAGTTTAGAACACTAGCACAAACTTGTGTGGGTAGGTTGATTTGATCTTATCAATCATGTTTTATTTAATTCATGGTCATTGGATATGCATTTACAATGCATTGCATTAGGCATCAATCTAGGGACATATGTTGCATACACAATGCGCTTGGACCCTTGATCTCATCCTACTAGTCTAGATTAGATGTGACAGATATGAGTCAAGTCTAACACTGAATATATGAGCATAATATTGCTCAATATATTATTCAAAAAAGATTGATTAATATCTCCGCTACAAATACTTAGTTTGCATTCGCAAAATCAGAGCATGATCATCCCTTTAGTCTTAAAGGTTAACCTTCCAATCAGCTTTGGATCATTTGAGTACCTGTCCTAGTGGCATGAACTACATTTATCCAAAAACCAATCTTCTAGTCATTTTGATCAGGCCTAATATCATCATCCCGCCAACATGCATAAATCCCAATCTACATTATTCTATTCAAACCCATCAGGTTGCTCCCAATTAATGACTAATGTAACTCCAATCTTAATTTCCAACCCCAACATTTTACTTAGACAAACTTCTTTTAGGTTCAAGTAGATCACTACTGGGCTACTTTTTCTTAAACATAACACATATTTGTATAGGAAGAGTCTGTTATGAAAGTAATAGAAAGGATCGAGTGGATAACTTTTGTTGTTGACGTGGCAACTATTTTATAAGCTATGCACCCAACTGATAGTGGTGCCACCCAATAATAGTTCCCCTCTTATCTAAGTTTCCTCATAAATCACCATCAACATATCCCTGTAACTATCTTCTAAGCTATGGCACCCAACTGATAGTGGTGCCACCTAAAGAGTAGAATCAGTAGATATACCCAATCATAGTTCTCCTTGCATCAAGTTTCCTCACAAATCACCAGCAACATATCACTGTAACTTCAAGTTAGAAATTGTAAACTTTAATGCGTGATTATTTTGAGGTCAATGGCTAATCTTTTTTTTCGATTGTCTCTAACAATTTTTCTTTCGAGAGCTTTAAGTGAACTCTAATGACAAGCTCGCCATTTTTTCTTTCATTATATGGAACCTATCCAATGGGTTGAGATTGTGATAGTTTCAAAATCTTTGTAGCTTTGTCTTGATCAATTCCCATTTTAAGAATCTTCTTGGCTTCCCCTATGTCCTTCATTGTCAAATTTCTATGACAATTCTTTTTTTCAGATCATGTATTTTCGTTATATCTACCCATGCAATCAACATGTCACAATAAAAGCAAGATACTACAATATTTTCATGTTCCTTTGACAGAGCAACAATGGTCGGCATTGTTTCTGCAAAACTCGATTGTTTGTAATCCAATCAAATTTATGATACCATTGTCGAGGCACTTGTTCAAACCATGAAGGCTTTTATTTAAATTGCACACAAAACATTCATTTCTAGGTTCAATAAAGCCTATTGGTTGTGTCATACACATATCTTCTTCAAAGTCACTATGGAGGATATGTTCAAGGTAAAGAACTTTTGTTGTTATAATGCCTAATGCTAGACAAAAAGTCATTAGTTTAATTATAAGAAAGAATATATACGTAAAATCTGTACCTTCTTTTTACCAGAACCCCTAAACAATAAGCATTAGTTTATACCTTTTACTTCTTGTCTATTATTCCTTTACTTTGTATATACATTTGTTTTGCAACACTCTTTGCCTTCAGGCAACTTGATCAATATCTAGATAATATTCTTATAAAGAGATTCCATTATTTCTTTCATGTTAAGGTCTCACTTTAAAAAATCATTTACTTGTATAGTTTCTTCATAGCATTCATCCCCTAATATCAGTTAGTAGCAATTAATATAGAAAGAATAATGATTTATATAGGCTTTGAAATTCTATGAGATCTCTTAACATCTATCACAATACAAAGAGAAACAAAAAACACAAATGCCATCAAGACTAAATAGATACAAATAGAATATAAAAAGTACCTGGGAGGCATTGCAATTTTCACCAGCGCTAGCCATTGCCACAGTGCCAATTTTTGAATGCTTTAAATCAGGATGAATTTCATCATCAAAAAAGCGAGCCTGTTCACCATAAAGAAATCTGCACATCGCAGAATGGGCAAGCCAGCATTCAAAATCAAGTTGAAGTACGGAAATGTAGAAAGATAAGAACAGTCTCAAGTAAATGATGGCACAAAAAGAGAAACAGAGGTTTTTTAAATCTTCTTCAAATAAACAACGCATATGCATACATTAATTTAATTGTTATCTTCCAGGTACCATCAATTTTAAGGGAAAAATCATCCAGTATGGCTAGATTTACATCGTAGTGTTACACTGATGGCCTTTAGACAAAAGACTGGTTTCGGGAAGTCCAAGCAAAGCAGAGAAAGTATAAGGCCAATTCAAATAGCAGAGAAAAACGGAAGGCAAGTGCAAAATTGGTGGTGCCAAAAACATGAGGATTAACACGACATAAATATGAAAATATAAATTCTTATTGGTTAGAAAAAAAATAATGAGCAAAGACTGTGTTCCTCTACTCTTTAGTTAAGTTCAGTAGCAAAGCAGTAGTAACAATAGTAGAAGAACTTGCATAAATGGCTGTAGATATATAGCAATACTAACTTGTATATTGAGTCGCCTCCGTTGCCCATTCCAGTACGGTCTCCAGTTTGGGCCATGAAGCCCTTCTCAACTGTGTGGAACAGACAACCATTATAGTATTTCATCCTGCAACGATGAAAAAATAAAATAGAATCTACTAAGCATGCAGCATGAAAAACAAAATTCGTAGTACCACAGAGAAGCCATACATATAGCATACAAGTGCAACAAAGCAAGAATATGGATTCAATTCTAGAAAAAGCAAACTTCCCATAAAATGAAAATTCTGATCATTGTAGGGGCCCAATTTGGGAAATTTAACGTTCCAATATATGATATAGCACTATTTGGAAATTTCACCTATTTTAAGATAATTATTGAAACTTAATAATCAGAATTTTCCAGAATACGCCTGATCCTACTTTGACAATAAAAACAGGAAAACAATAGCAAGGCTGAAAAAAGCTATGATGCACGGACACGGACACAGCGACACGGACACGGGACACGGCTTTTTGTGAAAATATAGGACACGGGTACGGCGCGGATACGGCAATACATTTTTTTATATAGTGTATATATATTAATGTAATATCATATTAAAAATGACAAACAATAATAAATGAATGACATGATAATTTGTCTAGCTTATAATATAAAATATTTAGTACAAAATATCTAGTACAACCACAAAAATATAAGCAAATAATCACTTACTACAACACCAAGCATTCAAGCTTCAACTACTAGGATTAGCTTTAGAGGTTTGTTTTTGGCCTTCAATATCATCATCATTGAATATCACTACTTTAAACTCTAGTTCAACAAGAGAAAGATTTGTAATTGTAAAAAAAGAGAGGAGATGAAAATACCTTCATTGCCAAAGAGAATTGAAAATGAGAATATTCGATGAATGGGTATTAGACGTTGATTTGGTGTTGTGGATATGAAATAAGAAATTTAGTTTAAATATCGTCAAATATAAGAAATTATATTTTAAAAAAATTATAAAATATTTAAGATACGCGTGTCGGACACGCGTGTCTAATTTGTTTTTAATATTTTTTTAATCGGACACGTTTTCGGTGTGTCCGACACGTGTCGGAGGAGCGGACGAGTGTCGTGTCGGACATGGTGTCGGACACCGCACGCCTCTTTGAGAAGAAGTGTCGGTGCATCATAGGAAAAAAGTGAAGTTCAAATAAAAAACAGGTCTTTTAATCATCATATTCTGGCATAACAAAACCACAAAATGAATTACTCGAGGTGAGAAAATTGCAAATAAAAGAACAAAACGTATTAGATGGATGGTTACCTATTGCTATGTAGAAAACTCCTAAGGCATTTCTATGCTGTATGTGTTTTCTAGTTTTTTTCCGTCAGTACACTGAAACTAGAAAAACAATAACACAATATGAATCTCGTGTTGAGCTAAAATTAGCTCTATCAGGTGCTGGAAATAGCAAGCAAAGCTGACCTGTGCTTGAACACAATAATTGCATCTGATGATGGATTGCATGGAAGGAAAAGACTGAGGGCCTACGGAATAACTCATTACCAGCACAACAGAAATTCTATCATAAAATACTAATAAATAGATCACTTAGCAGGGTCACGGCCTACATAAGTATGCGTCATATTGTCATCCCAAGAACGAGATGTATATAATAACTCTTAATGCTACTACTATACTTCGTCCTTAATTGCCTCGGCACAAAATTGAAATCCATAACAAACCTTCCAAAGCATAAAATCAAAATAATTCTCGAATACTAATTAATTTTATAAGGATATGTTCAATTATTCTCTCTTAAAACATCATTGTAAGACTCAATAGCTTGCCTTTATAATTGCCATAATCTTGAGCATCTCTTTTCTTCGTATAATTTAGTACAAATTGCTTGTAGAATTATGAACAAAGTTGAAATGCATGTTATCCATAGTTCTCAAATCACCATTAGAAAACAAATGTATTTTTGTAATTATTAAATTTGCAAGCATATGAAAGGTCTAACAAATATTGCATTGGAAGATATCCCAGCTTTTGGTTAAAGAAAGGACCATATCAACTACAGCTATATTCCTCGGTTATGTTTGGTTATGTTTAATTATTGAAAAGATACTAAAAATCCAACCTCCACAAGAAAAGAATACAGACATCTTACATTTAAAAAAAATCCAGAATCAATAAAATATTAAAAAATTTACAAAAGAATACTAGAAAAGACCTTCAAACAACCATCACAACTAATTTTCTTTGACATTATATTCAGCTTATTGTAATGAAGAAACTATTACGAGACCTAATATACTATATCAATGAATTATGTTGTATGTTCAGCTAAGGAAGAGTGTCAGAAAACAGAAGAAAAGGAATTTGAAAATCCAAATTGGCTTCACTTGCTTGGCCGATACAAAAAATTGAAGCATTAAAAATAAAGTAAAAAAAGGGTAGGAAAAATCAACTAGCTTTCTTCTAGCTAAGAAGAATTGTCCAACATCACCCCTCCACTACACCAGAGCAAAATACTAGCATCCTCCTCTCATACATGAGCTCATTTCTCCTTATTAAGAATTAATTTATATTTATTTCATGAATAAATTCAATCGCAACCAAAAGAACCAAAAGAATGAAATACAAGGATTTATTTACAAAGTTACCCTTCACAAACAACTTGGCATAATTTCACAGGAAAATACAAGTATACAACCTTCAAGTTATTGCAAAGAAGGATTTTCTAGTTATCTAGTTAAGGAATTTGTTTTTGTTTTCAAAGGCCGTGCTTCTGGAAACAAACACCTTGCCTCGAGTCCAACAAGGACATGACCTTTAATTACAAACTGACAATCATGCTAATAAATATACGTAAAAAATGAATCAAATTAGCATAAGGCATGAAGTGAAAATTATAAGTGTGTTTGTATTTCTGCAGTAACACATTTTACCAAATGTCAACATGCATAGTTGCCAGAACAATTGCTCGCTACCAAAGGTCAACAAATACTATGCTGAACCATTGCTTCAAGTTATATTTGGTTATACTTTTCTCCTGCTTAACTTGAAAAAAAATCGTTTGGGTTTATATGAAAAAGTATACTTAAAAAATTTATCATTTTGCATGTGCACTTCGTTATAGCTTCATGAACATGTAAAATAGATTATGGAATATTACATTTGTTATGTGAGAAAATGATAATTGCATTTCATACAACACAACAAAAATAAAACATCAACATTTTTGTACCTACTAAATCATTCATAAATGAACATGCCTTAAGAAGTGATACGACATCGCAAAATCATCTTGATCGGGCACGAATCTCAAGGCAAAAACTAGTTGGAAACTTTAAAAATAAATTTCGGGAGCAGATGAACTCCGATTTCAGCTAGCATACAGTCAAACTGAGCGTCTCGGAAATACAAACCCAACGACACCAAGATCAACCCAATCCAAGCCCAAATGAGTCCGAATCAAGGGTTCAAAGCGCTGTTGGAAGGTTCAAAAAGCAATTTGAGTTACCAAACGGTCTCTGATTTTAACGAGCCTATACTCGAATCGAACGGCTCGACGAGACAAATCCAACGAGCCCAAGATCATCGAATTCCGACATCATTAAGGCCTTCAAATGTCCAATGAACGGTGCATGATCAAAGGATTCGATATCGGCCGTCCATTCAAACCACTCCCTGTTCGCCCTTGATCTCACGCCTATTTACGGGCTATGCCACTCCAGAAAAACTATAAATAGAGCCCTCATTCTACACCAAGGGGACTCAAGTGAAGAGAGAGAAGAAGAAGAGGAGAAAGGGGAAAAGGAGATTCCTCACCTCCTCGACCACCGCCGGAGCTCTTCCTGCCGCCTGAAGACGCCGGAATTCTACCGGATTTTCAGGAAACACTTGAATTTTGCACAACTTCCACGTGATGCTGAAATCCTTCCCAATTAACAACAGAGTTCCCTCCTGGCGCCGAAACTCTGCCCAAGTGAAGCCGGAGTTCTCCTCTGCCATCAAAGACGCGGACTTCTACCCGATGTCGGACCTTCACTCTTCACCAAGTTTCTACCCGACGCCGGACTTCTACCGGTTATCGGACTTCATTGGACGTCTATGCAAAGATGCATTTCTTTCCATTGCTGGACTTCTACCTGACGCTGTCCTACTGATCTTCGTCGTCAGACTACAGTCCTTCCGACCTCCGTCGCCAGCCGACTACGGTCCTCCTGACTTACGTCGCCCGCCGACTACAGTCTTTCCGACATCCGTCGCCCGTTGAATACGGTCGTCCTGACTTATGTCGCTTGCCGACTATAGTCTTTCCGACCTCTGTCGCCCGCCGACTACGGTCCTCCTGACTTACGTCGCCCGCCGACTACAGTCCTCCGTCGCCAGTTGACTACGGTCCTCCTGACCTACGTCGCACGCCGACTGCAGTCCTTCTAACAAAGCGAATACGTCGATAGTAGCTCTTTGTATTTACATCATGTAATGTACTCCATAAGATGTACATCAAGCTAAGACCTTCCACCAAGGAAGGGCCTCATTTGTAATCGACTGCAATACTAGTGGATTCGTTCAAACTGGGCTAGGCCCCGTGGTTTTTCCCCCTTTTTTACAGGGGTTTTCCACGTAAAAATCTTGGTGTCTCATAAATGCTAGACCCTCTCTCTTATCTGATTGCGTGCCGGATTTTCGTACAACGCTAAGACGATAAACTTTATATTTCTCTACCGCCGCGAATACTCCTGTACGCAACAAGAAGCATACTCAGAGACCTACACTTCACAATTAGATTTGTTTTAAACTTCAGCGGATCTCATCATATGTTGTTAACAAAATCTGTCCACCAATTCTCTCTTGGTTAAACTGACATAATAAAGCGTATTCCCTTATTACCACTACTATAAGTTACGATATGGGATTTAAGCTGGCTTTAGAGTTTTGGCTTGCCTCAGGATTTGTATGCCTTGGGCCCCCAAGCCTTTTCTTTCCTTCTCAGTTTATATGAGTTTCCTGATGGGATGTGTTTGGCAGCAATTCCGGAAGATGCTCGGCTAGAGTTTGTGATAATCTTGAAGATCTCCCTTTCTTTACATGCGCTCTCTGATTTAAAGTTTACAAGGGACTTGGTTTTAATGGTGCATGCAAGGATAAAACTTCGTGTTAAGCAATTTCTTGGTATGGTTGGGATTTCTTCTATTTCTTTTTTGTATTTCAGTAATACTTGAGAATTGGGAAGAGTGGGGTGCGCTCTTGATTTGTGCAGCTCAATTGTAGCTTTTGTATTTGTCTAGTGGATTTGATTATCTCACCCCTACAGCGAACATAAGCTTAATTAAAGTCAAAATATATGATCATGGTGCCTTCTTTGAGGTTGTTTTCTCTCTCTTTTGTGACAATTCATAGTGCATTGTTCTCAATCTTAATGATGATTTCTCTTCAAGTCCGTAGCATTCGATATAACAAATTAATTCTAAGATCGATGATCATCAAAATTAAAATAAAAAACATTGATAGATCAAAGAATTTCAGCCTTTAGAGAATCAAGTGAGGTGTTCTTGTCCTTTAAAGTTTATAAAAGCACTCATGAGGCGTTCAAAGATGTCAAAAATAATGATTGAAGATAAAAAGCTAGAGATGGATGGAAAAGCACTGATGGCAATCCAGATGCACTTGGTGAATAAAGTTTTGATGAAGGTATTGGATGAATCCACTCAAACTGTTAATAGCTCAACTGGAAGCAAACTCTATCAAAGGCAAAAACATTTATTTGCTTGCATACAAGAAGGTATACTAATCAAGTCATATCTAAATTGGTCCAATTCAATTATTCATAATTTTAAAAACATGGGTGTGATTGCTAATGACGAGTATCAAGTTTTACCACTATTATTGTCTTTACCATCCTCCAATAAGCACTTTTGTGACCCCATTTTATATGACAGAAATACCATAAGCTTAAAATATGTGAAAAACTCACCTTCATTAAAATATGTGATTTCTAAGCTCAATCATGTTTACAAAAAGAGTAGGCGAGGGATTTGCGAGGTGGAGGCAAATAAAGATAGGATCGACAACTAACAGCAAGTTGGCTGGCAGAAACAAGATTACTTTATATCAAAAGAAGCAATTATTACAAAAGGTTTTAAAGCTTTGAAGACGAGGGAGCAAGTTTGCTGGCAGAAAGAAGATTCATTTATATGAAAAGAAGCAATTACACATTAGAAGAGGTTTTAAAGCTTTGAAGAAGAGGGAGCAACAAGCTAGTGAGAATCATCAAGAGGATAAGCTAGCAAAAGCAAGCATGGTTGATATAGATTCTAGTAATATTTTTTATGACTATAGGCCACAAGCTCAATGTTTTTATGACTATAGGCCACAAGCTCAATGTTCAACGATTACTTGACTCAACATATTTTTCCATGTGTCAAAAGTCATTATTTTATAGTTTTAAACCATGTAATGGATAGTGTATATGAATACAACAGGTGTCGAACTATACGTCTTAACACTACTTGTATTAAGATACATGATGTTATATGTAAGATTGACGAGGATGACATGTGTAATTGATTTGAGAATGAATCTTATATCCTTGAGCGCTCTGAGTGTTGGAGAGAGAGATTCAAAGGGGTACTATATTAGGTTAGGTACTCCAGCAAATCAAACCTGTTCAACCCAAAGTCTTATGCTTATGAACAAAGGCTAATAACTTGGTATTTTTACATCATACTTCTCAATAGAAAATATCACACCATAGTACAAAGGTCCTAGATATTATATAGCACATAATGTGAAGCATACCATTTAACAAATTGCACAAAATATTAAAAATCATGATTAATTTATTAAAAAGTCAACAATATAAGAGAAAAATATCCTAATACTAAAAAATATACTATCAATGTCATATAAATATAGCATAATATTACTATTAAATACATGCACCAAAAACCATGTAAATTTACTGAATTATATAAATTTGCAAATTTTATCATAGCAGTTCATAACAGTAAATAAAGGCCAATGATTTGTAGGAATAGAGAGGTGAAAGCAACGGGAGTAGAAAATAATGCCAATCAACTTGAAATGAACATGATTAAATGTCAATTCTTAACCTAAATAAATTACTTGAAACCATGTCAATCTTATATCAACATCTTTGATCGAGCCTTCAGAAGTCATCATTCATTCAACATATTAGTTCATGCATTTATCCATTCAATTAATAGAAAATAGCACACAAACAACAAAAAGGTAAATTATGATGAAAGTTCGAAGAGGAAAGGTAAGTAAACAGATAAAATCTGAGCATAGTATATGTTAATCCTTACAAAAGTTGACATAATTTTTTTATCATTTATGAACATATTTAAATTTTTAAAAGAATTTACTAGGCACACAGATCCACAAGCTAAAGAGTAAAGCATAACCATGTAAAAGGAGGCAAGTCATTTCAATTAGAGGGAAGACATTGGGAGATTAATGAATGCTTGTGTGACTTAGAAAAGGAAAAACAGATACATGGAAGATGGTACAGTAAATGGAAAAGATCGTTTACTCTTTTCTTGATACAAGAAAAGAGAAAATCATACAAAAAACTTAACTAAAATGGGTAGACATCCTTAACCAATGCATAAACAATAAGTTATAGCCATGTTCCTCGTCTAAAAATAACAAAGCTAGTCATGTAACCACTTAGTAAGCTTTGCCTAACAGATATCATATAACCATTTTGTAAGCTTTGCCTAACAGATATCATACAACACTAGAGTTTTATAGGTTTAAACCCTATATAAACAATATAAAGATTTCTACTTTATACAAATCTATCATATTGATTCAATTATAAAATAAAACTAATATATTTAAATGAGAGTTGTAATGAAAATGCTCTAATTATGATATATCTAAACTCCAACAAAAATGATTACTTATACAAGCAATTTAATTAAAAAATCAAGTAAATAAAAAAGGAATTAGTTATCGCGCACCATGTGTGCTATGCCCTGTATCATTCACATAGTGCGTGGTATTCTTCTTTGATGCATCTTGTCATACAAATAGTATATGTGGGACAAAAAGCTAATTTATAGACTATAGTGTGTGCAATTTTGCATTATTAACATTTAAGTTTTACACCCAACATATTTTTTAGCCATCTGATACAGGAATAAAATTAGAACTTAATATATTTAAGCCTTACATGATAGAGTGGGTCGACAAGCTTTACTTCTATATTGGTCTACAGTTTAGTGATGGCCATACTTCTTAGTGGGAGATATAAGATTAGCATGTTTCATATATTAGCCAACAGAATAGAAGTGACTGACTTCCTGGATATATTTTGCTAGTTGATGTATGTTAGCAATGCACTAGAAATCTTGTATAGTATTAGTTTATAAAACTATCTTGAAAATAAATGAAAAACATTCCTTACTTAAATGAATATGATTAAAATCAAAAGTGTTTCATCTAATAGTTATTATAACATGAAGATATTTATGGAAAGAGATAATTCTTTCAATCATTCATTGATAAGTTGTATTTGTAACAACATTTAAAATAGCATATAGATGAACTTTGCTCAACCATTGTAGATATCAATCAAGACTTATAAGAGCCATAAACAGCATAAATTACATGATCCCAGCCAACCTCAACTTTGATATCACTTGTTCGAGAGGTTGAACTTTGGTTAAATAACCCAATAATCAAACACTTTTTCAACATAAAAGCTTAATCATATCACTGAGGAATAACTATTTAGTATTTTTGCACAAACATTCGTTTCAATTAGCAGATGTGGGACTGTACCAAGAGCTTCATGTGCCTTAACATCAGAGTGGTGAAGCTTCCAAGTTTTCTAACACAATGTTTATTAGACTTCTTGGTTACGGATTGTAGGGTGCAACTTCAATGACTATTTTAGTTATTTCTTTGCCCACATTCGAGAAACACATTTTGAGAAAGCAAAGAAGAATTAGTTTCCTACATACAATAAAACAAGAGTGATGGAAAGACTTCAGATGATCAAATGAATCAAGTTTTTATTGAAAAATCTGTCCTGGACTAGGGACAAACCAATGCAACAATTAGGATGAGGAGAAAAGTAGTTCAAAGTTATGACAATTCAGTAGTGAGTGCATATTTAGGCTCAGTGGTATCACTGCAAAGTTCAACATTTGTACTAAAAAACGTCTATTGCAAAAGTTCAATTAAAGTAATATTGGATATGATGAATTATATGGTGTTGAAACCATCGAGGGTTTTGGCACTTACAGTGCTTTTCTTGGAGAAGATATATCACAAAAGAGATCTAGGTTTGCCACAATTCTAGGTAGGTGGAAGAATTTAAAACTAGCTCAGGAAAACATATTCACATTACTCCTACGATAAATTAGGATAAAGGACTTTAGAAAGCTTTGAAGCTTCACACGATTTGTATGCTTTGAACCACATGCCTCTTCTTTCCTTCTCAGTTTGCCAGAGTTTCATTCTGGGAAATGAACAAAGCTTTTTGGGTAGGTGCAAGCAAGGGTTTACAATACACTTGGAGATATCTTTTGTCCCTCACATCACTTCTTGGTTCTAGGGCATATGAATGATTTTTTTTTCTCTTTTTGAAAAGTGAGATATGGATGACTTCACAGCTTCAGTAATGCTTGCGAGAAGAAGAAGACTTTTTATTTATGAGGTGATTTCTTGATGTAAGATTATTGGGATTTTTTCTTCTTTTTGTGTGGCTTACTTAGGAATTAAAAGAATGAGTACTCTTGTTTTGTATGCCATGATTGTGGCCTCTGCGTTTTTCTAGTGGACCAGACCATTTCTCCTCTCTCCTAGATGTAAACTTGAATGAAGGGGAATCAGATAAACCTCAAGCACCATTTTGTGACTCCTTCGCTCTCTTTTTCGTGGCCATTTATAGTGTATGCTTCAGCAATGGAGATCCCAAAAGGGAATAAGTTCAACGAAAGATGGAAAACTCAACCATAGACACCCTACTGCAACCAATGACTAATAATAAGCTCCAACAAAAGTCAAATTTAGAGTTACATTGCAACATAAAGAAAAATTCAATAAACCTCCCAAAGGCAAGCTCTTAGACTTGCACCGTAAATCAAGTTTTAGTTACAAACTATGAACTGAAAAGAAACATGTTACTCTACGGGTTAGAAAAGCGAAATGGAATTCCTGAGGGTTAAAGAGAGGGCAGAGATAAAGAGATGTACTTGCAGAGCTTGAGGAAGTTCTTCGTGGTCAAGGGGCAGCGATCAGTATATAGATCCACGACGATGTCGCCCAAGCTCGTCACGATCATAACCGACATGTTAACCTATCCCACACTCTCGCTCTTAGCCTCTTCTTAGCCTCTTCCCTTCGTCAATCACCGCCGAAGGCCCACGCAGGAGGAGCACGAAACGAAGTGATTAACAAAAGGAGAAATGAGGGGCTGCCGTTGAGTGTGACGCCGGCGGAATTTGGAGCCAAGAAACCGATTCGGAGTCATAGGGCTTTTATTCCTTTTATTGTGAAATTTGAGTTTTCACAATATATACTTCATTTTAGCAAATATTGATTTGAATCCCGTGGTTTCCCGAAAATCCGGCAGAGTTCCGACATATTCAGGCGGCGGGAAGAGCTCCGGCGGTGGTCGAGGATGAGAGGATTCTTCTTTTCCCCTTTCACCTCTTCTTCTCTTCTTTTTCTCTCTCTTCACTTGAGTCCACTTTGTGAAGAATGAGGGCTCTATTTATAGTTTTTCTGGAGTGGCATGGCTCATAAATAGGTGTAAGATCAGAGGCGAATAGGGAGTGGTTTGAATGGACGGCCGATATTAAACCCTTCGATCGTGCACCGTTCGTTGGACATTTGGAGGCCTTAATGATGTCGGAATTTGGCGATCTTGGGCTCGTTGGATTTGTCTCGTCGAGTTGCTCGATTCGAGTATAAGCTCGTTAAAATCGAAGACCGTTTGGTAACTCAAATTGCAGTTTGAACTTCCCAACAGCGCTTTGGGTCCTTGATTCGGACTCATTTGGGCTCGGATTGGGTTGAACTTGGTGTCGTTGGGTTCGTATTTCCGAGACGCTCAGTTTGATTGTAAGCTCGCTGAAACGGAGTTTGGGTGCTTCCGGATTTAATTTTTGAAGTTTCCGGGTTTGGTTTTGCATCGAGATTCGTGCCCAATCAAGATAATTTCATTATAACGTATCAACTATAGTAATATAATATTCAACATAGAGTTATGGGTTTTCTATGAAATAAATTTACAAAAATAATCTATGTAGAGTTATACATGATCATGTGTTGTTTGCAAGAATTATACTTTGAAATTAAGTATATTATGTATTGTATTGCATACACTCCACAATCAATATTGCAAATATGATGCATAGGATTCATTAACCAATATATGCAAGCCCTATTGCAATCATGACTATTTTTTATTAGATTATCAAATGAGTTATCTAATGGATAAAAGTTGAGGAGGATGACATGAATGTGAGAACCTTGGGAATCTCATATGTGGTGGCCCTATTCCACATCAAAGGTGCTATATGTAAAAGTTGTACGTGTATGCTATCAAATAACTTTGATTGCCCAAACAACCTAATGAAGTATTTGCAAAAATAATTCATTATTGCCTGCAACTTCTACATTTTGGTGCAAGAGGGGTCACAATCAAGTAACTTAATGGAATTTGTAGACATTGAGATCATACATCATCCAATGAACTTTATTCCAATTCTTTGAAAAATATATGAACTATGCAGCATGTCATAACATTAGGAACTTGTTCTAATTCTTAATGGCATACAGGATGGAATCTTTGGGCCACTTAAGTTATTCCTTCATTCTAACTTTTTTGCATATCACAATTTCTATTTGTTATTGCTTATCAAATATTTAATCTAACAAAATTCATGGGTATTTTGGTAGCTACATGTTTGTTCTCTTATTAGGAAATATAAAGACTCAATATGATACGAAGAAAACAGAAATTAAAGTTAGTGTAATGAATCAATTTCTCACATATTTAATGAAGCAAAACATTTATTATCTACTGTCTAATTAAGCCATCAGAATATTCAATTATTTAAACCATTATGCATTTCTAGTGCCCACTCCTAAGTCCTCAAAGTTGTCAACCTCTCATGATATTTAAACCTTAAAGGTAGACAACTACTCCCAATTAATAGGTGGAGTTGATCAATGGCTCATGGATCTCTCAACTTGTGTTTTTTCTCTGACAAATTTATAAAATAATGAGTCAAACATCTTATACTCTTATATGGCCTACACTTAGTCCTTATTATACATCAAACTTATATGCAATGTCTATATATAGTATTAAATCTAGTATGACCTCCACCACCTCCTCCTCATCCTTCTTATCCTCCTCAATGGAAAGAACCTTCTCACTACTCCCCTCAACTCCTCTACTTCCTCCACCTTCTCTACCTCCTCATCCTTCTCTTTCTCCTCCTCCCTTCTCTCCTAACATGCCCTATATAAAAAAATATATGTACGAGATTTGTTAAAGCATTCAAATTTTATTCTAACCTTATTTGATTATTTTCTAATTTTATTTGATTATTTTCCAGTATTTTTTATCTACCTCTTAACTCTATAATGCTAGCAAAAAGCATTTCATCCTCTTTTTTGGGATGAAATGACTTAACTTGCTACTAATTGTACTTATATTCTATTCCCTACTCTCTCATAAGAAATAGGGGTGCTTGGATTCCTCTTAATAATCTTAATTATGATATCCTAAGTGAGAGAATGTATAATAATCCTATAGAATTTCTCATTGACCGCTCTATATAGCAACCTAAGATGAAAAACTCCCACTCAAAATAAGTAAATAAAAAATATTAACATCGTATATATCTCTTCATCAGCACTTTATATTCCTATACCATAAAATTTAAACACTTACATATTTATTCTTATATAATTGCATAAATTATTGCTTGTGAAAACCTTATTATATGTTTGCCTTAGCATTCTTGACACTCAATCCCTAGACAACTCATCACATGTCTTCCCTATGGCAAAAATGGCTTCAAAACCCAAATACTATAATGATACTATATATCCAATAACAATGCATTGGGCTAGGTCATTCTTCCTCACTATATATATGTCTCATAGTGCACCATAGCTCTCTTCAACTCTCATCGTATCCTCTCTAATGACACTACTCCAATGATGTCTAAAAATGCATCCTTATTTTCATCCACAAGAATCATTCTAGTGAAGACATCACTGTGCTTCTCATGGTTAAAGAGGACACCATAAATAAAGATGCACAACCCACACTTCCCAAAAATCATATTTATTAGTGCACTTTATGAAATAATTTTCAATATTTGTGTTCTTGAAAATTTTATCCCATCAAAGTAGTTCTCATATAACTTAGTACTTCTTTTCTTTTATTTCAAACTCAACATCATCTAGGAACTCTTAAACATTTAACCCAGTCCGCTAAAATAAATTCAATCCCCAATGTCATCTTCTTCCCTTCAATATTGATACAAAATGGAGTTGTCAATATTCTTTATATTATTAACCATCCTTGCCATTCTTTATATTTTCAACCATCAGTATCATTCTATACACTATCAACCATCCTTTATAATTACCCATATGTCTTCCCACTTTTATGAATATTCAAAAAATATTTTAATGTTTTATGATACATTATAACTTAACATACAGGTCATCATTTCAGGTGAAATAAGGATGGTTTTATCAAAAATAAAATGGTTATGTCGCCTCCTCCTCCTATTTTAACCAGTGAAGAAATATTTGAAAGAGTAAGGTCCATGCCCACAAATAGAGTATTCTCTAACATTAGCTTATTACAAATTGCAAAGGTATGGTGTCAACCACAATTGGACAAAAAAAGTATTTTTTGATCATTAACATATTGGAGGACAAACTTGATCAGACATAACTTAAACGTGATGCACATAGAGAAAATCAGAAAGAATTTTAAGAAGCATGGCTCAACTCGCATGCACGACATGTTTATAGAAATTAGACAGTGAGGACATCAACCACTCTAGATTGGTGAGAGTGTGTGGGTAGAGTTGAACAGTTCCTGGCGTAACCTAGAGTATAGCAGGAGGAGGATCAAAATAGACAGAATAGAGCTTCTGATGTTGGGAACTTGGGTAGTTCCCTTCATATTGGGGTTCTGTTCCACATACTAAGCACAAGAGACGTTTGGTAAGGAAGTTTAAATTTTTTTTAATAATTTACTTTAATAAGAATACTAATATATGTTTGTTAGAGAAAGAGATGCTGGGTAGAGAATCGACTCCTATTGAATTGCATAGTCATACCCACAAGTGGCAGGAGAACTAGCAATGGGTTGACGAGCGTGTGAAGAAAGCCTATGTAAGTATATCTGTTTAATTTTTGTGAAGTTATGTATAAATTGCTTAAATTTTTGTTAACTTTCATAAGAGGAGTACACACAATAGAGAGCCAGGCTGCAGCAGGTGAAGGTTCTTCTGGTGAATCAGTAGAATATTATGACTATCACACTTAGTCGTAAGCGATGGGAGGAATACTGTACGACATAGTCTATGGTGTAGGCTTATAGGCCTATGCATATGAGAGACAGACATCTGGTGGCTCCAATTTTCAGCTAGTACCAAGGAGTCTTTATATAACCAACAGATAGCTGTCTTACAGTTGAGCTAGAACAGGTAAGCAAAGCACAAGCTGATTGGCTGATTAAATGCAACAAGCTGATTGGCTGATTAAATGCAACAAGCTCAAATGTTAGAAGAAATATAAAAGATGAGAGAGCAAATGAGTAGTGGGAGGAGCACAACATCAGCTGAGGAGGAAACATATCCAGAGTAGATATTATTTATTTATTTTACTGATGTGGACATCTATATTTGTATTTTGGACATGTTTTATAATGAATACTCTTTGTGGACATGTGCATCAGCTGAGGAGGATACAGATTCATATTTATTGATTATTCTTCTTGTTCATGTTTATTGTGTACATATTTATTTATTTGTTGTTTGGACATGTTTTGTAATGTAATTGATGATGTTATTGATTAGAAGTGGATGCATGAATGTATACATTATTTAATTTCTTTTGTATGCAGATTTAATTGTGTAAATCAATTTTTAAAGGGAAGAAGGCTATTTTTTTATGCTACAGGTTTCTTGCGGATTTTTCATCGAAAAGATTGCCGGTAATACTATACGGCGATTTTTTTGGAGGTTTTTGCGCCATAATTTTCTGGCAGTTATTGCGATGATATTTTCGCTGGTAACGGGGCATCATTTTACTTACAGTGGAATATCTATCGGTATTTCCGGCTGTAATTTTTTGTCTGAAATACCGGTAGATAATATGCTGGAATTTAGCAACATAAACGTTGTCATTTTTCCAAAAGTTTTCAACGTAATTGCTTTAGAAACTCCGTCGGAAATAGTTCCGGTAGAATTATTCCACCAGTTCTATTTTTCCTACACGTGATTTACTGTCGGATCCTTTTTCATTGAAAATGGGCCGGAAACTTGCATTTTCCTGCGTATTCACAGTAACAATGAATTTTCCTCTAGTGTCTCTCAATCAACTCTTAATTTATTTTCCTCAGCATGATCATGCAATGTTTATCACGAATGAAAAAAATCTTTCAAAATTTTCTTTCAATTCACTTTTTCTACATAATAATGCTTCATCCATATTTATTCAACTTAAACACATTCAAGTTTTTTGATCTTGTGTATCAACTGCTATATGTGGATATTTGTTAACAACTAGGAATGGTCCTAAAATTATAAATTTAAATTTTCCATAAAAATAACTTAAGTTTTGAATAAAATAGAATAACATATTGAACATGTTTGAAATTTCTTTTCATGAGCTTTTCAAGCATGCCTTTTTGAAAAAAATTGCTCTTTATCAAATTTTGCCTTTTCAAAAGCATATATTCTTAGTTCACCTAATTAATTTAGCTATAAAAACTAATTTGCTCCTACTCTCTTCATATGAAAATTTAACTATTTATGACCCAATTGGTTGTTTGCTCTAATTCTAATGGTAAATGACAAGCTTTTCCAAAAAGAAGTCTTTATGGTGACATTCCAATATGCGTTTTCTATGCACACATATATCCTCATAATGCATTATTGTATAAGAATATTGACTAATCATTTCTTGATGGATTGATCGTCATCTCTAAAATTCTCTTGATTTCTTTATTAAAAATTTCATATTTTTCATTTTTATTGGAGATGTTGGTAGTGGTAATTTTATGCATCCCTCTAAATTTAGCTAGTAATGATTAAAAGTAATTATTACAAAAATAACTTCTTCATCAATTGTAATGGCTCTAGATGTTCCAAATATGGTGATTTTTTAAAAGAATTTAACTAGCTTAGAGTCCTCAGTAGGTGATAAAACTTCTATCCATTTAGATACATAAACTACTTGTATAACGATTTATTGATTTTCATATAAGAAAATGAATGATACCATAAAATATATCCTCCAAACATACAAAATCTCCCATTTCAAGAATATAATTCAAGGGCATACTATGACTATTAGATATATTTTATGTATGTGACATCTATTAGAATTTTTTAGGTTGTTATGTGCATACCTAAAAAAGATTGTCTAATAAAATTCACTTTGTAAGACTTTTATATTAATTTTTATTCCTTCAAAATGCCATTGTTCATAATGTGGTGATGTTGTCTAAGCATATTATCTACTTCTTGACTAAGGACATATTTTTTTATGATTTCATCATTTCGTTATTTATAAGAAAAATGTTAATACTAGAAATAATATCTAACATCATGTTTGTTGATGGGATAAATCAAGAGGAAACATATTACTATTTAGAAAATTAAGAAAATCAACATACCAAGGAAGACTTGATGGTTAAATCTAAATATTTGTTCATCAAGAAAAGATTCATTAATTTTTTGAAGAACTTTATCACTTTACAATCCAAAAAATGATTTGCTACTTGATTTTTGGTCCCTTTCCTAACATGAGTCTCTAAATCAAATGCTTATCCACAAATCAAGTTGGGCTTTGCATATTTTTTAGCTTCAAGATATTTTTTACTGTCATATGATTTCATTTTTATTAAGCAAAATCTAAACTTCTCCAAAGCAAAGATAATTGCTAGTAGTTATTTTTTTATTTTAGTTATGGAATAGTTTAATTATGTTTCATTTAAAGTTCTATTAGTGTACTATATAGCATGATACACTTTATCCCTTCTTTTTCCATATAAAAATATCTAATGCAAAATTAGTTTTTTGGCATATATGTGCAATGACATTTTTTTCATTTAAATTTCAAAGGCTTCCCAACATTTCATAGTAAAATTATAAGGGATTTCTTTTTCAAATAAATGGCAAAGTGGTTTTTTTATTTTATTTTAAAGAATTCCTTTTTAAATCTTATATAAAACCCTGCATTACCTAAAAGGCTTACAATTTCTTTGACAAAAGTGGATGGAAGAAGTTTTTCAATAATATGATTTTTTTTTACCTTATCAACTTTGGTTCCTTTCTAAAAAATTTTATGTAATAAAAAAATGTCGTCCTTGACCATAAAATGATAATTTTTTTCCAATTTAAAATAAGATTCATCCGGTCACATCTTTGTAAAACTAATGTAAGTATTTAAGATAGTTATCAAAAGAGGTTTCAAAAATTAAAAAAATTAACCATATGTATATGATGTGTTTTACTAAATTAGGAAAATAATAGTCATACATCTTTAAAATATGATAGGGGCATTATATTATCTAAAAGAAGAAAGAATTTCTATACTTGCATGTGAATTTATTTTTCTCTTTATCTTCATGAGCTATTGGAATTTGCTTATATCTTGAACACCCTTATATAAAAAAAAATAGAATGGGTGCCTTGCTAGTTTGTCTAACATTTGATCAATAAAGGGAAAGAATAGTAGTAAATATTATTTTCTAGTAACTCTATTTGACTTCCTATAATCAAAAGAGTTCCTCCACCCAATTATCATTCTTGAACGGATAATTTCATTTTATCATTTGTCACAACTATCATCCTTCCTTTCATTTGTTCACAATGAACTAGGATTAACCATGAACTATTAGAAATGGGATAAATTATCTCAAATCTAACAATTTTAAAATATCTTCTTAATAACTTCTTTTTTTATTATATTTAATTTTCTTAAAGGATCCACAATTGATTATAAATCTTCTTCCATCATGATCATGTGCATACATAATGAATGATTTATTCATCTAATATCTATAATAGTCCAACCAAATTCCTTTTTATGGCTTCTTTAAATTCTCATCAATTTATTCTCTTGAAGTTCATCTAACTTAATGAAATGATTATGAGTAAAGTTGATAAAGTTCCAAACAATCATAACCCAAGTAAATTGGTAGTGTTTCTAATTTTAACTTAAATGCTTCTATGTTAGATGTTTTTTTGTATTGTGATATTGAGGATGTAACAACCTTATAATTTTTAAAATAAATTTAAAATGGGAATATGAATTTCTATCTAAATTGGAGCGCTATGGTGATATGCCTATGCGTGTTGCGGCGCAGTGCTTTAGAGCACGACAATGCTAGAAATTATCATCGCAATATTGAAGGTTTATTATATAGTAATTTGAATTCAACAAGCGACACAACAACACCAACTTCCTTGGGCGCTGCAATGTCACACACTAAAATACATTTATATATATATAATTAAATAAAGATTTTGTTACTCACTCCTCCCTCCTTCACTCACGCCGTAATTTGTCGTGGAAGGAAAGCAGAGAAGGGGAAGGAAGAAGGAGAGAGAAAAGAGAAAGCTGGGGTACCCACTGGTTCACCTATTTTATTTTACAAAAAATGCTCATATATGTGTAGGTGACTTCTCTTTTATTTTTGTTTTCAAATATTTTAATTTCGATCATTGGATTTCTTTCAAAATGATTTTGATTGCATTTATTTGGATTTAGTGAACTTATACGTAACTTTTTATATGTTATAATACTGATTATTCTGGATTATTTGAATAGTTTATTTTATAATTTCATCAGATTAAATGGTAATTATTATGCTTTGTATAGAATAGTAGTTTTGGTATTTTAATACAAACACACTATTAATATAAGCATTGTGAATAAATATGTATATGTGATTGGGTATTAACATAGTACTATTACTTTTGATAATAATGTGTGTGCAAATAAGTAAAGACTAACTATTTACTAATGCTAGCTGGAGACTAACTGACATGTACATGATGGTAGGTCGATGAGCTTTCCTTTAAATGTCCTGATTTGATGTTATCCTTTATCGATTCATTTGATTGTTGATTGAGAGTTGTAAGGAGATGATTATTGTGCATACGAACAAAGAGTGATGACTATATTTATTGAGTCAACGGTTATTAATTTACCAATTTACTTATTACTAGAAAAATGTCACTTAAGCTATAACTCTTTACTTATATAATGTGCTTATTAGGATGCATTCATTGTACTTATTTACTATCACTATATTAATTTACTGTTATCATATTATTTTACTATTATTGATATAGGTTTTACAGATATTGATACGATACTATTACTAATTCGTTATTATTATTACTCGTCTATTACTACTAATTTACTATTAATGTTGCTATTATGATTCATTGTTTAATGATTTAGTATTATTGAGTGCGTAATCCTTATTATTGATCATGTGATGTAAGATATTGATTTAACACTAATATAGAATGACTGAATATCATGTGTATACTGATTGAATAATACTTCATTATTATGAATTTTGATAGTCTTCATAGATGCTTCAAATTTACCAATTTATATGATCTTTTTATTGATTTAATGACACTACTAATATGTATGAATGACATCCATACTAGATTTACTGGTTTACAAATTTTATTGTTTTTGTACTGCACGATTTTACTAGCCCCTGCACTTACTGGTTTATTTGTTTAAGGATTTTATTGAATAGCATATGCTTTACTATTTCTACACATATTCATGATCATATTGATTGTTACTATTATGAATTGAATGATTACATGAATATTATTTATTTATCGTGCTTTGAGTAGAGTTGTAGGATTGTAGTGACCTGTTGGGCTTTTCATGTCAAGGAAGAGAATCAAGAGCGTGAGACTGATTAGTTAAAGGATTCCTCAAGTTTTACTATTATTATTTATTTATTTATTTTAGTTATTCTTTTATACTTAGAAGTGGGAGGATGGATTGTTGTATTTTTATGACTAATGAGTATTCTACATAATTTTTGGATAGTGATTACATATCTATATTAATGTTTTGATCAATAGGTTTGTTTTTGCTGGCAGTTTATTATTGCAAGGAATTAGATAACTCTAATAAGTGTTAATTAAAAAGATAAAAGAAGTTATTCTCCCAATTTAGGATTTGGGGTGTCACAAAGGATGTGTCCAATACTTCAAAATTTTCCTTATCAAATGTTGGGGGATCTTTTAACAACGGGATGAATTAATTTTTTCTTTCACAAGTTTTAGTATTTATTAATCTTGTTCCAATGAATAAATTTTTTTATATCACTTTTTTTTTTATTTTCATTAAGAAGCTTTATTGGTTGAAATATATCAAAAGACACTTCTTGATTTTGAACTCTCACGCTTGGTTTCTTTTTTGCACATCTGTCATAATTTGATGTATAGCTAAGAAAGGTCTTCCTAGGATAATGATTGCTTCTTTATCTTTCTTTATAAAAAGTACTATAATGTTAGTTTGGAAGATAAATTTATCCACTTTCACAAAAAAAAAAAAAAAAAAAAATCCTCTATAACCCCCTTTGAATAAGTTAATGATCTATGAGCCAATTACATAGTTAGATGTGGGATGAACCTCTTCTAACCCAATCTCTTAAGGATTTATAAACACATCAAGTCTATGCTACTCCTACATCACACAAGGCTTTTCCAAAGAATATAAACCAAATGGTGCATGCAATCTTGTAACTTCTTAGACTTTTAATTTTTGTGGATGTTTTCTTTTAACTATGACATTACATTCCTCAATGAGAGCTACAATTTTAAATTGTCCAAGTTTTCTTCTTTTAGGAAGTATATCATTCATAAAATTCACATATTTAGGCATTTGTCTTAAACCTTAAAAAATGAAATTTCAATAGTACGATTTTGAAAACCAATATTAAAGTAAGGATTATTTTTTTTAATATCATCATAATTTAGTTCCTTCATGTTTTGAGGATATGGTTAATCTAAATGTGAAACACAACAGCCATCATAAAATCATAGATTGACTCTATAATTTATCTACTCTAAAATTATCTACCATCTTAGATAGTGTAACCATTTATGAAATTAAAATAGACAAAATATTATTTTTATGTTCACTTGATACATTGTTGAGACTAACACTCTAGCTAAGATTGCCTTCGAAAGTAAATGGTAGCTATTTCATTTATCATGTATATTGTATCTAAAATTTTTAATGAACTAACTTACATATTATAAAAATGTTGAACTATTAACCAATAGGTAAGGCATGATATGGGCATTTTCTTAATAAGTCCTTATCTCTCCCAAGTCTCATAAATTGATTCATTTTTAATTTAAGTAAATGAAGTTATATCATATCTTAACTTAGAGAACTTAGATGAAGGAAAAATACTCTTGCGCAAGTTCATTAAATGTTTTTATAGATCTTTGAGTAGTGAATTCAATAACATTCACTTTGTCCCCTAAAGAAAAGGGAATCAACCTATGACTTATTGCATTATCTGACATTCCATTTTATTTAATGGTTGCACATATCTATTTTAAAATTGCTATGTAAATATTAGGAATTTTTTATTGGTGAGCAACCAAATTAGGAATTTTTAATCATTTGAATTATTGAACATTAAGCTTAAAGTTATTAGCTTGAATGTTTGGTTGATTTCTATTTTAATAAATTCCATACACAAGTGCTATAATGAAAAAAGTTAAGTTCTTGGGACATATATGCCATTTGGTGGATTTATCTTATTTATTTTTTTTGATAAATCACATTTTTTCTTTTCAAATTCTCCTACATATTTTTTAAATTATAAAAGCACAGAAAATAGAAATATATAAATCAAAAGTGAATTAAAAAATACTAATTATTGAATCAATATTAATTATTTTGAAAAAAAATGATCCCTTTTAATTAATGATACCAAAAACTTGTTGGCTATTTAACATGATACTTAAGTACTCATATTAAACAAATAAAATATAATGAGCCAATTATAATTTTATGGTCATCAAGATGCTAATTATGAATAATTAATTATTGATTTAATTATAATTAGTTTTAATGTATAATTTCATAGAAACTGTTAAAAACTAATTCGATAACTAAACTTTGATATCGTTTAAAATTGAAGAGAAGTTTTAAAGCCATGATTTCATGATGTAATTCTTCTTTAACATTTAAATTTTATTTTCACTTTTAGAAAAATAATAGATTATCAAATAGGAATAAAATTTTTCTTTGATCTATTTTTATGAATAAAGTAAAATCAATTCACTACAACCATATGTTAACCAACTTTAAAGATTGTACTTAGTTTCATTCATTAAATATTGCAAGTCTTACTTGTGTATTTTCAGATCTCAACTAATAACTTAGAATTTTACTTTTATATTGTCCTAAATGACTCTTTCAAATTCATAAGTTCCTATCAACAACAACAAAAACATTATCAAGCCTTTATTCCACTACTTGGGGTTGGCAACATGAATCCTTTTCTCCATTGTGTTCGATTAAGAGTTAAATTCTTATTTAAATCTAATAAAAATATCATTTCTAATACTTTCTACAAGTCATCATTTTAGTTCATAAGTTCCTATCGAATTTGAAAATGATTCATGGCTACTAAATTAATCCAATGACATATAAAAGAAATCAAATAGTTATAAATTAAAATATAAGAAATCAAGCTATTTATTGAAGAAGATGTTCCTGATTAAATTATTGATCTAATAGAATAAGTTAGGTCATGGTAGAATTGACAATACAATACATAACACTCATGAACTTTAAGATATAATTAATGAGAACAAAGAAAAAGTAAGGAAATCTAGAATTGTATGATATTTGGTGCACAAAATTGCACTTAATTTCCATCATCTGTCTCCTCTAATTAAAATTTTTGTACTAGAAAGTTGCTTTAAGAAGCAGTAAGAAAGCCGTCCCAAATGAAGCCTAAGATTTATTAGTTTACATAATGTTCAAGAGAAATTTCTTAATTAATAATCAAGGATGGTGAAGATTCAAATCATTAATGGTTTAAGAACTAAATTATAAGGTTTATGATGAATAGGTCATTAAATATGGAAAGGGTTATAAAGAATTCAAAGGATGAGTATAGTCTGCCTTATGGTGGATCATGTTGTTTGAAGATACTACATATGATCCTGATTAGGGGTGTCAATTTTGGGTCACGGGTCGGGTTCGGGTCGGACCCGGAACTGACCCGGGTTCAAACGGGTCGACCCTAACCCGACCTGGTTAGGCAAACAGGTCGAAAATTCGAACCCGAACCCGACCCGGCGGGTTGTCGGGTTGATCCGACCCGGAACCGCGACCCAAAGCGCTGGCGGAGCGCGAGCGCAGCAGCGCGGGGCGAAGCGCGAGCGCGGCAGACCGCCGGCAGCGCGGAGCGCGGCAGAGCGGGAGCGCGGCAGTGCGGCGCGCGCGAGCGCGGGAGCGCGGGAGACCCGGAACGCGGACGCGGGCTGGCTCGGACGCGGGAGACCCGGAACGCGGACTGCTTGTTTCGGGTCAAACGGGTTGACCCGGCAACCCGCCGGGTCAACCCGAACCCGACCCGTTTTTCAAACGGGTCGATTTCTAGAACCCGAACCCGACCATTCGGGTCGGGTCCAACCCGGATTTTTCGGGTAGGGTTCGAGTCGGGTTTTCGTGTCGTGTCAAATATTGACACCCTTAATCCTGATGATATGGTCACTCCTCCCTGGGCTGGAGTAACAAATAAAAATATTTAATAGAAGTTATTAAATTTAAATTTTTTTAAAGGGAACTTAATGTGTTAAAAACATTATTAAATGATTTAAAAGATTCAAGGAACGTAATCATTAGAAATAATTCAACTTGAGGGGGATTATGTTTTTCCCAAATTCTTGGTGTCCATATAATGTGTAGTAGGGGTGTCAATTTGGGTGAACGGGTCCAATTCGAGTTGAACCCGACTTGACCCAGGCATAAATGGGTTGACCCAAACCATTTAGCTAAATGGGTTAGGATTTCTAACCCGAACCCGACCTGTACGGGTTGCCAGGTTGACCCGGCCCAACCCGATATGCAAACCCGCGGGAATAGTTGTTGAGTCGTGTGAGGTAGAGTCGACGGACGGCAGAGTCGAGTGAGGCGGAGTCGGTAGATGGCGGAATCGGCGGACTACGGAGTCGAGTGAGGCGGAGTTTGTGACCGGTGGAGTCGAGTGAGGCAAAGTTGGCAGACGACGGAGTCGAGTGAGGTGGAGACGTGGAGTCGGAGTAAAGCGGGGCTTGACTAGGGATTCACGCGGACAACTGGAGTCGGAATTAGCGGGTTGTGTCACAAATGAGCTACGGGGGAGGCCAAAAAAATGTGGTATCTAGGTTAAACGGGTCGATCCATGGGTTGTCGGGTCAACCCGAACCCAACCTATTTTTCAAACGGGTCAGAAATTTGAACCTGGACCTAACCTATTTCACAAACAGGTTGACCCGAACCCAAATTTTTTTAGGTCGCGTCCGGGTTGGGTTTCGGGTCGTGTCAATTTTTGACACCCCTAATGTGTATACTCCATGCTAAATAATAATAACACATGAAAATACCTAGAAGATTTTGTTAAAGGATTTAAATTTCATGCAAAATTGAAACAAAATAAAATGAGTTTAAATAATTTTAAAATGAGTTTAATGGGTTAAACCAATTAAAAGGATTTCAAAGTTAAATTTGGCGGTCAAAAGTAAAAACACGATTTAAACTTAGGGTGAATCATGTCACTAAAGGCTTGAAAGTCAAATTAAGGATTTTTCAAATGGATTTGAATATTTTAAAAGATTTTTCAAAGGTGGTTGTACATGATTAACCTCACATAAATGTGTGGTCACTAACTTCTCAACATACTTTGTAATATTTTAAATGATTTTTCAAAGGTGGTCCTTATATTTTAAAATTCTTTAACATTTTTTTATTTTTAAAATTTTGAACATTTTAATAATTTTTAAAATGGAAGAAATAGGGTCTAAGGAAATCTTAAATAGATTAACTAGTGTTTAAATACTGCTAAACTCTCTTTAAGGGTTCATTAACTCTTAATAAACCGTTAAAATTAGACTCATAATTTTTGAAGTTAAATCCAATACACTTATAAGTGTGTAATTAAAAAACATAGACTTGGTGTGTGGTTCCATGATGACCAAACTAATAAAGGGGCTTAGAGTTTCTAGATGTTAGACTTGGCTAAAAATTATCTCATTAAAACTTTGGTAATAAGACATTCATTTTTTGTTATGGTATAATGTTCTAATCTAAAGGAAAGAGCAACTCTAATAATTCACTCCAAGTATAGATAGTGTGCATAAGTAATAAGGAAGCTTTGAATTTGCTTAGGAAGTTTAAGAGCATTAGAGGAAACTTATTAAATGTACTCCTCTTCTTTTAATCTCCATGTTGTAGATTGAAATGAGATCAAGCTTTTAATCTAAGATATAAAGGAATGGGTAATTCTATTAGTTAACAACTGACAACTACTAAGGGATGCTTGGGTAGTCAAGACTTCATGAAAACTATTAGGGTTCCTCAACTCCTCTTACAACAAGATGTAATTGGTTATGTCATTAATTGTTATAAATGAAGTATAACTTTTTACTGGATTTATGAGCTTCTCTTATCCATAAAATTTAATTATGTAATATATTGGGATTAAGGGATTAAAATCCATAGAAGTTAATTAAGTCTAACTATAAGGCAAGTGATTTTATGATTGGGTGAGTCCAACTAAGCTCAATTGAGCCCATTTAATGCTACACTTAAGAGGACTAATTTATGTTTAGGATACTTGTTTGCGATGAGCCAAGCATCTAATTTGGAATGTTAGCATCGATTTGGCTAACTAGACCAATTAAGATCATTTGGTTGATGTAGGTTTAGTACTTGGACCTTAATTTGGGTTCTTATGGAGCTTAAAGTCATGTTAAAGAGAAATCAAGAGTCAATTAGATACAATTAAATGAAATGGGGTCAAATATACCCATTCGGGTTAATTAAGTCATGATTAAGTCAACAAGGATCTAAAAGCATACAAATGGGATTATTGGATCCATCTAAGGTCTAAGAAGTGCATAAAAGGTATAAAATAAATTGAATTGAGTTTGGTTTAACTCAAATTCTGTTTGGCTCTAAGTTGCATCAATTGATGAAACCTATGTGAAGTAGGTCCAACCCCTCATATGTTAAGTACACATGGGTCTAGGATAATCTCGAGTGGTTTATCCAAGGAAATGTGTAACTAGGCTCCATAATATAGGATGGGTTTAAGGAGTTCTAATCTATTTCAACCAAGTAATATAGTAATATTAAATCAATGAAATGTGATTTATGCCAATATGGTTTGATTTAGGCAAAGAAGCCACTTGAGATTTATTAAATGCCAATTTTGTTAATATGTATTAATTGATCAACTAGATCAAATCAAATCACCTTTCGGTCAAAAATAATTAAATAAGTCCATAGAACATATTGTATGAATGAATCCTGCTTGATTCTCATGAATAATATGAGGTAAAATTGGCTTGAGTCTATTGGCAACCAGTTTACCCACAATCTTATAAAACACAATGCATAAAGATATAAGTCGGAAGTCAAAAATATTTGAGGCATGAGAACTCATGGGGATCAGAGTGATAGAAGTAGCTTTAACCCCTTTAGTTAAGTAGCCCGAGGTGAAAATTTTTTTAACAACATTACGAACTTGAAGCCTAATAATGTGCCAGGATGCCATGTAAAACTCAAAATTAAAGCCATTGAGACTGGGGGAAGAATCAGAATGTCCAGTAAACACAACAGCTTTGATCTCATCATTAGTAATCGGAATCACCCACGCATTGATTAGTTGAGGATGAATCAAATTCCCCGTAGGAATGCTAAAATCATATGCATTGGTCATAATGGGAGCATTAGAAAGACCTTCAAAATGATTTATGAGAGCCACAACAATGTCAAAGTGAGAGGAGAAATGACCCTGTGGCATCGAGATTTCTTTTAGTGTGTTTTTATTTATCCTGGCTCTGATTTCGACATAAAGGAAGATGAGGTCATCTTCTCTATCAATCAACCATTTGGTTTTGACTCTTTCTGAAATCTAAGAAGACCAAGAGGATTGCATCACAGCTAGTTGATCATTTATCTTTTTGAGAGAAATGTTTAAGGATTGGTCTAAAGGACAACTTTGAAGATCAAGAAGACATTTGTTATGTTTATTCTTAACCTCAAGGATAGATTGAAATAGAAAATTGGAGGAGGTCCAAGCTTTTCCTTTAAGGGTGTTTTTTAGATTTTTATAAGCACTTGTAGACGGAAGCAACCAGGCTGCAAGGAGTAGGCCAAGATAAAGCATCAAGAACATCTTCCCCAAAACCATCCATAAGAGCATAATGATTTTTAAACATGAATCTATTGCATTTTTTAATGATAAAATATATAGTCATGATTAAAGGTGAATGATCAGAGCAGTTAGGGGGAACCACATTATAATAGGCCTCTAGATAATAATAAAGCAAAGCTGAGTTAACAAAAATTATATATATCTTAATATGAATGGGATGATCCACCCTATGGTTCCACCAAGTGTAAAACAGAACCAATGAATCCAGATCTTGAACTCCACAGTCATAAATCATGTTGTAGAGTTTTCCTAGTCTACCAAACGAAAGGGGATTACCATCATATTTTTCAGAATCAAATGTACAGCAGTTGAAATCCCTAATAATGACCCAAAGCTGAGTGGAAGCAGGTGGTAAATTCCTTGTGATCCCAAAGGACTCTCTTATCATCCGCATTGTTAGCAACATAAATGACGGAAAGCAGGATAGGGGGAGAGGAGCCCGCGGAGAGAACACCGTGAATAATTTGCGAAGAAAGGAAGGAAGGGGTGAAAGAGAAGTAAGAAGGGTCCCATTTCAGCCAAATTCTGCCAGGAGAAGAATGGTTGAAATTGTTGCAGCTCATCTCACTATCAAAAACTAAATGGGAATTAGTAAACCATGAGTCCATTTTAGTTTTTGGCTTCAAGAATACAAATCATCTTTAAATTATGAGTGCCTACAAGGTCTTTGCAAGCTCGCACCTTGTCGGGGCTGTTAAACACCCTCACATTCTAGCTGCCGAATGGGGAAAGATACATTAAGACTAGATGGATTTAGCCTTCTTGACTAATTTGGCTCTCGAGTGTTTGGAGGATGGAGAAGATTGCTGTTTTGGTGGTAACTGCACAAGGAGAGGGTAGGCTCCTTGCCCGATTGGTCAGTAGAAGGGGGAATGACATCAGAGGAGTTCTCATCCAAGGGAAGGGAGGAGGGTTCATCATGATGAAGATAAGCAAATTTATTAGATAGTGGGACTTTAGGGGAAAGGGGGAGCTATGGAGGAGGGGCTTGTTCAGAGGAGGAAGATTCCTCCGTGGGGAAGTTGAGATTCTAGATTAAGGGATCTCTGCCCGCGGTAGAGGAGGAGGGGATAGTGGAGTTGGGAACTTCAATAGAAGGCAGAGGAGAAGGAATAGTAATGATAGGAGTTTGAGAGATAGGGGTTTTATTAGGAGAGGGAGGTTTGGAGGAAGAGCCAGGATTGCGAAAACAAGGCTGTCGGCTAGTGCTCCTTCCTCTGGGTCGAGGATGAGGAGGGATAGCTGTTTTCAGGTTTGGGTTAAAAGTGCATGAGGAGAAGGGGTGAACCAAGGAACCACAACCCTCATAGCGTGAGGGCTTTCAATCATAATACGCTTTAAGAGTGAGTTCTTCGTCATCAATTTGCAGAGGGGTTTCATCCAGTAGAGGGGATTCTTCAGAGATCTGAACTAGCAAATATTAGCCTCATTCTTTTGGAGGTGAGGGAGTCCACAAAGAGGGGAATACCGATGAAGCTGACAATTTTTTAAATTCAGGTCGGAGACCAAAGGGCTAAGGGGAGATCCAATATTTTTATCCAATTAGCAATGGAAGCAAACTCATCCATTTGAGTTTGAATTTCAACGACCATTTCTAAAAACCACATGAATTTGCTTTTAAATTTATATAAAAAAAATAATAATAACTCATATTTATCTTCATGTAGTCTAATAATTTAAAATCCATTGACTAATATTTTAAACAAAAAAACAATAAACTTTAAACATAATGGCTAAAATCAATAATTTTGAAGATTAAGTATCAGCCACATGTCTTTTGACATCTACTTAAATTTTAACTAAGATTTTTTTATTTTTCCGGCTATACAACGAGCGGCCCACCGGTAGGCCCGAATTAAATCCTCCTATGCTTCTCTATCCTCAACCAATGATAACCGGACCGATATCCACCAGTTCAGTTCAATCGTTCAGGAAAACTCGAAATAACAGTTAAAAAACAGAAGCTGAAAACAGTTGCGGGCAGCGCACAAAATTTTAAAAAAACGAAGGACAACAGAAAGCAAGCAAAAATCAGCAAAAATGGGCGGCAGATTTCTGATCGTCACCATACGAATTATATGGGCCAGCGCTCTTATATCTCTCATCCTCCTCTTACTCGCCGCAATCTCTCTCATTATTTACCACATCGTGATCGTCAGCAGGGCTTGCCGACGAGCTCTCAGCAGCAATATTAACAGACGCGATGAGTGCTTCAAAGCCGGCGACGGGCTCTCCCTCGAGGATCTTGAGAAACTCCCCTGCTTTGAATTCTCGACGCCGGACGACGAGAGGGTAAGCGCCATGAACTGTGCTGTTTGCTTGGAGAGTTTCGAGTTGGGAGATCTCTGCCGGCTGCTGCCGCTTTGCCGGCATAGCTTTCATGCTTATTGTGCGGATTGTTGGCTTGTGAGGAACCCCGTCTGCCCAATTTGCCGGTCAAGCCCCGGCCACCGGAGGGGCGGCGACGAAGTGGGGATGAGTTATGATTAGTTTATGTTGGTTGAATATTCACGCTGCTTTAGGGTAGGTGGATGCTTGCAGGCAAAGACTTCGGTGGTTTTTTATGATTTTATTTATGTATAAGTAAATAAATTTGATTACTTGGCTTATACGGATTATATATTTATATGCCTCAGAGTTTGTTGATGCATAAGCATCGTTCAAATGAGAGAATATTAGTTTTGTTCTTACAAGTCAACAATTTTATATTATCTTGTTTTGTTTCCAAAATTCAGCATCTTTATAAAAAAGCTGCAATTTATTGAATTAAATCTAATTTTAATATTATGAAAGTCAATAATGATGGTATGATTTGTAATAAGTTTATTGACGGTGAGGCAAATTTAGGGATATTTTTGTAATAATAGTTTTGCATTTGCTAACCCCTTCTAATATTTTTTTTCTGCCTTTTTAATAGAAAATTTTGGCTCTTAAGAGGCTTTAAAAATTTGTGTTGCCTTTGAGTTTACTAATTTTGGGATGGAAAAAGTTTTACACCAAGCACATTTAATAATTAAATAAAGCGTATAAGCATGATTAAAATAAAATTGAAAATTAGGCAAAGTCACTAATTTAACAGTCGCTAATTCCGGCGACGGTCATTTAAAAAACAGCTTGTTAGACCGGCAGTCACATAACGTCGGTAAATACCAATGGTCTAAGCGTCGGTTAAATCGCTGTTAGTACCAGCAGTCACATAACCACCGGTAATTAATGAATTTCCTATAGTGTCGTATCTTACTTACCATCACCCCTATTATTATCCACCTCCTTTGCAGCTAGAACAGGGTGGACCATCAACACAAGTAGAGGTTGGGGTTAGGGAGCCTACAGTAATATAGATAAGCAATTCTACGTAGAGCCTAAGGGAGATATGTAAGTTTAGTTTATTTTATAAATTTCTTATAATTTGATCTATTTTATACAACAACAACAACATCGAGCCTTTATCCCACTACGTGGGGTTGGCTACATGAATCCTTTATAATTGAGAAAAAATTGAACTTGTAGCTTTAATCCCATAAGGCAAACCACCCACAAAATTCATGACAAAATATGGAGCAAATATGATACTGCTTACTTATCGTGGAAGAAAATCCCAAAGAAAGTTAGAGATATATGGTTTAGAAAATTTCATGTATATTCATTTGACATTACTTAACATTTCTGATTACATTTATATTAATATTATACATATATTTTACAGAAAGATTTTAGGTGGTTGTTTAAGCATGGTTGAAGATCATAACCAATTTTGAGAAAAGAGGCTCTACTCGTCTTAGGGACATGTTCATAGATAGTAGAAAGTTTAAGCACCATCCATTATGGATTGGTGAATGAGTATGAGCTGAATTGACCATAGCTTGGGCGAGCCCTGAGTTCACCAAATTGATAGAGCAAAATAAAAAAAAAATAAAGCATCTAACTGTGGGGGTTTAGGGAGATTTATTCATATGGGTGGCTCAGTGCCTTATATTAAGTACATACGATGACTGATAAAAGATTATGTCAATTAGTTTCTCAAATATATGTACAATATTTTAACTATGCTCTCTATTTGTAGAAAGAGTATCTTGGTTGGGAGCTGACACCCTTGGAGCTACATGCAAGTACTCATCATCATCATGTTAATCATCAGTGGGCTGATGAGAAAGAGAGAAAAGTTCATGTGAGTATCATTTTTTGAGTAGTAATCAAAATTAAATAGAAAATTATTTTTATGGATTTATTCTCGTAGGATAATTTTAAATGACTTCGGGAGGGTTAGTCATTTACTGGTAAGGGATCATCTTCAAGATCGACACAGTACTCTGAGTACCACACGTGGTCAGAAATTGTTTGAGGAAGATAGAAGGGGAGGGTTTATGGCTTAGGTTCGCAAGGATATGCTATTGAGAACAGTGCATCCACCTCAACATTTTATGATGCTAATGGAGTTGAAGAAATAGTTAGCTAGAGGGGGTTGCTGCTCTGATAAAAGAGATGGAGGAGATGAGACATATTCAAACTGAGATGCAGGCGAAGCTACGAACATATCGAGCAAAAAATTAGAAGAAAATGAGGAGCGTGTGCATAAATCACATAGCAACAAGGACATGGAAGAAGATTAGATAATGTTGAAGTTGTTGTTGGAGTTTGAAGAACTCATTTTTATTTGAGAACATTGTTGTGAACTCTTCTTTTGTTGAATTGTATGTTTTGAATGTGGTTTATATTGCTATTTTTGTTTTATTATGTTTGAAAGTTTGTTTATTTTATGTTTTAAACTATTTTAGTATGTGTTGATTGTGAATATTGCATTAGTGCAATTTATTTTGTGCATTTTATTCAGTTGCTATAGGTATAACATGTGAAAATGTGTGTAGACGGAGGTGAAGCTGTCAAATTTTTTTAATTTCTATAGGTTTCTGGAGGCTTACCAACAGCCTAGCCGCCGGAAACGTCGATATCAAACAATATCGTAAGTTGCTGGAATTAATGGGTAAATTGCCGAAAATTACCAGCAGTTTTTCGTCGGTCAAACCACTGGAAATTAGTGGGGATTATTGCCACTAGGAATACTGTTGGAAGTTTCTGATGGTTTACCTATAGGTTCTTCGTCGAAATTTACCGGCAGATAAGCCGTCAGCAATTACCGGCGATCAAACCGCCAATAAATTCCAGAGGTAATTTTGCATAAACCGCCACTCCAGTTGCCGACAAAAACACAACATAAATCCATCGGTAGGTTAACAGAAAATATTTCCGGCGGAACAAAATCCTCCGGTATTTGTTTCCTATGTGGTTTATACCAGCGGAAAAAATTACGGTGGAAAACCGTCGAAAATTTTAATTTTTGCTAGAGAAATTCATTGACAAAGGTCGATTTTCCTATAGTGAATTATCTAGCAAAGGGCATACCAAAAAATCATAATAACTCATTTTTATCTTAATATAACCTAATAATTTAAAATCCATTCATTAATTTAAAGATAAAAAATGATAACATTTAAACATAATGGCTAAAATCAATAATTTTGAAGATTAAAGTTTCCTTTGGATGACTTTCTTATTACTTCTTAAATTAATTTTTTAATATAAAATTAAAATTTTTATACTAAAAATTATTTTAAAGATCATTAAAATAGCCATCCAAAAATAATCCTAAGTAGCCACATGTCTTTTGACATCTCTTAAATTTTAACTAAGATTTTTTTATTTTTCCGGCTACACAACGAGCGGCCCACCGTTACCGTTAAGCCCGAATTTTTTTTTTTTTTTTTTGTACCGTTAAGCCCGAATTAAATCCTCCTATGCTTCTCTATCCTCAACCAATGATAACCGGACCGATATCCACCAGTTCTGTTCAATCGTTCAGGAAAACTCGAAGTAACAGTTAAGAATCAGAAGCTGAAAACAGTTGCGGGCAGCGCACAAAATTTAAAAAAAACGAAGGACAACAGAAAGCAAGCAAAAATCAGCAAAAATGGGCGGCAGATTTCTGATCGTTACCATACGAATTATATGGGCCAGCGCTCTTATATCCCTCCTCCTCCTCTTACTCGCCGCAATATCTCTCATTATTTACCACATCGTGATCGTCAGCAGGGCTTGCCGACGAGCTCTCAGCAGCAATATTAACAGAAGCGATGAGTGCTTCAAAGCCGGCAACGGGCTCTCCCTGGAGGATCTTGAGAAACTCCCCTGCTTTGAATTCTCGACGCCGGACGACGAGAGGGTAAGCGCCATGAACTGTGCTGTTTGCTTGGAGAGTTTCGAGTTGGGAGATCTCTGCCGGCTGCTGCCGCTTTGCCGGCATAGCTTTCATGCTTATTGTGCGGATTGTTGGCTTGTGAGGAACCCCGTCTGCCCAATTTGCCGGTCAAGCTCCGGCCACCGGCGGGGAGGCGACGAAGTGGGGATGAGTTATGATTAGTTTATGTTGGTTGAATATGCACGCTGCTTTAGGGTAGGTAGAAGCTTGCAGGGAAAGACTTTGGTGGTTCTTTATGATTTTATTTATGTATCAGTAAATAAATTTGATTACTTGGCTTATACGGATTATATATTTATATGCCTCAGAGTTTGTTGATGTATAAGCATCGTTCAAATGAGAGAATATTAGTTTTGTTCTTACGAGTCAACAATTTTGTTTCCAAACTTCAGCATCTTTATAAAAAAGTTGCAATTTATTGAATTAAATCTAATTTTAATATTATGAAAGTCAATAATGATGGTATGATTTGTAATAATTTTATTGATGGTGAGGCAAATTTAGGGATATTTTTGTAATAATAGTTTTGCATTTGCTAACCCCTTATAATACTTCTTCTGCCTTTTTAATAGAAATATTAGTTTTGTTCTTAAAGTCAAAACTTATATATTATCTTATGCTATTTCCAAACATCAGCTTCTTTATAAAAAAAGCTGCAATTTATTGAATCAAATCTAGTTTTAATATTATGAAAGTCAATAATGATGGTATGATTTGTAATAATTTTATTGATGGTGAGGCAAATTTAGGGATATTTTTGTAATAATAGTTTTGCATTTGCTTGAGAGAAAAAATTCAAGAAGAGGAAAGGAGAGAGACGTGCGGAGGAAGAAGAATAGTAAGAGATAAAATTGTATTCATAATCGATGTGGCTGCACAGGAGTTACAAGTATATAAAGAAATAACTGTGGCAGAGAAGTAAATTAATACAAAGTTATATTCAGCTTTGGTTAATCACGACTTTGCTAATATCCTCCCTCTGTGGACCTCCGAAAGAGCACCGCGCGAACGGGTCGATTGGAAGGGCAGATTGGATCGTGCATACGACTGACCATTGGGGATAGAGGCTTTCACCAACACATCCCCGATGGGTAGCAATATACACGACCTAGTCACGGGTTTCCCCCACCCGAAAAAGTTCGAATGGGGTTTAGTAGATTGTGGGAACCAAGTTTCCCACGGGCGCAAGCCCCCGTGGTTAATTACATCTCAGGCCGGAGCCTGAGAAAACTCTCGATTAAGGATCATATATTATCCCTTCCTAAAATGGGATTGACACAGGGGTATAGACTAAGAAGTCCTACTCAAAAGAAAAGAGGGGTCTCAAAGGGGTGAATCAAACATACATGGCTCATACCAGCATTCGGAGGCTCTAGGGTACTAAATAGAAACTGGAGAAAATCAAAGTCAGGCATCCGATCACATGCGTGAGAGAGAAGATGGAGGTGGCGTCATCCTATGACGCAGATAAGTAGGATTTAAGGTCCTTGAAAAGAAGGGACCTACCTACTATTTTAGGCATACTACGAGACCGAATGTAGTAGCCTCGAATCCTAAATCTAGTTTGGACTTAGTGTTCGACACACACTAAGACCAGTGTCCTAGCTAGTGCAATGCAAAGATCTGGACTTATCCCGGCCTGGATGGGGGAGCCAGCTAACCACCTAATCGATTTAAAACCATGCTGTCAAGTCAATGATGAAAGATGGGTGGGTGGTACAGTTGTTGGAAATAGGACCGACATCTAGAGAATTTCCTAATTGGCCCTGGACTTATGTAGGTCAGATGCTCCTAGCTAATGCAATTAAATTTTAATTAGTTAGTTACTAATGCAATGCATGCTAGTTGAATTGTCAGCTCATGAATGCTATAGAACTTTAAAAACAGGCTTATAAAAAAATAGTTTTTTGAAAAGACTGGGTCTCCCTAGGTCCGGCACTTCATCCTCATAGGCCAGATTATCCGGACTCTACCCGCAGGCAGGGAGATGTCTTATAGCAAGGAAAGAGAAAATGCAGTAATATGCATGCGACCCCAGACGATTCCGGCAGTTCCCTAGGTTCGTTAAATTTCTATGTTATTTAGAATCCTAAAATTTTAGATATTAATTACGAGTAAAAGAATTTTATGGTCCTTAATGAGCCTAATACGATCCAGGCGAAAGCAAAAACGACATGCAAGAAAGAAACCTAGAAAAAGCAGGTAATTTCTAATGCGCAATCAGGTAAACACATCAATATAAATCCAACAAATCAAGTAAATGTCCATAGGCCAACTGCCCTTTAATTACAACCCAGGGTATGCAGAAAATAAAGTGGCCGGGCACCACTGCCAACAACCCGGATTTCTAAGCCTATGACAGACGCCAACAACTTTGAGTGGGATATTGGGTCTTCAATCTTTAGTCTCTTGGATATCTTCTCCCTGGGCTTCTTGGATCACTCCTCCTTGGACTCCTTGGATCCGTCGTGGCTTGAATATCCAAACGAAGAGACAATTCCCCCTTTAGGGGGGGTATTGCCTTTTCTCTTTGGATATCTAAAGCCATCCAACTCAGTCTTCCAAATGGAAGAAGACTCTCCCCTTTAGGGATGCCTTCTTCTTTTGGAGTCTGAGTTGGATAAGAATATCCCGACTCATAGTTGCTTTCACAACTCTTAACAATTATTACATACAAATTACATTAATTGAAAAAAAAACAGTAAATCTAAGAATCCCTGCAAGGTTATCCTAGTAAAAATCATCCCAAGCAGTTTATATGGAAATAAAAATGCTAACACCATTGACCCTGTGCCAAGCCATGCTCTTAATTTTGAGGGCTAAGCAGCTCCACCTGTGCAGTTATAATTATTAATTTAGCCCTCATTTATTCAGGGGGGGGGGGCTGAGCAAGCACCTGCATAAGACAACATTAGAAAATATAATGGTGCCCCCCTTTTATTAGCATTGAGCATGGCCACCTGCACGGAAGAACAGTATATATATATATCGTTCCTAACCTAGGGGTAAGTCTAGCGCTCATCACATCACAGAGTGCAATAAATGTAAGCAAACACAGCAATTCAATTTTCAAACAGCATGCAGTGAAAACCACGGAAAGCTCCGGCACACAGCAGAAAAATAAAACCCAGCGGCCTAACCTAGGTCTAGAAGTGGTGCCCTAGCAAACAATTCTATGTGTGTGTAAGGCTGGTGTGGTTTGGATAGGTCCTAATATGGGTAGTTAGTTAAAATTGTCTAAAGTTCAGGTCTGTTGTAGGCCAGAAAAGGAAATTTTAATTGAAATTCAAATATTAGTGAATCAGGTCCATTTTAATTATTTCAGTTTGTTGATCAGTTTTAAGAGCTTAGAACACTGACATTTAAAGTTTAAGTGAAATTAGCCAGTTTTAGAAAGTTCTAGGTTCTCTTAGGAACTAAACTAGGGGTCCAAAAAGTCACTATGGGAAAAAGGCTAAGTTCAGATATCCTACCACCTTAGGAAAATACTAGACCTTAATACGAGTAGTTAGACAGGTAGTACACTGAAATCGGAGCTTCCTATCCAAAGTTATGAATTTTCTAAGTTTCGGGCCCTAAATGAACTTGGGTTGACCAAAAAGTTGACTTTCTAATTTATGTGAGTTTCTGGACATATAACATTTTTAATAAATACTAGACCCTAATTGGAGTCTAATGCAAGTGAGTTTGCCTAATTTGGATTTTTCTACAATTAGTTATGAATTTTCTAAATCTGGGGTATTTATGGAAATTTCTAAATTAATTAGAAGAAGGCCCTATTTTGCAATTTTGGCCCAAATCAGCCCCAAACTGAGTCGAATCACTCCCAAAAGTCAGGGATGACTTGAGAAAGTGACTCTCTAGGGTTTGGAGAAGATTTGGGATTTTTAATAATTTTTAATAATTTATTAGGGGCAAAAAGGTAATTTCCACCTATGGTCAAATTAGGGATCAATCTGAAGTCAAACTAGGGAGCCCTATTTATCTAAGGTCAAGGGTCAGATCCTGGTCAATTTGAGGTATTACGGGTAATTTTCTGACCTAAGGTGTATTTATTGTAATTTCCGGAAGGTCTCGGGGTCTTATTTAGCAGATTAATTAGGGTTGGTTAATTCAGGGCTCTAAAAGCTCCTAATAATTTCCAGAAAATTGTGGAGTGTTTTAGATGTCACTAAGTTTAAATGTTGAAGTTTTCATGTCGTTCTGGGATCTATCCTATCTCCTAGAAAACTTCTAAGTTCGCTAGACGAGTCCTTAATTATTGTCCTTAAGGTGTCACTACGTTGTAGGAGTTTAAAGTGCTGTTTTGTCTAACCCTCAAGGTAATAAATGCATGGGAGTACAAAAATGAAATAAACACACCATGTCCTTAAATCTAGGAGAGCCTAGGCTAAGTGCTCGTGGTGCAATCCTATACATGCATTCTACGCAAAAATAAAAGGACAGACACCTAATGAAGGGATTAGTGAATGATTGGAACTCAATCATTCACTAACCCACTCCCCCATGATTGCTCTTCATTCATAGAACCCATGTTTAAAGTTTCATTGAAACAGCAGGTCTCCCAAAATTAGGATTTATATATAAGTAGTTTAAAAATAGTTTTAAAGTACTTAAATACATATATATAAATTTTGGAAATTAAGATAATTAAAAATAAGTCAAATTATAGTAAATAGGTATATGGGAGACCCACGACTACCCTGACGAAGTCCCAAACGACTTGAAAATAGTTTGTATCCTGAAAATAATTATCATATTAATATGTAAATATCAAAGTCCCCAAATAGTTGAATCGAAACAGGAATCTATTCATACAGCCAAAATCAGAGGCTGGAAATGGTCTCAAAACATAAAGCTCGTCTTTCTGAAAAGAACGAGGGGTTATACGTCAAAATCCGACTTAAAACGACGAAGATACGAATTTTACAAGTTCAAATACAATAAAATAATATTTTAAAATAGTGTACTTTTGCTGTTTTGAAATAACAGAAAATACAGACAAGATTTTCACCTGAAAATAGTTTCAAAATATGCAGAATTCAGAGTACATACAAAACAAGGTGCTGTGCGTCGACAGCGGATTTAAAACGACAAAGTTATGTAATTTCGAAGTTTAAAGGCAATAAATAAATAATTTTAAAATAGTACAGCTGGCTGTTTTGAAAATAACTATGCACAGACCCAAAAATTTCAAGTAAACCCAGTTCCAGAATGTGCAGAAATCAAATACGATCAAAACAAGGGGTTGTGCGTCAAAATCGGATTAAAAACGAGAAAGATATGGATTTTGGAAGTTTAAAGCTATAAAAGATATTTTCAAATAAACAATTATTGGAAAATAGTAAAATATAATTAAAACTAATCTCATAAATAATTAATAATAATAATGATTATAAAATAAAACTTAAACAGCAAAATCATGACTTAAACTAATAGTAATTAACATAAATAATCATTAAATAACAATATAATAACAATTATACAAAAATAATAATTTAAATAAAATAAAAATAAGGTTATTTTACTGTTTTAATAATAATTAAAAATATATACATTATTTTTATAAAAAGAAAATTTCCTAGTGTAGAGAATGAAAATACGAACAAAACAAGGTATTACACGCGAAAATCGGACGAAAAACGAATTTTCTACGCATTTTTGAAGTTAAAACAGTTTTAAAATAATTAAATAATTATTAATAATATTTGAAATCGGCGGCGGCGGCGGTCAGACACGTGTCGGGCTCGGATTCGTCCCGCGGTTGCGGCGCAATCATTGCGGCGGCGGCCCCGTCCGACTTAACCACGTCGGACGGCGCTCACAGCCGTCCGATCCTCCGCGGTCGAGATCGACGGCCTGGATGGGGCCACGTGGCCCGCGGAACCGCGGGACCGTCCGCGCGGTCAGCGCCTAGCCGCTGGCTGACGCGATCTGGACCGCTGATCGCGGATCAGACGGTCACGATCGCTCCCTCGCACGCAGGCGACCCGACCGAACCCTAATTCCGTTTTTTCTCTTTTTCTCTCAATTCGCTCGATGGATTTCTACGAAATTTTAAACCTAGGATCTAGGGGTGTACAGAAATCATGGGGAAGTGTTGGTTCGATCCGAAACACAGTACATAGAGCTCTATTTAGATCTAAGTGTGTAGCCTATTCTAAGAGATTGCG